>CM019828.1:73310703-73842761 GCA_009763385.1 Coix lacryma-jobi var. lacryma-jobi | reverse complement strand
GCGGCCTTCTTCGCTTATCAGCATAGCTCTTCTGTCGAGACTGTGCAGCTGCTATGTTTGTTGGATTATTCTAACTTGTTCTTCTGCTTCCCTAACGAAGTCAGTTCCATAGTAACGACGTTCTCCTGGTTCAACCCAACTTACTGGTGTTCTGCATCTTCTGCCATACAGAGCTTCGAAAGGTGCCATATGAATGCTTTCTTGATAACTGTTATTATAAGCAAATTCTGCTAATGGCAACCACTTCTCCCAAGATCCCTTTGCTGAGATCACACACGCTCTCAACATATCCTCTAAAACCTTTCACCCTTTCAGTTTGCCCTGAAGTCTGGGGATGGTAAGCTGAACTATGGATTAACTTAGTACCTAATTCCTTTTGCATTTTCTCCCAGAATGGTGCAGTGAACTGTGTTCCGCGATCCGAAACTATGACTTTGGGTATACCATGCAATCGGATAATCTGATTGATATAGATCTCCGCATAATCCGGTACTCGATAACAGGTTTTAACTGGTATAAAATGAGCGGTCTTGGTGAGACGGTCTACTATTACCCATATCGAATCATTTCCCCTCTGAGTAGTAGGCAAACCGGTGATAAAATCCATACTCACCTCTTCCCACTTCCATTCAGGTATTGATAAGGGTTGAAGTGTTCCGGCTGGCTTCAGGTGAATGGCCTTCACTCGACAACACGTGTCGCATCTGGCTACATACGCGGCAATTTCCTTCTTCATTTTGGTCCACCAAAATCTTGGACGCAAATCTTGATACATCTTAGTGCTCCCGGGATGAATAGACAACTTGGAAAGATGAGCCTCATCCATGATCTGATTTTTGAGTTCCCTATTCTTGGGTACCACTAAGCGATTATCAAACCATAACACTCCCTTATCATCAACTCGAAAATGTTTTACGGTTCAGTGGCAGCTCTTAGCTTTTCCTTGATATAATAGATTCCCTTGTCTGTTTTCTGCCCTTCTAGAATTTGATCAACTAAGGTGCTCTGCAGCTCGATGTGACGCAAGATCACAGGGTGTTCGAGACTAAACTCGTCCTCTGGTTGTAACCTCAAGTTATTACAATGCGACTTCCGACTCAGAGCATCAGCAACTACATTTGCCTTTCCTGGGTGATAATGTATCTGCAAATTGTAATCCTTAATCAACTCAAGCCATCTTCTCTGCCTCATATTCAGTTCAGGTTGAGTAAAGATATACTTGAGACTTTTGTGGTCCGTGTACATGTTACAGACGTTACCAAGCAGATAATGTCTCCATAGTTTTAGAGCGTGTACCACAGCAGCTAATTCCAAGTCATGCGTAGGATAATTAACTTCATGTTTTCTCAATTGACGTGAAGCATAAGCAATCACTCTGCCTTCTTGCATAAGAACACAGCCTAAACCAACTTTCGATGCGTCGCAGAAGACATCAAACGGCTTCTCGATATCTGGTTGAGCTAAGACAGGGGCAGTGGTTAATAGTTTCCGCAAGGTACGGAAAGCTGTTTCACACTTCTCTGTCCACTCAAACTTCTGATCCTTCTGCAGCAAACTTGTCATGGGCTTGGCAATCTTGGAGAAATCGGGAATGAAACGACGGTAATACCCTGCTAAACCGAGAAAACTCCGAATCTCCCCCACCGAAGTTGGAGCTTCCCAATCCATTACTTCTTGTACTTTGCTAGGGTCCACAGAGATTCCTTCTTCTGACAGGATGTGACCAAGGAATTGTACTTGCTTCAACCAAAACTCGCATTTACTAAACTTAGCATAGAGTTTATGTTCCCGGAGTCTTGTCAAGACGATCCTCAAATGTCTGCATGGTCGTCCGGGTTCTCCGAATAAACCAAAATATCATCAATGAACACCACTACAAACTTATCTAGTTCTGGCATGAATACCGAGTTCATCAAACTCATAAAGTATGCTGGAGCATTTGTCAATCCAAACATGACTAAATACTCGTACAGGCCATATCTGGTTGAAAAAGCAGTCTTTGGAATATCTTGTGGTCGGATTCTAATTTGATGATATCCTGATCTCAAATCGATCTTGGAGAATACTTTGGCTCTGGATAACTGATCAAACAAAATATCTATCCGTGGCAACGGATATTTGTTCTTAACGGTCACGGCATTAAGCGGTCGATAATCCACACACATCCGTAGAGACTTGTCCTTTTTCTTGACAAACAAAGCTGGGCATCCCCACTCTGACACACTAGGTTGAATGAAACCCTTGTCCAAAAGTTCCTTAATCTGCGTCTTGAGTTCGGCTAATTCATTGGGCGGCATACGATAAGGTCTTCTCGAGATCGGTGCAGTTCCTGGTAACAGCTCAATAGTAAACTCTACAGCCCGCTTGGGCGGTAAACCCGGCAACTCATCTGGAAAGACGTCTGGGAAATCCCGAACAACTGGAATTTTTGACAGGTCCTCTATAGATAAGGTACAAGACAGATCAACAAAATCTGCTCCTCGAGGAAGAGAGATACGTATCTTGGTGTTAATCCTTGCATCAGATAAGGTAAGAGTTCTATCTGCAGTGTCTAACACCGCTTTCCACATACTCATCCAACTCATTCCTAGGACTACATCCATACTGAGTCCTGGCAAAACTACTAAATTGGCTCCAAACTTATGCCCTCCGATGTCGATGGTTGCATCACGTACCATCTGCCTAGACAACACACTACTCCCCACAGAGCTTACGCGAAACCCATAATCCATTTCAGACACCTCTTGATTATGCTTTTGTGCAAATGCTTTACTCATGAACGAATGCGATGATCCAGTATCAAACAAAACAACTGCAGGATGATGGTTAACAAGACACATACCAGCAGTCACGGGCTCTCCAGCACGAGCTTCTTCAGCGGTCATGTTGTGCAGGCGTGCGGGGTAGTTGGCCTGTTGCTTCTTTGGGTAGGGGCAGTACCTTGCGAAGTGCCCCTCTTGGTTGCAGTTGTAGCATGGTCCCCGAACCAACGGTTTGTTCCCTGAAGAACTGCCTTGACCTCCACGAGCCTGAGCAGCAGCTATCTTGTATGGCTTCTGATTGCGCTGAGCTTGTGGCTGATTCTTCTTCTGCGGCGGCCTAAAACGTGCCCCCGGCGCTGGTGGTCGATACAGATTTCGCTGAGCTGGTGGTCCTCTGGGTTGTGATGATCCTGATTCAAAGGTCCTCTTCCGGGCCTTGCTAGCAGCATGCTTGTTGTTATGGTTCTCTTGAATCAGACAGTCGCTTATGAAGTCATTGAAATTGGTACGGGAAGATGTACCCACTGACTTTCCCATTTTAGTGTTCAAGCCTCTCTTGAAACTAGCAATCTTCTTAGCGTCTGTGTCAACGAAGTCTGGGATATAGCGAGCCAACGAGTTGAACAGATGATGATACTCTGTGATAGACCGAGTTCCTTGAGTCAGATTCATGAACTCTGCCACTTTCATCTGGGTCAAGCCCGGCGGAATGTAATGACCTCGAACAGCAGCAGTAAACACTCTCCAAGTGATAGGAACATTGGCAGGATAGGTGGTACGATGATGTCCCCACCAAATCCCGGCTGGTCCCTGCAACTGGTGCGCGGCATATTCTGCTTTCAGTTCTTCTGTGAGCCTGAGCAAACGAACTTCTGCTCCAGAGTATGCAGCCATTCTTCTGCCTCCAATGGTTCTGTAGCTTCCTTGAAGATTGGTGGTTTGGTATCCAGGAAATCCTTGAAAGAACTATATGGTTTCTCTTGGCGTTGATGTCCTTGCGCCAAGTTTCCCCTCAGCAAAGCTTCGATGTTGCGCTGGCTTCCAAGAAATTGAGCAAAAAGTTGCTCAGCCGTCGGGGATGGAGGGGGTGGTGGATTGCGGTTTTCTCTGGGGTCCTCATTTCCACCACTACCGCCTGCTCCACTACGAGTTGTCGTCATCTGCATATAGGATAGTAAGCGACCATTAGGCGAAGTTGCAACTTGTAGAGAACAATAATCATACCCACTGAAATTATTCGGAAAACAATTCACCAAACAATGACAGAGGTACAATAAATTTCAATCCACATCGCATCAACACATAACAAGATCACTTAATACATCATGCAAAAGATAACATAACATCATCCATCGTTTTGCCCATACATATGGGACTTTCCAAGGCCTCACACCACATCACATAGGTCCATACTCATGCTACATCTTAGCACCTAAACAACAAAATCGGCCACTACAACACAAAAGATCACTAGTCGATAGCGCTAACTAGTCTACTCTCTCATGGCGCCATCACCACTACCACCGTCGCTAGACACATCTGAAGAACTACTAGAAGAACTAATCGGCTCCGGATCCTCCTGGGGAAAGATGGGGTTCCTCTCATTCTCCCTACGGTGGATCTCCTCGTGCAGACGATCGTTGTAGTCCTGCAGGTGATGGAGTTGGAGCTCCAGGTCTCCCACTCGCAACCTCAGCAGCCTGTTCTCCTCTGAAACACGAATGCCCTCGACACAAACTCCTCGAAGCGCCTCCTCAGTCTCCCTCATGACCGAGGCCAAGAAAGTAGTCGACCCCTGCTGAATGGCAAGCTGATGAGCAGTCTCCTGCTCCCTCTGAAGTGCCTGGTCTCTCTCTACTGTCAACTGAGCTAGCTGTGTAGTGAGGAGGTCCATCTCTGTAGCGTGCTCCTCCTGACGGCGATGCTGCGCTGCAATCTCCTCGCTAAGAACATGGTCCAACTGCTCATAGCTGCGGGATAAGCAGCCATAAGTAGCCATAAGTGCAGCCATGGCACTCCCTGCTGGCCCGGCACAATGCTCCCTCTCAAGCGAACTACCCTCCAAATAGTAGCTCCTGGCTGACGCCACACTGAAAGATACGGATCCACTGTCGGGAAGATACTGGCAGTAGCCTGAGCAACCACCTCCGGATGGTCCTCCATGATGTCCCGAAGAACGGTATAAGCAACCTGGTTGGCTGCATCCCAGGGGGTCCTCCCCTGCAAAGCAAACACTCGGCTGCACCAGACGTGATCCCGGTCCTCACGGCTAGGCACGTCGACCTCCACCGTGTACACGTGGCGATCCTCTGACAACTGCACACGGTGCCAGTCGTACTGTGGCTCCTGGCCCTCCTGATATCCCACCAGGTGCAGAACTCTCCAAAGAATAGTGGGCATCCCAAACTCCTCTAGAAAGTCCTCTGATCCCTCATCGGTCCATGGCCCCAGCATGTAGTTAGGCCTCTTGCCTCCCGTGGACTTGCGAGCAGTGCGCTTGGTGCGTGCCATCTGTAAGAAGTTTATCCACACAGTTTTTAATTAGTTGAAACAACTTTTATTAGAAAAACGGGACAGAAACCATAAGGAAGGAAGTAAGATTAATGCAAGATTATATGATCATGATGCATGCACGTTTCATACGTCCTCACTGCCTAACAATCTAACGGCTAGGCGGTGGCATACACGCTCACTCATAACGTTAACTAAACGGACTACACGTTCGCAAGTTAGCGTACCTGCAGAAACTCACTTCAGCCCTTCCCACAGTATGAATATCATGCACTGCGGAAATTTAAATCTAATACTCACTTAGGTGTACACCCGGTATACACGTAAGCAGTATATGCACCCATCAAAATTATTACTCCCACAATCAATACTTTCACATATACTTGTGTGGAACAGGTATACGCGTCGGTATCATATAAGCACTTCCCTAGATTGGCGGTTGTCCAATCATGCTCTCACAACTCTCATTACCTTTAACGTAGAGGCAATTGATCCATACATTACCATTCCGAAGAATAGCATCCATACAATTTCACCCTTGCCGTATGGACGACAGAATAACAGAAAATAAGTATGATGCACGACCCCCAAAGTTAGTACTTAAATAGCCACCTAAGTTCCTATTGGGCATAAGGACTTGATCAATGGCACACCTTACTCTTGGTCAAGAAGGTTTTTCAAATCCTAATATAACTATAAGTTCTTGTCAAATAGGAATTTTAATTGAAAATACAGTTTTTCAAATACACTTGTGAACAGTAACGCTAACCACGCTCCGATGCCAGCTGTAACAGAACCGACCAATTTGCACCAGATTAAGCACTGAATCGCTGCTTTCACAGAGAGATTACAAGTACTTAAGCTCGTACAAACCCGGTAGTCCGGAAATCTCGAAGGATTTCAAGTCATTCAACTTTAACCAAGATCGTAATAGATTAGCGTACATGCCCACAAGGTACATTCAGTTCGCACATAGTTCAAATACATCGGAGTTCAACAGTTATTACAAACCATAGTTTGAATTCAAAAGCGGAAGCAACATAGTTTTGAAACACAAGTCCTTAGTTCACAATACAGTGCCATATGCTTGATCGGTCCACAAAAGCATCAGGGAAGATAAGAGTTGACCATGCCCATGGTCTAGTCACTGCCCTCGACGGGGTACAGACAGTTCTCGCAATAGCCGAAGAAGCATTGCCCATCTGCAACAACAAGGGATAGAACCCTGAGTACGAGAAGGTACTCAGCTAGACTTACCCGTCATAAACAGAAATAACCGACACCAAGGATTATGCAAGGCTGTATCTGGGGTTGGCCACACTTACCTTTTTGCATAAAAGCACTTTTATTAACTAATCATCATTAGAGCATTAGCAGTCACTTTTATGTAATCAGCCTGATTATCTAGATTTGCACCTGATCTAGAGCAAACACTTGACTACTTATTCAAGCAAGAGTGACTATTTCATCAATAGCCTTTCAGATTCATCAACCATAACCATCATTAATTCCATATATTACTACGGTAACACATGCTCAGTCAAGTTACTCACTAACCAGGAGCGATGGCGATTATAATCGATTCCTACCAGCTGGGGATAAAATGCCGCACACTCGCCCGACACACCCTGCCAGGTGGCCGTTGGCGACCACTTCAGGAGGTTCGAGAACACAACACGCGGGACGGTCATGGGCCCTTCTACACCGGGGTTATCTCAATGCCAGGTCGCTCAAGCTATTAACTGCCCACGGTCATGCCAGGTCGATCAGGCCCTGCCTGCCCTCGGACCATGCCAGGTCGATCAGAATAGTTGCCCACGGTACATCTGAGGCCCTGGGTGTTAGGCGTCAACATCTCCGTCACCGGCTCGAAAACCTTACTCGGCTTCACGGGAGGTACCCGCACCTGCTCCGTTAAGTGATTGACGCGTTCAAAATGACTGAGGTGTGCCTTCGTCGGTTCCTGATCGACACAGACGGGAGACTACTAGCACACAGAACCCATGTCCTGCTGCTCCTACATCCCGCCCGGTCTCAAATTAATTATCACATGGTTATCTCCATGATAGCACAAGGCTAAACATGATCAGTATCCACCTATATGCGGGAGACAGGAAATCACCCGACTTTTACCGGTCTAAGCAGGCTAAGCATAAACGAGCCTAGACTTATCAGGGATAACAAGGTAATATTTGCAGGTGGACAAGGATAAGTAATAATGCATCACATCAACGGTAGCAATCAATTCCTATAACCTAATGCAACATCCATCATCAGGTTAATTAGAAACATTTGCAAACCGTAGGAGTTAGAATGCTCCGGGGCTTGCCTCGCTCGAAGTCGGCGGGGCGGTGATCACGGCACTCCGGCAGGTCTTCAGCGTCTCCTTCCGGGATCCCCTCCTCGGGTGTCTCCTCCTGACGCTGCTCCTCCGGCGTCTCCTGGGCTTCCACTACCGATCCTGCATGATGCGGTACATGAATGAACAACATGAATGCACATGGGATGCATGGTGATGCAACATGGAGTAACCATTCAGGAGATAAGCACATGTCATCTACTGCTACTCACTTATTTAATTCGACATACTACTTACCAATCTTGTTGTCACCGCATCAAAGTTGCTTAACGGTTTATTACCCTCTAATTATTTGTAGAATTAAATCTAGTTAAATAGCCCATAACAGTAACCTATCCTAGACAGCTTCACAAAAACCTATAAAAATTACTGGAGATCAATAACACTTAATCTAACCCTTGTCCAAATTTCATCCCATTTGGACCTAGACTTCATCCTCTATGAAAAAGACAAATTCTATTATGGATAGGTGCTTTGTAACTAACACCCTAGCAAAAAGTGTCAAACAACCGATTTCTTATTTTTTCTACTGAAGAACTTCCTAGCATAAGAGCAATGTGCTTAAATTCTCAGGTTCATATTCCTCATATTTTAATTACTACAAAATAAACAAGGAAACGACATTTAAGCATTTTAAAAGCTACTGTCAAATTAATTCACAGAACAACCTCATATTATATTTTTCTCTGAAACTACACATTCATACAAACCTAACAAAACTGGAATCACATTTTTCTGACTTATATATAATTAGTTATGCATTTACCAAGTTATCAGCACTTTTCTAAATTAAATAAATCTACACATAAAAGTATCACCAAAAATGCATTTAACAGTTTTCACTGATAGATCTAAACATGCTTGACCTAACAAAATTTGTTTCACAGGATTTGGACTTAAAATGAGCCTTGTAGAATTTTTGAAGCCATTACATAATCTGCAAAAACAAACTAAAAAGGAAACTCAAACCTAAACGTACGGACTCCAACTTGGTTCGCCGAGGCATAAGACAAACGCTCAGCACACCCGGCGCGATTCGGCTGAGGCCCGAGGCATAAGACAAACGCTCAGCACACCCGGCGCGATTCGGCTGAGGCCTGAGGCAAGGCTTCGGCACATTCGGCGCGACTCGGCCGAGGCTCAAACACACTCAACCGATTCGGCCGAGGCTACTGACTCAACCGAGGCTCGGTGACTTAGCCGAGGCTCGAGGCAAACGCTCGGCACGCCCGGCTTACCGAGGCCTACGGCACCCAAACGCTTCCCTTTCTTTCTTTCTTGCTGCCAGTCGGGGCCCGCTGGTCAGGGCGACCAAGCTACCGAGGCCAGGCTCGGCACGTTACCGTGCGAGGCCAGGCTCGGCGGTCAACGGCGGAGTTTTGCGCCGTGGTCGTTGACCGGCCCTAGCTCGTCGACGGCGACACTTCTGGCGACACGGAGACCATTACTGGGTGCGGGTTTGCGAGGCGAACACAACTAACCGACTCGCTGAGACAGAGGGATACCGGAGCAAGCTCGACGGCGGCCATGGCGGAGCGGCGGCTCTGGCGACTCGGCGGCGGAACTCTTCCCGGCGGCTTGCGACTCGGCGAGACTAACACTAGCCTAAGCAAGTCACAAGTGACCTATTGGAGCAACTCCCGGGCTTCGGCATCCCCGGCATTGTCCGGCGCGATGCACGGCGGCGGTCCATGGCGGACACAGCGCGACTGGCCCGCGGTCCGGCGAACTCAGGACACGAGAGAGGTCTCCATCTGACTCTAAGCTACTACGACGGTAGAGAAGACTAGAACATGGCTCAGCTCAGGGTAGCATGGCCGGAGATGACCGGTCCACGTGAAGGTCACGGTGGCGGCCATGGCGGAAGCTTGCGGATGGCGTCCGCTGTTCCGGCAGCTAGAGAGGGAGAGAGGGGAAACCAACCCTTACCGGAGAAAGAGGAGATCAGGGCGGAGGAACTGGCGAGAGGAATTGGACGGCGGCGCACGGTGGAGCGAGTAATCGCTCGCCGAGGTTCGGCGGGCGGCGGCGTGAACGGCGGCGGCGCTTTGCTTTCTCCCCTTTTCCCGCTCGAACGCCGGCGAGAGCAGAGAGCGAGAGAGAGGCGCGAGCGCGGGGAACAGAATGGAGGGAGGAGCGGGTTCGGACAGGGCGAGGGCGAAGGCATGCTTGCCACGCCGCGCGCGGACGCTGGCTTGGCCGGCCGTCGAGCGCCACGCGGCGGCAACGTCCTGGCGCTGTCGGCCACGACGCCGCGCGCGCGCGCGGCACGGCACGGCCCGGCCCGATTCAGTGCCATCAGGCCGACTGACGGCCAGACTTTGAGCGCGATTAACTCCTAATCCATTTGATGAAAAGCTAAACCACTTGCTCCATTGCTTAGAGCTACATACCGACTACCACTTTGGTTACAAGATTGATCTTTGGTTCGGCCTAGATTGCTCCCGAGAAAGCTCCAAGATGGCTAGATGAAACTGTTTTGGGCAGTTAGGACTTAGAGAATTTTCTAAGTCTAAACTCCCTCAAATCTGCCTTGTGGGTCCCAAAACACCTTGTTAAACTCATTTTCATGAGTTGGGCCTTAAACAACTTTTGTTCTACTCTAAATTCTACACACTTTTGGTTAAGGGCCCACAGCCATGCAAAGCTTCTATCAAGAAGGTCTTAGTTAGTCAAACAAAAGGACTCCTAGGGCTCTATTAAGGCAACTAGGGTTAGAGACTTGGTTAGCCAACATGACCAACATAAACCTAGCTTCATTTTGACTCCTCAACAAGGTTCAACTACTAAGGAGACTTAAACACTCCACAAACAAGACACACAAGCATTCAATCAAGCATAGCATCACAAAAGGTCACATGAAATGACACTTAACAAAAGAAAGAATGCAACATGAAATGATGATGCTTTATGCTCATGAGATGTCAAATTATGCACTTAGGGTTGCTTAACACCTAGGGTGTTACACAGAAGAACAAAGTTAGAACGATTCAGCAAACATATCGAGTCCTGCACAATCTCGTCAGAAAGCTATGCTGATAAGCGAAGAAAACACATTGAAATTTGAATGTTGGTGACTATGTCTCTTTGAAGGTTTCCCATGGAAGGGGTGTAAAAACATTTTGGTGTTAAGAGGAAGAGTTAGCACCAAGATTTGTGGGACCCATCGGATAGTGCACAAGGAGGGGAAGTGGCTTATCGATTGCAATTACCAGAACATTTAAAGGCTCTATTCCCTGTATTCATGTGTCACAATTAAAAGAAAAGAAATGTTCTTCGTACCAGAAAAGAAGAGGTACAACCAGCCGTATAAGTTGCAACCGACCTCACTACTCAGTGAAGCCTTATCGAGGGCTTGATTAAGAAAGAGAGGAGTAACTCGCGGCAGAGCTTGGAAGAGCAGTATAAGGTATCTTGGAGTGAGCCAGATGATCGAGATGCTACTTGGGAAAAACGGATGACTATCTCAGGAGTGTACCCACCACTTTTATAAGAATGGTTCGTAATCCAAATCTCGGGACGAGATTTCTTTTAAGGAGGGGAGGGCTGTAACACCCTAGGTGTTTAAGCAATTCCTAAATGCATAAATTGGCATGGCATAAGCATAGCATCTCATCATTTCATGTGCATATGTTTGTTGAAGTGCTTAAGTCCTTGTTTGGTCTCTAGTGTAACCTTGTTATGCTTTCTGTTTCTGACCAAGTGCCTTATAACAAAGTTGTAGATCTTGTTGAAAGGAACAACTTTGCTTTAAAGCACTTTCTCAGAAAAAAGTTTTCAAATTAGGCTTTCTTGCATTAGAAAAATGGTTTAGCACTAAATTCTTTTTATGCAGAATTTTTCTGACTGGAGCCTTAAAGATGATTTGTTCCTTACAAAATTCTAAGCAACTTTGCTTTTAAGACCTTCTCCTAATTCGGCTCAGTTTAGGAGTTATAGAGCATCAAAGTTTTAAAACCAAACTTCATTAGTTTAACCCTAGTGGGCCAGGCCTGTCAGCCTCTCCTTCTTCTTCCCGTGCGCACGCCGCTCCCTCCGCGCCGACCGAAACTGCCCGCCGCGCGCGAGACCGCCTCGCCGGTCGGCCAAACCACCGTCATCGCCGCCCGTGGTTGCGCCCGAACTCGCCACGTCGCTCCATGCACCCCGTCCGCACTCGCCGCGTGTTGCGCGACGCTTGACGCCGCCGCGTCCGGTCGGGAGCTTCCCCGACGGGAACCGGCCAGGTGCAATGCACCTAGCGCTTTGTTCCTTTTGCCTTCGCTCCGCCCCGTGCTCGCAACCAGAAGAGCATTCCATTACTCACTCTCTCCCTCGCTCCACTCCACTCCATCTTCATCAGAGCAGAGCTCCGCCGCCGCCCGCCGAACCTCGGCGAGCGATTACTCGCTCCACCGCTCACCACCGTTCGATTCCTCCCGCCAGTTTCTCCGCCTTGATCTCCTCTTTCTCCGGTAAGGGTTGGTTTCCTCACTCTCCCTCTCTAGCCGCCGGAACAGCGGATGCCATCCTCAAGCTCCCGCCATGGCCGCCGCCGTGACCTTCACGTGAACCGGTCATCTCCGGCCAAGCCATCCCAAACCGAGCCCGGGTCTAGTCTTCTCTACCGCTGTAGTTGCCTAAGTTTAGATGGAGGCCTCTCTTCGCCATGTTTCAGCCGGAACCGAGCCGTGTCGCCGCCATGTCCGCTGTGGACCGCCGCTGTGTATCGCGCCGAGCAATGCCGGGGATGCCGAAGCCTGAGAGTTGCTCCAATAGGTCGCTTATGACTTGCTTGGGCTAGTGTTAGTCTCGCCGAGTCGCAAGCCCGCCGGGAAGAGTTCCGCCGCCGAGTCGCAGAGCCGCCGCTCCGCCATGGCCGCCGTCGAGCTTGCTCCGGTATCCTCTGGCTTAGCGAGTCGGTTAGTTGTGTTCGCCTCGCAAACCCGCACCCAGTGATGGTCTCGGTGTCACCGGAAGCGTCGCCGTCGACGAGCTAGGGCCGGTCAACGACCACGGCGCAAAACTCCGTCGTTGACTGCCGAGCCTGGCCTCGCGCGGTAACGTGCCGAGCCTGGCCTCGGAAGCTTGGTCGCCCTGACCAGCGGGCCCCGACTGGCAGTAAGAAAGAGAGTAAGGGAAGAGCTTGGGTGCCGTAGGCCTCGGTAAGCCGAGTGCGCCGAGCCTTTGCCTCGAGCCTCGGCTGAGTCAGTTAGCCTTGGCCGAGTCGGTAGGTGTGCAGAGCGTTGTGTTGAGCCTCGGCCGAGTCGATTGAGTGTGCCTAAGCCTTGGCCAAGTTAAGCCGGGTGTGCCGAGCGTTTGCCTCAGGCCTCGGCTGAGTCAAGTTGGGTGTCCGAAGCATTTTAGGTCAAGTTTTCTTTTAAATAAGTTTTGCAGAATTTATGTAAAGGCTTCAAAAACTCCTACAAGGCTCATTTTAAGTCCAAATCTTGTGAAACAAATTTTGTTGTGTTCAGCATGTTTAGACCTATCTGTGAAAAATGTTAAATGCATTATTGGTGATATTTTTACGTGTAGATCTATTTAAGTTAGAAAAGTGCTGATAACTTGAAAAATGCATAACTCATTATGTATAAGTCAGAAAAATGTGATTCCAGTTTTGTTAGATTTGTATGGACATATAGTTTCAGGGAAAAATATAATATAAGGTTGTTCTGTGAATTATTTTAGCAGTAGCTTTTAAAATGGTTAAATGTTATTTCCTTGTTTATTTTGTAGTAATTAAAATATGAGGGATATGAACTCGACAATTTTTGCTGTCTGCTCTTATGCTAAGAAGCTCAGGAGAAAATTATGAAATTTGTTGTTTGACACTTTTAATATGATGTGTAGTTCAAAGCACCTTTCCATGATAGAATTTGTTTTTTCATAGAGGATAGAGTTTAGGTCCAAATGAGTTGAAATTTTGACAGAGAACTAGTTTGAGTGTTGTTAACTTCCAGTAATTTCTGTAGATTTTTCTGAAGCTGTCTAGGATAGGTTGCTGTTATAGGCTAGTTTAATTAGATTTATTTCAGCAAGTAATTAGAGGGTAATAGACTCATTAAGTATACCTTGATGTGGTGACAACATAACTTAACAAGTTGAATATTGAATATGGAGATTAAGCAGTTGAGTAGCAGTAGATGACCTGTGCTTATTCCCTGGAATGCCTTGTTCCATGTTGCATCCCATGCATCCCGCATGCATTCGCGTTATTTATTCATATTATGCATCATACAGGATCAGCGGAGGAGATCCAGACTCAGTCGGCACTGGAAGAGCCCAGTCCGGAGGAGAACCTGATAGAAGAAGCCGGAGGGACCAACGCCGACGAGCTCCCCGAGTGCCGCGACCACCGTCCGTCGGACTTTGAGCAAGGCAAGCCCTGGAGCATTCTAACTCCTACGGTTTGCAAATGCTTTACAATTAACCTGATGATGGATGTTGTATTAGGTTATAGGAATTGATTGCTACCATTGATGCATTATTATTTATCCTTGTCCACCTGCAATATATCTTGATATCCCTGTTTAGGTCAAGGCTCGTTATATGCTTAGCCCTGCTTAGACCGGTAAAAGTCGGGTGATTTCCTGTCCCCCGCAATAGGTGGATACTGATCATGTTTAGCCTGTGCTATCATGAGATAACCATGTGATAATTAATCTGAGACGGAGGCGGGATGTAAGAGCAGCAGGACATGGGTTCTGTGTGCTAGTAGTCTCCCGTCTGTGTCGCCTAGGACCCATTCGGGAATGTAACTTCAGTCAAATTGAACGTGTCGATCACTTAACGGAGTAGGTCTGAGTACCTCCCGCGAAGCGAGTAAGGGTATTCGAGCCGGTGATGGAGATGTTGACGCCTAACACCCAGGGCCTCAGCTGTACCGTGGGCAACTATTCTGATCGACCTGGCATGGTCCGAGGGCAGGCAGGGCCTGATCGACCTGGCATGACCGTGGGCAGTTATAGATTGAGCGACCTGGCACTGAGATAAACCCCGGTGTAGAAGGGCCCATGGCCGTCCCGCGCGTTGTTTTCTCGAATCTCCTGACTGGTAGCTTACGACTGCCGTAGCCGGAATGTGCCGGGCGAGTGTGAGACATTTATCCCCAGCTGGGTAGGAATCGATTATAATCGCCATCGCTCCTGGACAGTGAGCAGTTGACTTTAGATCATCTCCCGTAGAACTTATGGAACTAAGATAGTTATGGAATTTGAAAGGCTATTGATGAAATAGTCACTCTTGATTGATTAATTAGCAAGTGCTTGTTTAGTACAGGTGCAAATCTAGTAAGGTAGAGTTAATGACTAAAAGCAATTGCCAACATCTGAAACTGAGTTTTCGTACTAAAGCTTTCATGCAAAGGAGTATGTACAGCCAACCCCACTTATATAGCCTACATGATCCTTGGTGTCTCATTATTTCTAATTTTGTCCGGTAAGTCTAGCTGAGTACCTTCTCGTACTCAGGGTTTATTTCCCCTGTTGTTGCAGATGGCCAGTACTTTTATGGCTACTGCGAGAACTGCTTGTACCCGGTAACAGGTGATGACTAGACCAAGGGCATGGTCAACACTTATCTCATCCATTGCTTTTGTGGACCCGGTCAACTGATGGCACCATATTTATGATCAATCCAAACTTATGTTTTAAAGACTATGTTGCTTCCGCTACTACTATCAAAAACTATGGTTTGTAATATTATTTCGTACTCTGATGTAATTTGAACTTTATGCAACTATGATGTAACCCGTGAGCATATTCGTAGAACAAGTACGATCTTGGCTGGATGTCGTTGAATGATTTGAAATCCTTCGAGATTTCCGGACTACCGGGTTTGTACGAGCTTAAGTACTCGATGATTTCTGCGAGAGCAGAGGTTTTCAGTGCTTAATCTGGTGCAAATTGGTTGGTTCTGTTACAGGAGGGCCGTCCACAGACTCCGATTCCTCGGCGGGACGCTTGTCGCGGTTATCCGCCATTGGTTTGATCGCCGGTTGGAGAAGAAGGGCAGTCGGTGGTTGAGGAGAGCAAAGGCCGAAGAGTGAGGCAATGAATACGTGGTGTGTTCAAGAAGCCGACGTTTTGTATTTATGAGTAAGGCTCGATAAGGTGAAAGGGCCTCGGTTCGAGAGCACCCTCAGATCCACATCCTAAGGTGAATCGACTAAATAAGCCGTTTTAATACTAATCGGCTAAAAGATAGGTCGTCTAGGTAATATCGGCTAAGGATAGCTGATAAAGCTTCAAGTGTTAAATAGATAACAGAGTATGTTGACACCAATCGGCCGATGAAGAATGTGAATGCTTACAAGAAAGGGGCGAGAACCAAAGATTACAGATAAACAAAATTACATGTTCAATACAGACTTCAGTACATTCAGAGCATTCAAGCGGATAGCGTCTATATCAGCTATCTTCTTTTGATCCTCTTCGATCGAGCCCGGGATTGGCTTCTTCTTGCTTTTGATATGGTGAAGATCGTTGCGAAGGGATGCCATCTTTCTCTTCTTGTCTTGGATTGTATTCAGAATGTTGGCCAGGATTTCTTCCTTCAGTGTAATCTGTTCATTGATTACCCGGAGCCTTTCAGACAATTGGTCCCTCTCAGTCTCTAGGGAAGAAAGATCACTGATAAGAACAGTGGAATTGTTATTCAGTTGATCTATTTCATTCTTCATGGACACCATGTCAGAGATACATTGCTGCTCCTGGTTAGGAAGAATGGCCTGGGCTTCGCGTGCCGTAAGTTTGGCTTTAGCTTCCATGAATTCTGATAGAAGGAACTCTATATGAGTAACGGGAATCAGAGCTTTATTGAGATCGTCTGGTATGTCATCTTTGATCAAGTCGAAGATGTTTCTAATTCCCTTTCCACCATGTACCAGATCGGGTATATTGGCCTCCAAAAGAGGGAGTAATGGTTGCAGCCGAGCCTTAGTCTCTTCAGAGAGTTTCTTGGGGTAATCTAGTACAAATTCTTCTTCTTCATCCATATAGTCTTCTAAGTCAAAAGGGATGACAGGGGAAGAAGGTTCTCCTTGTTCCTGCGTAGATAGATGTGTGAATAACTGCAAAAGGGAGGGAGTTGAAGAAAGAAGTAGTATCGTCTAAAGCACCTGGTCAGTTAGGATAATTTGAGATTCAGGAATAGCCGATGAGGGCTCAGGGAGTGCATCTGAAAGAAATCTTCATCAGTTTTTTGAAGGTCATCCACTAAGGAAGATGAAGTTATTAAGAGGTATACCTGGTTGTGGAGACTCTTGGTCAATGTCAGGAAGAGGAAGCATTTCAGACTCGACATTTTGAGTGTCAACCTGCTCCTGAGGCAACTCAATATTATGAGTGCCAGCCTGTTCCTGAAAGATTGAAAGACAAAGAATTACAGACTTGATGATGAGGGCAGGAAAAAGACAAATTTTTCTTACCTCTATATTGGTAGTTTCAGCTGGCAGAAGTATATTTCTTCTTCTTCTTGGATGTAACCTTAGCGGTTGGCTTGTCAGTTTTCTTTTTTCTTGGAGGAGCCAGCTTCCTTTATAAAGATACTAAGAGTCTGATCATCTGGAACATCAGAAATTTTTCTCTTCATCAAGGTCTTGATGGTAGGAGCATCACAGCCAATCCTTGAATTTGGACACCATATGTTGTAATTTATTTTTGGAGGATTCAAGGTGACCAGATCCTGCAAGCATTTGACATATGACATCAGAGGGAGACAGGTGGTAAGGATATAGAATTTGAGAACAAATTGAGTCATACCTCATCAGTTGCTTGAATGTCTGAATCCAACTTAAGGCAGTAAGTGGCCACAGCTTCACTAAAGAGGTGGGTGCTCCACTGTTGCCACCAGTCTTGGAAAGAGACTGAAGAGAAGGGTCTGCAATTCCATTCCTTGACCATCTTCAGGGAGACAAATTGCTCTAGTTGGAATATTCTGTTATACTCTAAGGCAGATTCTACTGCTTCCCTTGGTCTGAGCTTATCAGCAAAATAAAGAGATGGGGGCACTTGGCCGAAACCTATTTGCCTAGCTGCCATAACAGGATGATAGAATTCATAGGACATCGGAGGTTTTTCCCTACCATGCCTGATTTCAGTAGGCAGGAGGCAAGGTTTCATTATTTGGCATAAGATTTTCAAACCTTCATCATCACATTCTCTATGAAATCTGAAGGTATATGGGTTCCAAAATCTGCAATGTCTAGATATTGAAACCAATCGAGGATAGCTGCTAGGAATCCTTTGTAGAAAATCTTAAAAAAGAAGCTGGCTGGTTCATCAATGAATATCATAGCGGCAACTTCTCCAAATGAGGTGCATCTTCTCATTTTAGCATTGTCAGCCAATAGTTTTTCTTGGCTATCTGGATATAATTTTGGGAAGGACAGGGTCCTCAGGTCTGCGGTGATCAGTTTGTGAAGATAGAGATTAAGCCAAAGTTGAAGCAGCCACCAGGGACCTGTTACTGATGGGATGCCCTCATTTTCCATCAGGCTTTGGGCTACTTTATTCAGCATACTATACAAAGCACCCAGGAGATACTTTCCCACAGGTATGTCTGAGGTCACAGACAATTTCTCTGCTAGTGCCAAGAAATTTGAAGTTGGGCCGCAGCTCTGCCCACAAAATAAATACTTCTCCAGCCACATGTTCAAGAAGATGATGTGCTCTCGTTCTGAAACACTAGACTATGGAGTGTTGAAGGAAGCAATATAGCTGGACCACCCACCAGATTTTAGGTTTCCGAGCTTGATGGAAGGCTTGACCTGAAGGCTATGGGGATTGATAGATCCAATAATGTTTAAGCCGGTCAACAGATGCACATCGGCTAAATTGGGGGTCATGGGTCCTTGTTTGAACATAAAAGCGTTAAAGGTGCCCGACCAAAAATAGCATGCAGCTTTCAGCATCCCTCTTCATATCAGCTAGGGACATGGTGCTGCACTGGTCTAGGCTGCGGAGAATCCAATCCGGCTTCTTTTTGGCCTCTACCTTGATCAGCCAGTCTCTCCAGCCTGAAATAATCGATGGCTAGTTCCTGAAGGGAGTTTTGCCCCAATGCTTTGAAGCAAAATCTGAATTATTGAAGGGGATCCTCTTGCTTTCAGCAGTAATGGCCTCGGTAGGGTCAAGTGTTAGAATCTAACACCCCTAGTTATGCGCAGCAGCCCTCAGATCTTTGAAAGGATGTTGCGAATATGACACAAGCTAGCACCGTATCAAGAACGATGTAGTCGAATCACGTAGAAAACGCTAGATGACGATGAAGCAACCACGACAAGAGATTAGAATTTGGCGAAGCCGACCACAAATTCTATTAGCACAACTCCAAAAGAGTACAAGAGATTGTCGCTCTCTCACAACCCTACTTGACCCTACAGGACCCACTGATTCTTGCCATATACAAGAATCTAGTGCAATAGAACTGTCTAGTCTAATCCTCTTGAGCGCTCCTAATTGCTCCGTACAAGCCTTGGATGAGACCCCTTGTGTTGGCTTATGATCTTGTTGTGATGCCTATGGCCTCTACCCCTTGATTTATATAGTCCCCTCCAAGGCCCTCATACATACAAATAGGAGTCCTACTCCTAGTAGGATTCTACACTCAAGACCTAGTAGAACTAGAAGTCCTAATAGCACACCTTTTTGAGTCCTATTCTAAGTAGGATTTGAGTCACCATACAACAAACTCCACCTTGACTCTAATCCTTTAAAGTCATCGTGCTCCTCCAAGATTTTGCTCCAAATCGACTTCTTTTTTTATTTATACTCCCACCTCGAGAGTGCCTCCACCACAGAGGCTCATGCACATCACCACAATGTGCTTGTCAATTCCAGGTTGGACTGCTGGAACCTTCCATCTGAGAGCTCCATCGTTGTGTAGTTTGGTTAACCACAACACCTTCTCCTTTGGCCCTCCATGCCATAGGATTGTACCGCCTTCGAGCTCCACCTACTCGTTGGTACTGCGTGGTTGGTCCGACCACGTCTTCCTTCTTCCAACAACTCGTAGCTTCGCCTCTACGATTGTTAGATTTTGCAACCGTCTTTGTAGCCTTGCACTTGACCACAATTGAGATTTGAGCACCTGCCGTTGACGAGACGACTTCCTTCTCCTGATCAGGATTTTTATCAAATCTCCCCATGGTTGCACCACCCATAAGATTTCCTATCACTCGGTATCCTCCACTAATCCAGATACTTTTCATAATTACGTGCCCTTTGCAAGTAACTCGCATGAATCCACCTTGAAGTGATAATTCACAACCTTGGAGTTCTAGCGACCTCACAGATATTAGATTCTTTTTCAATCCTGGGATATACCGAACTCCCGTCAGTGTGCAAAGTGTTCCATTATGCATCTCCAATGTAATTGTTCCCACCTCAGTGACTGCATACTCCTGGCAATCCGCTAAGTGAACAATTCCATTCGCTGGGTGTAGAGATCCTTCGTCAAACATCTCCGTCACCGAACATATGTGGAAACAACTTCCTGAATCTAATATCCAATCATGAATAGTACCTGGTGACTGACGATTAGTACGTCACCTTCATCCTCACTTGCCACTGAGCATGTTCCTCTCATAGTCTTCAAACTTGGACAGTCCTTTATCATGTGACCCTCCTTGTCACATAGATAGCATGTACATTGTCCCTTGCTCTTGCCTTTCTTCTTCCCATGATTTTTAACTTTTCCTGCTCCACTTGAAACAGTCAAAGCTTGATCACCCAAAAATGAAGAATCTTGTGGCTTCTTCAAGGACTCTGCCTCCAGTAGATATGCAACTGTCTCGTTGAAGTTGAGAGTAGCCTTCCCGACGAGAATATTCATCACTAGCTGCTCCCACGATGGTGGTAAGGATGAAGCCAATATGACGACTTTATCGTTCTCCTCAATTTTCTCATCCACACTTATCAACTGCGTGACAAGCTTGTTGAAGACATTTAGATGGTTGACGAATCGTGTACCTTCCTCCATGCGTAACCTAAATAGTTGACGCTTCAGTACCCACCGATTTGTCAGCGACTTTGCCATATACAACTCTTCTAGGCTCTTCCATAATTTCATCGGTGAATTCTCCTTGATTACCGAGTACTTTACCTCATCAGAGAGACATAGCCGAATTGTACTGACAGCCTTTCGCTCCATCACCTTCTATTCTTCATCAGTTATCTTGTCCGACTTGGTGCCCTCAAGAGCATCAATCAATCCTTGTTGGACAAGCACATCTTGTACCACGCATTGCCACACGCTGAAATTCCCTTTGCCATCAAATTTCTCTACTTGATTCCACATCTCTGACATCGTCTTAATTTTGTGCTTCCTAGCCCTGTCAACCTTCTCACAAAATCAAATCAATCCGACCTTGGCTCTGATACCAATTATTAGAATCTGATACCCCTAGTTATGTGCAGCAGCCCTCGGATCTTTGAAAGGATGTTGCGAATGACACAAGCTAGCACCGTATCAAGAACGATGTAGTCGAATCGCGTAGAAAACCCATGACGATGAAGCAACCACGACAAGAGATTAGAATTTGGCGAAGCCGACCACAAATTCTATTAGCACAACTCCAAAAGAGTACAAGAGATTGTCGCTCTCTCACAACCCTACTTGACCCTACAGGACCCACTGATTCTTGCCATATACAAGAATCTAGTGCAATAGAACTGTCTAGTCTAATCCTCTTGAGCGCTCCTAATTGCTCCGTACAAGCCTTGGATGAGACCCCTTGTGTTGGCTTATGATCTTGTTGTGATGCCTATGGCCTCTACCCCTTGATTTATATAGTCCCCTCCAAGGCCCTCATACATACAAATAGGAGTCCTACTCCTAGTAGGATTCTACACTCAAGACCTAGTAGAACTAGAAGTCCTAATAGCACACCTTTTTGAGTCCTATTCTAAGTAGAATATGAGTCACCATACAACATCAAGATTGCCTACTGGGCCAAGAAAAAAGTCATTTGGACTGTCCTGAATTGGGATGAGGATCTAGTCGTGAAGCACCTAAAAATTCAAATATGAGGGAAAATACGAGAGTAGAGAATCATCGGAGTGGAGGGATAATAGGAAACCCAAAATTTACCTCAGGAATAGAATCTTGAGTCGCCATTTGACCTATGGAAGCACCAAATTGGAGTACTCAAAGAATTTTTGTTTGATTTGAGTGGCGGCGGACGTCTTCGGAAGCTAGGGTTCGAGAATCGCCCTAAAGGAGAAAGAGTAACGGTTGGGAAGGGCACTCGGCTGATCGGCTAAGAGGAGGGTTAGTCGATCAGACCCCAAAGAAAGAAGTTACATTTTTGGAATAAAATAAATTTCATCCCAAAATTGGGGGGCATGTGTTTACACCAGATTTTGGACCAAAAAGATTATCATTTTGTAAGCACAAATGACTGGTTTATT
The DNA here is from genome assembly GCA_009763385.1 of Coix lacryma-jobi var. lacryma-jobi. Taxonomy (NCBI): domain Eukaryota; kingdom Viridiplantae; phylum Streptophyta; class Magnoliopsida; order Poales; family Poaceae; genus Coix; species Coix lacryma-jobi. The sequence continues at coordinate 73,820,736 of CM019828.1, read as the reverse complement.
AAGGAAAGAATCGACCAGAAAAATTAAGAAGCTTATATGGGTTCAAGCGTGACCAAGAGAATTCGTGTGGACCAATGTGATGAGCTTCATAGATGTGTCGGGCTCGGCCAAGAAGCCCAAGTCCGAAACGTCTTTTATTTTATTCTTTTTGTAACCTAGTCGTGTTAGGACAGGAGTCCACCGGGTTAAAAATAGCTAGAAACCTGATTTTTGTAGGACATCATCCAATCAATCAACACACTGGCTACCGGCCAAAACCCTAGGAGTAGGAGTAACGTAGATCTCGGCGAGACCTTCAATCAGGCAGGGCTGCATCGGCTTCGACCGACCTCCGGTTTGCTTGTAAGTTTCACCAATGGCTCGTGTCATTGTATAATAAGGCTGTATTTGGGATCGACCAAACTCTTGTTAAGCTATGACATGGCTAGTTATCGGTCTAAGTTCGTCTCTTATAAGGTTGTCTTGACTTTGATCAATCTCTTACTTTAGTGGATCTTGACTAGTTATCGGCTCTATTGGTTTGGCAAGCTAATAGATTCATTAAGTTATCGATGTTGTTTTATGTTTTAATTGTTCCTTTATGTTTTAAACAACATCTTGCCCAATCAAGATTGACAAAGCAGTTAAAGCTTAAAAGTTGTTTAGATCGGCTACCTAAAGATCTTATATGCTTACATCAAAGAGAATAGCCGATGTGACAGAACCGACCAATTTATACCAGATTAAGCATCGAATCCCCGCTTTCACAGAGATTTCAGATACTTAAGCTCGTACAAACCCGGTAGTCCGGAAACCTCGAAGGATTTCACATCATTCAACTTTAGCCAAGATCGTAATAGATTAGCGTACATGTCCACGAAGTACATTCAGTTCACACATAAATCAAATACATCGGAGTTCGACAGTTATTACAAACCATAGTTCGAATTTCGAAAGCGGAAGCAACATAGTTTTAAACATAAGTTCTTAGTTCACAATACGGTGCCAATGCCTGATCAGTCCACAAAAGCATCAGGGAAGGATAAGAGTTGACCATGCCCATGGTCTAGTCACCACCCTCGACGGGGTACAGACAGTTCTCGCAATAGCCGAAGAAGCATTGCCCATCTGCAACAACAAGGGAAATGAACCCTGAGTACGAGAAGGTACTCAGCTAGACTTACCCGTCATAAACCAGAAATAAAGTGACACCAAGGAGTATGCAAGGCTGTATCTGGGGTTGGTCACACTTACCTTTTTGCATAAAAGCATTTTCATTATTAATAAACATCATTAGAGTATTAGCAGTCCATTTTATATAATCAACCTAATTAACTAGATTTGCACCTGATCTAGAGCAATCACTTGGCTAATAATCAAGCAAGAGTGACTATCTCATCAATAGCCTTTCAGATTCAACCTCATAACCATCTTTAGTTCCATAAGTTACTACGGTAACACATGCCCAGTCAAGTTACTCACTAACTAGGAGCGATGGTGATTATAATCGATTCCTACCAGCTGGGGATAAAAATGTCGCACACTCGCCCGATCACACCTTGCCAGGCAGCCGTCGGCGACCACTTCAGGAAATTCGAGAACACAACGTGCGGGACGGTCATGGGCCCTTCTACACCAGGGGTTATCGAAATGCCAGGTCGCTCAAGCTATAACTGCCCACAGTCATGCCAGGTCAATCAGGCCTCGCCTGTCCACGGACCATGCCAGGTTGCTCAGAATAGTTGCCCACGGTACATATAAGGCCTTGGGTGTTAGGCGTCAACATCTTCATCACCGGCTTGAATAGCCCTACTCGGCTTCACGGGAGGTACTCCGACCTACTCCGTTAAGTGATTGACACGTTCAAAATGACTGAGGTGTGCCTTCGTCGGGTCCTAATCGACGCAGACGAGAGACTACTAGCACATAGAACCCATGTCCTGCTGCTCCTACGTCCCGCCCAGTCTCAAATTAATTATCACATGGTTATCTCCATGATAGCACGAGGCTAGTCATGATCAGTATCCACCTATATGCGGGAGACAGGAAATCACCCGACTTTTACCGGTCTAAGCAGGCTAAGCAGAAACGAGCCTAGACTTAACAGGGATATCAAGATAATAATTGCAGTTGGACAAGGATAAGTAGTAATGCATCAGCGGTATCTCTCAACTCCTATAACCTAATGCAACAAACAAATCAGATTAATTTTGTAATTGCATTTGCAAACCGTAGGAGTGGGATGCTCCGGGGCTTGCCTCACTCAAAGTCGGAGGGACGGTGGTCGAGGCACTCAGGCAGGTCCTCGACGCCTTCTTCTTCGGTCCTCTGGTCCTGAGTCTCCTCCGGGCACAGCTCCTCCGGTGGCGGGTTCTGGGTCTCCACTACCGATCCTGGATGATGCATAACACGCATAAGTAATATGAATGCACATGGAATGCATGGGGATGCAACATAGAACAAGACCACCCAGGAGATAAGCACAAGTCATCTACTGCGTTCTCTTCAACAAGGTAGTCAACATCACCCAGAGATTACGAAAGACCTTAACTAACCAATCAACTAACTAATTCTCCTAATTTACTGTTTAGGATTCTAATTACCACAACAAGCACCCACTTTATTATTTTACCTTCCTTTAAATACTTGCTGAAATAATCCAATTAATTAAGCTTATAACAGCAACCCATCCTAGACAATTTCAGAAAAATCTACAAAAATTACTGGAAGTTAACAACACCTAATCTAGTCCCCTGTCTAAATTTCACCCCATTTGGACTCAAACTCCATTCTCTATAAAAAAGACAAATTCTATCATGAAAAGGTGCTTTGAACTACACACCCTAGCAAAAAAGTGTCAAAACAACAGATTTCTCATTTTTCTACTGAACTTCTTAGCATAAGAGCAGTGTACAAAAATTCTCAGGTTCAAACTCCTCATATTTTAATTACTACAAAATAAACAAGAAAACAACATTTAACCACTTTAATTACTACTGGCAAAATATTCCACAGAACAACACCATATATTATTTTTTCCTGAAACTATCATCAACACAAACCTAACAAAACAAGAATCATATTTTTCTGAGCAATACACAGTTTACTAAGCATTTAACAAGATTTCAGCCAAAACAAGAATTAAATATAATACACAGAAATTTATCACAAACTGGACATTTCATATTTTTCATGCATAGAACTCATCACAACAAACTTAACAAAACTTGTTTCACCTTTTTAGCATTTACAGAATGCAAGAAGATATGAATTAAACAAGTTAATCAAACATTCTGAAAACTATTTAAACAAAACCCTGAAAAACTCCTTAACCTAAACTGCTACGCGTACCCAACTACTTGCACCCGGGCCACTGACAACCGGGACCCAAGCCACTGACCCGCGGGGCCCCAGGTCAACATGACCACACCGGTCATCCCCTCCAGAGCAGGGGAGAGTTTGACCGCGGCGAAGCTCGCCGGCGGTGACCTCTCCGGCGAAACGGACACCACCACCTTGCTCCTCTCCTTCTTCCGCTCCCAGCGGTACCACTATCTAGCCCAGCGCATGCTCGAATCGAGCTCACCGACGACCATGGCGGACACGGCGGCGCTGCTCTCGCTACGCCGGCCGGCTCCGGCCACGACAAGCTAGATTATCCCCTGAGATCTACTCCTCCGACCTCCACTAACTTAGAGCAAGGCTTGGAAGCTAGGGTTTTCACCCTAAACACCCTCGACCACGACCATGCCATCCCCGGCGAACCATGGCAACGGCGGACGGCGGCGTACCGGCACTACCGAACCCTAATCGGCCAAACCAACACCACCAACATCTCCGACGGGCCAAGACGACTCGCGAACACCAGCTAGGGCGAACGGACAAGACCGAAAAGAGGGTTGGCCACGGCGGACCGAGCCTGCCGGCCATGGCGAACACGGCGGACGACTGGTGTACCGCGCGGCACCAAACCCTAATCGACTAAACCATCACCCCCTATCTCACCCTCGAGCCTCACTGACCCCTGAACACGAGCTAAAGCGGAAAGATTTGCACGGAGGGAGGGCCGACCACGGCGGACCGAGCTCGGAGGTCATGGTGGCCATGGCGGGAACTCACCCTGTGACCTACCTAGGCGGTTTTGGCGAGCGCTGCTAGAGAGCAGGCGATGCGGGAGGTGAAGGCGAGGTTGGCTGGGTGGTTGAATTGACAGTGCGGTGGCAGGACGGCGATGAACGGCGGCGGCGCCTGCTTCTCCCCTTTCCGCTCGGACGCCGGCGAAACAGAGAGCGAGACCGAGAGAGAGAGAGGGGACAGAAAGGAGGGAGGAGCGGCGTGGCTCGGGCAGCGGGGCGAGCGGGCAGCTTATGCTCGCCATGCCGCGTGCGGGCGTTGCCTCCAAGGCCAGCTCGCGCCACGCGGCGAACGACTTCTGGTGCGGTCGGCACGGCACGGCCCGATTCAAACTGAATCGGCTGATTCAGTCACTGATGGCCGACTGACGGCCGAACTTTGGATGCGATTAACTCCTAATCCACTCGATGAAATGCTAAGCCACTTGTTCCATTGAGTAGAGCTACATGCCGACTACAACTTTGGTTACAAGATCGAGCTTTGGTTCGGCCTGGATTGCTCTCGAAAAAGCTCCAAAGGTCACCGGGCGAAACTGTTTTGGTCAGTTAGGACTTAGAAGAATTTTCTAAGTCTAATCTCCCCCATTTCTGCCTTATGGGTCCTAAAACACCTTGTTAAACTCATTTTCATGAGTTGGCCCTTAAACACTTTTTGTTCTACTCTAAATTCTACACACTTTTGGTTAAGGGCCCATAGCCATTCAAAGCTTCTATCAAGGAGGTCTTAGTTAGTCAAACAAAAGGACTCCTAGGGCTCTACTAAGGCAATTAGGGTTAATGACTTGGTTAGCCAAAAGACCAACACAAACCTAGCTTCAAACTGACTTCTCAACAAGGTTAAACTACTAAGGAGACTCCAACACTCCAAAACAAGTCAAACAAGCACCACACCAAGCATAACATAGCATGCCAACACATGAAATGACACTTAACAAACACAATGCACATGGGATGATTATGATGCTTATGCTCATGAGATGTCAAGTTATGCATTTAAGGTTGCTTAACACCAGGGGTGTTACAGTCGATCTAAGCTTCTCATCGACTATTTTGTCAATCTTGGTTGTTACATGCTGTGCGTTCGAGATATTCGATAAAATCGTGGTTTGATCTAAGAACAGACAAATTTGGTTTAGCATGTTTATTATGGCTGTATTCTCGAAACCCACAGATATATATGATAGATTAGGTCTGTTTGATTTTAGATTAAATCATGGTTTTAACGGGTAGATCTTGTTCGTGCCTCATGGACCCTGCATCAGCTAAAATAGCCGATCTAGTTATGCTTTCTTCATAATGTGTTCTTTTAAGTGGCTTGGAATTAACGGATCTACTCTTTGCATAAGACGTGATCTAGCTTAGTCATCATTATGGCTGTTTGGAGACACCCCACTGTTGATGTTTAAGCTATTTTATCGATCTATTGTTATTATGGCTGTATGGAGACACCCCACTATTAACAAATAGAATTGCTTGTGCAATTAGTCGATACGTTGATTTCATGTCGCTTAGACGTACACATAGATCTTTATTCTGCTAATATACCTAAGCTTATCGGCTATTTATCTGCTCCAAAATACTCCTTTACATATATCACAGCCGTTTTGCCTTATATACTTTTCAATGCCTTTATGCAATTTCTTGGGAGTTGACTTTATAGTCAATATCCTAATGACAAGTGGCTATATCAGAGCCGTACAATTTGGAACAGTCTAGAATCAAATCGGCAGGTTCCACAATTTGACAACTGTTTCTTCTCCTTGTCAATTGCAGGTCAAATTGACTGGCATGCCCAAAGTCTATCTTACTAAGATTCAGCACCGCCATCTGCTGAAGGTTCAGGAGGTCAGGACCTTGCTCCATACGCCCTCTAAGGACCGTGCGCTCGAGTGTGTTGGCGTGACTGAAATGAATTTTTACGTCAACAAGCTTAAGAATAATAAGAACAATGGCTCAAACTTAAATATAGACGCTAATTACCAAAACAATCGTTGAGGCAAGTTGAAGATGAACTTGAATCCGCAGGTACAAGATGAAGAAGTTGATCCGACAGGCCGGAGCTCCTTCTTGATCTCTTCCTCTCTCTCTCTCTTCTAGTTCTAGTATAAACTAGGTTCTAAACATAAACTAGAGGGGTAACTAGTCTTCTATTTGAAAGCTGGCTCTTGAAGTCTTCTTCTAGGTTTTCTGAATGAGGCGTAGACTTTTCTGAAGAGAGACTTGTTCTTCCCTGGGGCCTGGGGGCCTGTATATATAGCCCTGAGAGATCAACCGCGGTCGTTAGATCAAACCGACTTCACCTAGGGCTGAGATGGATCCTCAGAGGCGGTAGAGGAAGGTTCCAGAAGGCAGAGGCCATCGGGCCTAGGGGTGACCAACCGGTCATAGGGGGGGACCGGTCAGTGCCACCTGGCGGCCTCTCGGGGTGTCCCGCCTCGTGGTGTCCTCTCGTGTCCTCTAGGTCCTTCTGGAGTATTCCTGACGTGCTGGTTCTGTAATCTTCCGTCGGTTTCCTTCTAGGAGAAGTAATCAGTGCTGGTTTTCCTGTTTAGTCCCTGCAGAATCACAATCCACCAAAACTCGTGGAATATTGTCAACTAAAACCCTAAACCTTTATTGGTGATTGAATTCATGCCCTTTTTATATTTATCTATCCTTTAATTTTGATAGATAACTAGTGTCAACAGCCAGCAAAATCCACATCGGAAGAATCACAAAGCGAAGGGGTCGAAGAAGAAGAGTACCAAAAACCCGAACTCAGGAATGTATCACAGGTACCTCATGATGCGCTTGACCACCTGCTTGTGTGATGCTCGAAGGGATGCCTGAATCTGGTCCACAGCCTCTCCATCCTTGTCTGCGTCCATCGCAATTGTCATCGCCATGGGCGTTGAAAGAGGCTTGGCATCACCCATGTCGAACCCCTCCTCCACATCTCAATCTTCCTGCTCATAAAATCTGCAAACTTGCCAAAGAGTCCATGAGAGGAGCCACCAAAGGTGATATCATCCACATCCATCTGAAATGGGTCAGAAAGTATGTGTCCAACATCTTTGGTCTCAAAAGGGGCAACAAAAGTAGAATGAGTGGAATGAGACACAGAAAGACCTGGACCATATCTCATGCTGGTCAATGTCGTCGTCCATCTGTAGAGGGGTGAATTTGCTGAAAACTTCGGGGCACCTGCCTTGCCGAAGTCATCTCCCCCTCGCTAGATGTTGTCGCTCCCTCAGTTGCATCTAGTGCTCACTAGAGAGCTGCTCGATCGGAACCCCAAGTCATGGAAGAAGTGGGATCGGGTCCGTGAGCCGAAATGCTCTCTTTAGACTCCGGTTCTCCTGCGCACTCAAAAGCAGAAGAAAACACAAGGCATTGTCTTGTCCAGTGTGATCTCAAGGTCTCCACAAAATGGTTAGTCACATAATAAGCATAAGGTGAACTCTCAATAAAAAAGAGGCCTACCTATGAATGATACCGCAAGGAGATCTGAATTCAAACTAGACAAGACTACTATGCAACATGATAAAGCACTATGGAGCAAAATGCAACCTAGAGACATGATCAACCCAAACACAACCTAAACCTCAACACATGCTACAATGCAAGATAATGATAGCAATAGATCCAAATGCATGTACCATGATAAAAGTGTGGAAAGCCTAGTGCTCGAACTATGAAGGACCGAAAGTGCTACCAGAAAGCGACCAGAGGGGGGGATGAATGGGAGCTTCAAAATTTCTTTTCAGAAACTTGTCTCCACTGTCCCGAGAATCAACCCTAAGAGCAATCCTAGAGCTTGCAAGTGTCCATGACCCTAGATGTAGGGTGGATGATTCCAAGAAGCACAACGGGACAACACAACCCTAGAAACCCAACGCAAAAGACGGAAACCAAAACCGACAACGGACGAACAAACCGCGGACGAAAACATGCTGAAGACACAGCATCAGACGCTGCCCTGCGTCCGATGGTCAGGCACCGGACGCGTCCGATGCGAAAAGACCCTGTCTGGAACCTTACTGGACAGGTATCGGACGCTGGCTACAGTGAAACCCTAGCGTCCGATGCTCGACCCCCGGACGCGTCCGATGGCAACGGACGCTCCGATGGTCAGCGTCCGATGCTCCTTAAAAATGCTGTCAGATGACACATGGCACCAGACACGTCCGCTATTATGAACTCAGCGTCCGATGGTCACGAACAGAGCGTCCGATGCCCCCGATACAACATAGATCTTCCGCGGACTCAACTCGATCTCCTCCGAATCAAAAGCTCTAAGGCTTAGACTTGGTATGAGGAGTTCCTAGGAGGTTAGTGAGCTATCCCAAAGGGATCATGGCTCAAACCTAACTCCAAATCAGTGAATCGGAAGAATTCAGGGCAAGGGAGACAAAACTTGATTCGAAACGAAAATCGACCGATCTACTAGCTCGTGAGGTTAGAGGTGAATTCCTTCGGTGGAAAGAAGTGCCTCACGATCTAGAACAACTCTGTTCAAACAGAATCGCAAAAGATGCAACGAGTAAAGAGATCGATCACCGGGAAAATCGTGGAGAAAAGCAACCCACGAAGAACAATACCAAAACGCGAATCACAACCACGAATTTGCAACCGTGTGGCTACCACACGCTACAATAGTGAGATTACGGTCTCGCTTCCTTAAAATCTCATGAACACAGAGGTATGGTTCTCTGCGGATCTCAGTAGCTACAGCAGGGGATTGGGAGAGCAGGAAAACCCTAAGTGGAGAATAGCAAATGACTGAGATAGTTTGGGAGGTGGGTGTCTCCCCCTACTTATCCTAATTCTAATTCCCACTCTGCCCATAGTTATTTACAGAGCGAACCAGCTAAACCCTAAGGTTATTCTGGACCAACAAGAAGAAGATGTTGATCCGACGGCCACGCCCGCACAACTGGTAGTGTTGCCTCGACGCAACCTCACCGATTGCCACCACGTGTCGCCACCGCTCTGCTTGTCCTTTTCACGGACCTCGCCCCGGTTTTGAGGCCAAACCGGGGAAACCAGCCTTCACGACCAACCCCCGGTTTTGAGGCCCAAACCGGGAAACCAGCCGTCCATCGCCTGAGTTTTGTGGCCCAAACTCAGAAACCTATCAGCGCCCAGGTTTTGAGGCCCCAACCTAGAAACCATCCTCAGTCCGAGTTTTGTGGCCCAAACTCGGCAAACCCGCAACACCCAGGTTTTGTGGCCCAAACCTGGAAACCGTCCACCCGATGGTTTTTCTGTGGCTCAACCATCAAACCGACACTGTAGAGGGGATGCAACGCCCGTGCACCCCGTCCACCGACACGTGTCCCCATGTCCTCGACCCGAGCCACACCATGTCCCGCAAGTCTTCACTCATCGCTGTCCCCGGCTGTCAGCCACCACAGCTGATCCTCAGGCCACCGGTCCCTCAGTCCAAGCCTCACGTCCGCCCTTCACCGCTCCCGGTCCGTCGGCATGGCACGTCTCTACTTGACCTTCACCTTGCCCTCGATCACTATCTCCATGCTCGACACCTGCACAACACAAGCCAAAGAACATGCGCATCAAACCCATTGACAATCACTCATCACTCGAGACTCGGCATACACCCATGTATCTGCAATCTCCCCCTTGAAGAGTGCATTGTCAACTACCAACTCAAATCATAATGAAATAGTAGAAGGAAGAGGAAGGAGAGAGAACTCGACCAAATGTCCCAAAAGCATAGCAAAGCCGAAGAAGGTCAAGTGGAAAGAGCAAGACAACTTGGTCCCCAAAGACATGGGCAACGGCTCGACGCAACCAAGCAAAGCAAAGCTAGCCCTCAAGAAGAGGTAGAACAGGCTCAACACCACTAGCAGGAAAGCTCGACACCAATTGAAATATCAGTTGACAATCAAGCAAAACAGAGCTAGCCCTCAAGAAGAGGCAGAACGGGCTCAACACCGCTAGCAAGAAGGCTCGATACCAATTGAAGGAATGCCAACTGAAAAGTAAAAGAGCTCGGTACTAATTGAGAAACATCCTCACAAAGCAAAGCTGCTAGTCCCTCAAGATAGAGGCACAGAGGCTCAACACAACTAACATAAAATCGCTCCGAACCAATTGGAAAAATGCTTCATACCAAATGAAAAATTCAACAATTCATCAAACGAGCAAACTCCCCCTCCAATAGTGCACACAACTAGGATATAATATGATTTCCCCTTTATGATTTGACATTTCTCCCCCTTGTGACAGAATTTCTCCCCCTTAGTTGATAATGCACTATCAAGTAAATCACTCCCCTTCCAAAATGCATATGAGTCAAAGATGCACGTTAGCAGCTTCAGGAATATAGTCGATGATGGAATGAAAAGATGCTTTACAAAGTATAACTCCAATGACTCAATAATAAGCATACATGCCAGCAAAGGCTCAACTGATCACCAAATACGAAATATGAACATATGAGCAATGTGAGCAGTTCTAACCAAAAAGATATTCACCATCAAAATAGCACTGAACATGTATAGACAGGAAGTCAAGAAAGTGCTAAACATGTATACAAGGTGAACTACCCCTAGCAAAGTTCAATCATCATGCTATAGAATGAAACATAGACTTGTGTATTCAAATTTTATTGGAGTTGCAGCGGTTAAATTACACAAGTTCAAAATTTCAGCATATGATTGCGAGAGGTTGAAAGCTTGTCATTGCCTAACTTTTCAACCGAGCTAAGCCTATGCAGAAGCAATCAGAAGCTTAAAGCATCGGGTTTGGTCATACACTACATGGCTCAAGTTTAACTCAATGTGCAATGAGAAACAATCTCGATACCGTGATGTGCTGACAAGCAATCCCATCTCGATCTTTTCTATTCACTTAAAACTTGGTTCAATTTTATGATAGAATATGAGCATACCAAGCAGGTGAATGACTCAGAACTAGAGACAAGCAACCTAGCATATATGAAAAGCATGAGTGAATTCAACACATCCTACACATGCTAGTTGCAATATCTCAATGGTGAACAATTTTCTAGTTTATGTTCATTAAGCAAGTTCACCCTTTACAAAAATAGCTCAGCTCACAACATGTATCAGTGATCGGAAAGAGCATAAGCTACAAGCATCATCATATAGCATCGGAGCATACTAGATAGAGCATAATCATATTCCAAAAATTACATACATGAAGCTCAGAAAGTAAAAATGCATGATGAAATGCAAAGACTAACCTATCAGAAACAAAAACAAAAGAAAAAAGAAGTCAGTCTATGTTACAATAACCAAAATGTTTCCCCATCTAAAAGGGGAAACACACACCAAGCTCACCTCTCAACCTATTAAAGGTTGATTGGTCCAAAGGCTTGGTAAAAATATCAGCCAACTGATGATGAGTATCGACATGGCGAAGATCGATATCACCCTTCTCATAATGGTCTCGCAGAAAATGAAAGCGCACATCAATGTGTTTGGTCTTACAATGCAACACGGGGTTCTTAGCAACGCTAATAGCACTCGTGCTGTCACAAAGCAAAGGAACGCGAGAAAAGCTCAGACCAAAATCATGCAAAGTGGCCATCATCCAAAGCAATTGAGAACAGTAGCTAGCCGCAGCCACATACTCAGCCTCTATAGTAGACTGAGCGACACTAGACTGCTTGCGAGAAGACCAAGATACAAGAGAAGAACCTAAAAACTGACAAGTCCCAGAAGTGGACTTGCGCTCAAGTCGGCAACCAGCAAAATCGGCATCAGAATAACCGCAAAGGGAGAGGGTGGAAGAAGCAGAATACCAAATCCCAAACTCTGGAGTGAAACGAAGGTACCTCATAATGCGCTTTACCGCCTGACGGTGACAAGTGCGCGGCGACGCCTGAAAGCGCGCGCAAAGACACACCGCGAACTGAATGTCCGGGCGTGTCGCCGTCAGGTACATCAGCGACCTGATCATACTCCTGTACTCCTTTTGGTCCACAGCTCTCCATTCCCTGTCCACATCCAGGGCCGTAGTGGTCGACATGGGTGTTGGAAGAGGCTTGGCCTCACCCATATCGAACTTCTTCAACAAGTCCTTGGTATACTTGCCCTGGTGCACAAACATCCCTTCTTTGGATTGCTTGATTTGCAATCCAAGAAAGAAAGTCAACTCGCCCATCATACTCATCTTGAACTCCCTGCTCATAAGATCTGCAAACTTGGCAACCAAGGGTGAGAGAAGAACAACCGAAAATGATACTCCACGTAAATCTGGACAAGAGAGTGTCATTGCCTTGCTTGAGGAGGAAAAGGTTTTATCCACACATCCCATTTTAAAACCCTTAGCCAGCAAAAAGGTTTTCAATCTATCATACCAGGCTCTAGGGGCTTGTTGAGAACATATATGATGAATGATTGACTTTGATGAGGAAGGTTTGAGGCTTTTCCCAGTTGAGTCATTCTCTTGCTATGTGCTTAATGCTTACGACTAACCGGTGGCGTTGAGTTGTGGTGTTTCTGTGTTGGTGTGCGTGTGCAACATGTGTCTCTTGGCTGTGTTGATGTGCAGGTGATGAGCTCGGATAAAGTGGTCGATGGCGAGGTGAAGGTCAAGTAGAGACGTGCCGTGCCGACGGACCGGGAGTGGTGAAGGATGGGTGTGCCGTGTGGCGGACGTGCCATGCCGATGTACCCAGAGCGGTGAAGGGCGGACGTGAGGCTTGGACCGACGGACTGAGAGGCCAGAGGACCAGCTGTGGTAGCTGGCACGTGGCATCGGCGAGCGAGAGCACATGGGGATGTGCGGTGCATCGGTCGAGTCGGGACGAAGACGATGGTGCGTGGCACATGGCGGGAGGTCGGACACGGGTTTGTGTGCGGCGCAAGTGCCGTCGGCCGAGTCGAGAAGGAAGGCGAAGGTGTTGTGCCCGTCGTGGAGGCTGGACATGCATCGGTGCTGGTGGTCGGGGTGTGCGAACCACATACCATCTACGGCGCGGGTTCGGTAGCTGAGCCTCAAAAAGCTACCTCGACGGTTTTCGAGTTTGGGCCTTAAAACTCGGGTGGCCGGTTTCCGAGTTTGGGCCTCAAAACTCGGGATGGACGGTTTCCAGGTTTGGGCCTCAAAACCTGGGTTGCCGGTTTCCGAGTTTGGGCCTCAAAACTCAGGGTGGACGGTTTCCAGGTTTGGGCCTCAAAACCTGGGCTGGCGGATTTACCTGTTTGGGCCTCAAAATCAGGCTGAGGTTCCTATGCGGAACGGTCGACGTGTGGCGGCACAGAGAGGCTTGCGTTGCGGTGAAGCTATCGGTGAGAAGGCGCAGCGGTCGACGGTGACGGCACGTGGCAGCATCCTGGAGCTTGCGTCGAGGCAAAGCAAAGGATGAGAAGGCGCGTGGCCGTCGGATGGAAACTGCCAGAGTTGGACGGTTTTACCCCTAGGGGGTATTTGGGCTAGTACTTCATGTTAGGGCGTTTGTGTCATTTGGACGTGCGCCTATATATAGATGAAGGGGCTGTGTTGGACAGCTATCCTTGGACGGTGTCTCTCTCATTTTGTGCTTGTGAGAGAAGGCTAGGTTTAGAGGAGAGTTGGCTCTTGTTCTTGAGCTTTTTGCCATCCAAGCTTTGAGTTGCGAGGAGTGGCTTGTAGCCCGACACCGATTGATAATACAAATCATCATCTTCCCAAATCCAAGGATGAAATTCGTCCTCCTTTTGTTGGCTGCGATTTGGGATCGAATTCGCGTTTTTGTTCTTCGCGTTTCGGTTTTTCCCCTCCCTGAGATTTGCCTCGTTCTCCCTCTTCGAGCGACGATTTGTGATTCCATTTGAATCAGATTATTCTATGTTGTCAGCTCCTTCTTTCCACCTAAGGATTTCCTCTCTAACCACAAGAGCACATAGATCGGGTCGAAATCACGTTCATTCTTCGTTCTTTCCCCTTTTCTAGTGTTCTTCCAATTTCTCATGGATTAGTTGGTTTGGAGCGATGATATCCTAGGATTAGCTTCCCAACACATAGAAGAACACTTGGGAGAAGTTTGGTTGCAGCCCCGTTCGATTTGGTGAAGATCCAATCGATTTTGTTTTTGTCCCGAGCTGTTTTTGGGTTTTCTGGACAGTGGCGGACTGTCCGGGACTCATCCCCGGACTGTCCGGGGGTCGGGGCTGTTCACGGGCAGCGAGGTCGTTGTTTTCATTTTTGAACGGTGGACTGTCTGGGACTCATTTCTGGACTGTCCGGGGTTCAATAGCGGACTGTCCGCGGTTCACTAGCGGACAGTCCGCCACTGCACAGTTTTGCTGATTTCGTCCGTATCTTTTGCGTACGAGCTCCGATTTCTGATCCGTTTGTTGCATTGGTTTCCTATCTTCTTAAGGATCATTCCAAAGTACTTTTGCCACCATTGGTCAAAGTATTTTTGGTCAGACACTTCCTTCTTCTCCATACGAGTTAAGTGTTCCGCTTTCGGAGTTTCGTTTGTTCTAGCGGCCGTATCTTTTGCGTTCGAGCTCTGATTTGTGATCCGTGTGTTGCGTTAGTTTCCTAACTTCATAAGGATCTTTCCAAGGTGCTTTTGCCACTAGTTGTCCTAAGTAGTTTTGGTCGAACACTTTCCTCTTCTCCATAGGAGTGGGGTGTTCCGTTATCGGAAGTTCGATTGTTCTAGGAGCTTGCTTGTGCAGTTTTGCCCCGTTGCTTTAGCGCTTCGTTTTGGGGTTCTTCGGTAGTTCCGTTGTACCTCTAGGACATCTCCTATGGTATCCACCTATTCGTAGGTCGTGAATCACCGGTTGTTTGAGTCTTCGCTTTTGGGGTGATTTTCTGGGACAAGGGCCATCATTTCTCGAGAAGAAATTTGAGGCTCCCATTCACCTCCCCTCTGGTCACCAATTTGGTCCTTCAATTGGTATCAGAGTCAGTTAAGGATCTCTCTACCTTAACCGGTTCCGGATCCGCAAAGCCGACCTTTTTGAGAGCGATTGTGTTTCCGACTTTGCTTGTCGAGGTGTTGAGCTTGTGTTTTGGCTAACACTAACGGTGCTTTTGAAAATGGCACCAAGTTCTTATTCTAGTATGTCTTTGTCCTCAGGTTTGAATCATGGACATACGATCAAGGATGACATTTCCGGAAGAAGGAGGAGTGCAGCTCTTGAGACGGAACGTGAGGTGGATGCTTTGCTGGACTTCCTGGATGGTGATGAGGTTTCAATGGAGGATCTTCTACGTGAACTTGGCAAGGCCAAGAAAGGTACACTTGCCGGTAGTCTTGTGACTTTGTATGACTGGTATGATGCTTGCTATGATGATAACTCTAGAAATGAAGAGCTTTGTGATACCTTGCGTAGAAAGACCAAGAAGTTCAAATGCTCTATTGCTAGGTTGAAATGTGGTCTTTCTCATTGGAAGTCTGGTCCATCTTTACCTTGCACCTCTAGTAGTGACATGGTTAGGAAGGTTGATGAGCTACGCTTTTCTCTTGCTAGCTTAAAATCTGAAAATGAAATGTTGAAATCGAATGCTTCCAAACCATGTCTAGTTTGCATTGACTTGCGCAAGGATCTTGATTGTGCTAAAACTGAAATAGCCTTGCTAAAGTCAAATGCTTCTTTACCATGTGATAACTGTGAATCTTTTGTTGCTAGACTTAGAGAATTCAGTGTGATTCACAGGACATGTGTAGATGAACTTGAGTATGCTAGGGCTAAAATTGTTGAATTAAATTCTAGGCCTTGTAGCTCATGCTCTTTAAATAAAGATGCTTGCCTTACTTCTTGTGCTAACAATGATTCTTTGCTTGATGTGAATGGTGATGTTTCTTCCATCGATTTCATTTGCACATCATGCATTGATTTAGAAAAAGAAGTTTTGGTTTTGAAGCAAATGTGCGATGATATGAGCGCCAAGTTGGTTGAGCACAATGATATGAGTGCCTACCTTGAAAAAGAAAATGAACTCTTGTGTACCACATATGCCGAGTGCATTAAAGAGGAGATGGAAAATCTGAAAAACACTCCTTGTGGTACTTGTGATCACCTCATGTTTGAAAATGAGGTTTTAGCTAAAAGATGCAAGAGTCTTTGTGCTAAGTCATTTGATTCACGCAATTCTTGCAACTCCGATGTTGATATTTCCAAGTCTGCATCTTTGCAACCGGAGTTGAGTTCTTGTGTTGCGCGTGAGTTTTTTCACTGTGGCATTAGTGTCAAGGTTTCGGATAGCTCTTTCATAGCTACTCCTAACCTTGTTGTTTCTTTGAGTAATGTCCAAGGGACTTCTCTTGACAAGGGTGCTTCTCATATTTTTGGGACTCGTCCTCCCAATCCGGTTTTCCATTGCACCTTTTGCAAGAAGGATGGACATTCATTCAATTTTTGTTTCCGCCGTGTCAAACACGAGCGACGTATTCGAGCTAAGGCTTTTAGGAAGCCGCGTAGCCTTTCCCATGGCACGTGTGCTCCTAGTGTTGGCACCAAGTTGGTTGTTGATGCTTCTTGTTCTAAGCCCCAAGGGACTTCTCACTTGTCGGAGAATGGTGTGCCTTCTGATAGGCCTTTGTACCATTGCTCTTTTTGTGAGAAAGATGGGCATCAAGAAAGCTTTTGCTATCGGCGTGCCAAACGTTTGCGCCAAGCTCGCTCTTCTAGGAAGATGGTGGTTCATAGCCCTTCTCATGGCATGAACGCCTATGCTCCTAGTAAGAAGCCCCTCTTTGTTGATGGGTTTTTATGACTCCTTTTCTAGTGGGATAGGTCATGGTCGTGGACATGCTTCTAGTGCTTCTTCTCTTGGTCCACGTCATGGTTTTCATGGTGCTTCTATTGGTTCTTCTACAAAAACCTTGGAAGATGTTTGCCTCTTTTCCCGTTGTACGACTCGTTCTTCTCCTCGAGTTGTCCTTTTGAGGAATGCTTCCAATGGTGTTTCACAATTGCATTTGAACCAATATTTGCATCATGCTAACCCACAAGATAAGTTGAGTTTTGTGACCAAGTCTTGGGTTCCCAAGTATATGCTTGCTAACCCTTCGGGATCCAAGACTCGGGTTACTTTGTCCTCTTGTGTGTAGATATGAGGACGCGGGGTGGAGAACATGCGCCTGATGGAGCTTGATCTTTTAGATGTGATCAAGTGTTGATGGTTCTCTACATCCCGCTTAGAATTGCCTCCAAAGAGGCTTTTATAGCTTGGTGAGCTTTCTTTTACACTCATACCCTGTACAACCATGATTTATGTCTTGTGGTATGAGATGGTCTTTCATGTGCTCACTTGTATAGTTCTTGCATGTACATTTTCTCTTGTATCATGTTTTGTTTTAGTCTAGCATGTGCTATCTTGTATATCATGTCATGCTAGCTTTGTGTACAGCTTTTGTGGTTAATCCACTTTTCATGCTAGTTTGTGATCCTCATGAACATTGTGCCATGTTTTACCATATTACTCCATGAGCTTGATTTGTAGTGGTATGATGTTCATTAGGTGTCATTTTTTAGGTGCTAGTTTTGGTTAGCTACGTGTATCCTGTTGATATGATTAGGTTGAGCACTAGCCTTTCCACAATTTTATCGTGTTACATGCTTTTGGATTTATTCCTATCATTATCTTGCATTGTAGCGTGTGTTGAGGTTTAGGCTGTGTTTGGGTTGATCATGCCTTTAGGCTGCTTTTTGCTATACAGTGCTTTATCCTGTTACATGGTAGTCTTGACTAGGTTGAGTTCAGATCTCCTTGCGGAATCATTCATAGGTAGATCTCTTTTTGTTGAGAGTTCACCTTATGCTTATAATGTGACTAACCGTTTTTGTGGAGACCTTGAGGTCACACTAGACGAGACAATGCCTTGTTCTTTCTTCTGCTTTTGAGTGTGCAGGAGAACAGGAGCCTGGAGAGAGCATTTCAGCTCACGGAGCCGATCCCACTTCTTCCACGACTTGGGGTTCCGTTCGAGCAGCTCTCCAGCGAGCACTAGCTGCACCTGTGGGAGCGACAGCATCAGGCGAGGGGGAGACGACTTCGGCGAGGCAGGCACCCTAGAGTTCAGCAGATTCAGGCGTCCCCTCGGGTATCACACCAGCAGGCGGTCATGCGCTTCATGAGGTACCTCCGACACACTTTTGAGTTCGGGTTTTGGTACTCTTCTTCCTTGACCTCTTGTTGCTGTGTGGTCTTTTCGATGTGGATTTTGCTGGCTATCGCTTGAGCGTTTCTTGGCTCTTTATTTGTGAGTTTGGTGTGTGTTTCCCTTTTAGTTGGGGAAGCATTTTGCTTGTTGTATCTTAGTTAGACTTCTCTGATACCCTTTTGCTTTGGGTTTTCCTTTTTAGGCTAGTTTTTCTTTGTCTTTGATAGACTAGCTTTTGCATGCATTTCATCTTGTATTGTAGTGCATCTTAGAGCTTCATGTTTAGAGCAATGAGAATGACATTATGCTCTTTTTGGTATGCCCTGTTTATTCATGATGATGCTTGTAGCTTAGGCTCTTTTTGATCACTTGATACATGTTATGAGCTAAGCTATTTTTGCAAATGGTGAACTTGATTAATCAACTATGAAACTTTTAATTTGTTCACCATTAAGAGTGGCAACTAGCATGGGTAGGATGTGTTGAGATCACTTGTGCTATCTTTTGTATGCTAGGTTGCTATGTCTCTTGCACTGAGTCATTCACTTGCTTGGATTGGTCATATTTACCTTGTGCTTAAAATTTGATCCAAGTCTAGTGAAATGAAAAGATCGAGATGGGATTGCATGTGTTAGCACCTCACGGTATCGAGACTATTTCTCATTGCACAATTCAGTTAAACTTGAGCCGTGTAGTGTAAGACCGAAACCGGTGCTTTAAGCTTCTGATTGCTTTTGTTGCATAGGCTTAGCCCGGTTGAAAAGTTAGGCAATGACCATGCTTTCAACCTCTCGCAATCCCATGCTTTTAATTTGAACTTGTGTTAATACTGCTGCAAATTCCGATAAAAATTTGAAAATAACACAAGTTTATGCTTCATTCTATTGCATGATGATTGAACTTTGCTAGGGGTAGTTCACCTTTTATACTTGAGTTAGCACTTGCTTGATTTCCTGTCTATTCATGCTAAGTGCTATTTTAGTGGTGGACTCCTTTTCAAATGGCTTAAAACTGCTCATATGCTTAATTGTTCATATTTCGTATCCATTTGATCAGTTTGAGCCTTTGCTAGCATTTGTATTGATTGCCACACTTTCAGGGCAGCACCCTTTTGAGCATCTTTTCATTCTGATTGCTATACACTTGAAGCTGTTGCATTGTGCATATCATGCATTTTAGCTTAGTGTTCATCCCCCTAGCTCCGATACACTTTGTGGTCACTTTCAATGCTTTTCATAACCCCCCATATGCTTTTGGTTGATGGCATGTCTTGTGTTTGTGTCAACTTTGTGGAGAAATGTCAAAACCCCTCAGCATGTTCCCTTTTGTCAAGGGGGAGAAGCTGTTTGCAAGGGGGAGTTTGAGTGTTGGCACAAAGAGGAGAGTCATGCATTTTGGGGAGAGCTTTGAGCTAGGGGGAGTTTAGCTCTTTTATGTTCTTCTTCAATTGGTATAGCTCTTTTATGTGTTTCAATTGGTATCCTTCATAGTGAGCGTTGGTGCATAGCCCTTGTGTGTAGGCTTGCTTTCAGGGGGAGTCGCTTTTGTCCTGCTGCTTCTCCGCGTGCTCCGAGTGTTTGTGCTCCATTTAGTTTTGAGCTTCTCTTTGTATTTTTTCTCAGTCGGTATCGAGCCTGCTAGTCGTGTTGAGCTGCTTTTGCCTCTCTTTTGAGACACTAGCAGATTTTGCTTGGTATTTTCGATTGGTATGGAGCCTTCAGCTAGTTGTGTCGAGCCGTTTTGCCTCTGTCTTGAGGAACTAGCTGTTTTCACCAATTTTTTGCTGCTTATGATTGGTATCGAGTCTTCTGCTAGTTGTGTTGAGCCTCTGTGCCTCTATCTTTGAGGGACTAGCAGTTTTGCATTCAAATGAGTTGTTTCAGCCTAAATTGGTATCGAGCCTTGAGCTAGTGGTGTTGAGCCATTTTCTGCCTTTTCTTGAGGGCTAGCTCATTTTTGACTTGGTTGCGTCGAGCCGTTGCCCATGTCTTTGGGAACCAAGTCTTTCGCTCTGTGTGATCGAGTTTTGCTCTTTTATGAGTTGTTGCTCCGATCCCTTGCTTGGTTGCGTTGAGCCGTTGCCCATATCTTTGGGGACCAAGTTTTCTGTTTTGGTATCTCAAACCATCTCTTGTGACTAGTTTTTTGTCAATTCAATCATCAAGGGGGAGAAATTTCGAAACCCAAGTGGATAAGAACCCCTTCCAAGTTGATAAGAACCTTGGTTTCTTTTGTGATGATTGTTTGACAATTTATTTGAGAATGGTTTTCGAGTGCCTTTTTGGGATTTCATGAAACTCTTGTTCCCTCTTGACTCTTCGGTTGTGTGGAGGCTTTGCCCACTTTTCCTGTTTCCTTTGGGACCGAGAGCTTTTATTTGGAGTTTTCATGATCCTTCCTCATATCAAGTGGCCTTGTGTTTGCTTTTGCTTGGCTTTTGGGCACTTGAATGAGGCTTGCCTTCAAACTCTTCCTTTGTGGTCTTATTTTTAGTCAATGCATTCATCAAGGGGGAGATTGAGAACATATATGATGAATGATTGACTTTGATGAGGAAGGTTTGAGGCTTTTCCCGGTTGAGTCATTATCTTGCTATGTGCTTAATGCTTACGACTAACCGGTGGCATTGAGTTGTGGTGTTTTTGTGTTGTTGTGCGTGTGCAACATGTGTCTCCTGGCTGTGTTGATGTGCAGGTGTTGAGCTCAGATACAGTGGTCCATGGCGAGGTGAAGGTCAAGTAGAGACGTGCCGTGCCGACGAACCGGGAGCGGTGAAGGATGGGCGTGCCGTGCGGCGGACGTGCCATGCCGATGTACCCAGAGCGGTGAAGGGCGGACGTGAGGCTTCGACCGACGGACCGAGAGGCCAGATGACCAGCTGTGGTAGCTGGCACGTGGCATCGGCGAGCGAGAGCACATGGGGATGTGCGGTGCATCGGCCGAGTCGGGACGAAGACGATGGCGTCGTGGCACTTGGCGGGAGGTCGGACATGGGCTTGCGTGCGGCGCAAGTGCCGTCGGCCCAGTCAAGAAGGAAGGCGAAGGCGTTGTGCCCGGCGTGGAGGCTGGACATGCATCGGCATCGATGCCGGTGGTCGGGGTGTGCGAACCACATCCCATCTACGACACGGGTTCGGTAGCTGAGCCTCAAAAAGCTACCTCGACGGTTTCCGAGTTTGGGCCTCAAAACTTGGGTGGCCGGTTTCCGAGTTTGGGCCTCAAAACTCGGGATGGACGGTTTCCAGGTTTGGGCCTCAAAACCTGGGTTGCCGGTTTCCGAGTTTGGGCCTCAAAACTCGGGGTGGACGGTTTCCAGGTTTGGGCCTCAAAACTGGGCAGGCGATTTAACCGGTTTGGGCCTCAAAATCGGGCTGAGGTTCCTATGCGGAACGGTCGACGCATGGCGGCACCGAGAGGCTTGCGTTGCGGCGAAGCTATCGGTGAGAAGGCGCGGCGGTCGACGGTGATGGCACGTGGCGACATCCTGGAGCTTGCGTCGAGGCGAAGCGAAGGATGAGAAGGCGCGTGGCCGTCGGATGGAAACTGCCAGAGTTGGAAGGTTTTACCCCTAGGGGGTATTTGGGCTAGTACTTTATGTTAGGGCGTTTGTGTCATTTGGACGTGCGCCTATATATAGATGAAGGGGCTGTGTTGGACAGCTATCGTTGGACGGTGTCTCTCTCATTTTGTGCTTGTGAGAGAAGGCTAGGGTTAGAGGAGAGTTGGCTCTTGTTCTTGAGCTTTTTGCCATCCAAGCTTTGAGTTGCTAGGAGTGGCTTGTAGCCCGACACCGATTGATAATACAAATCATCATCTTCCCAAATCCAAGGATCAAATTCGCCCTCCTTTTGTTGGCTGCGATTTTGGATCGAATTCGCGTTTTTGTTCTTCGCGTTTCGGTTTTTCCCCTCCCAGAGATTTGCCTCGTTCTCCCTCTCCAAGCGACAATTTGCGATTTCGTTTGAATCAGATTGTTCTATGTTGTCAGCTCCTTCTTTCCACCGAAGGATTTCCTCTCTAACCTCACGAGCACATAGATCGGGTCGAAATCGCGTTCGTTCTTCGTTCTTTCCCCTTTTCTAGTGTTCTTCCAATTTCTCATGTATTAGTTGGTTTGGAGCGATGATATCCTAGGATTAGCTTCCCAACACGTAGAAGAACACTTGAGAGAAGTTTGGTTGCAGCCCCGTTCGATTTGGTGAAAATCCAATTGATTTTTGTTTTGTCCCGAGCTGTTTTTGGGTTTTCTGGACAGTGGCGGACTGTCCGGGACTCATCCCCGGACTGTCCGGGGGTCGGGGCTGTTCACGGGCAGCGAGGTCGCTGTTTTCATTTTTGAACGGTGGACTGTCCGGGACTCATTCCCGGACTGTCTGGGGTTCAATAGCGGACTGTCCGCGGTTCACTAGCGGACAGTCCGCCACTGCACAGTTTTGCTGATTTCGTCCGTATCTTTTGCGTACGAGCTCTGATTTGTGATCCGTTTGTTGCGTTGGTTTCCCATCTTCTTAAGGATCATTCCAAAGTAATTTTGCCACCATTGGTCAAATTATTTTTGGTCGGACACTTCCTTCTTCTCCATAGGAGTTAAGTGTTCCGCTTTCAGAGTTTCGTTTGTTCTAGCGGCCGTATCTTTTGCGTTCGAGCGCCGATTTGAGATCCGTCTGTTGCGTTAGTTTCCTAACTTCATAAGGATCTTTCCAAGGTGCTTTTGCCACTAGTTGGCCTAAGTAGTTTTGGTCGAACACTTTCCTCTTCTCCATAGGAGTGGGGTGTTCCGTTATCGGAAGTTCGATTGTTCTAGGAGCTTGCTTGTGCAGTTTTGCCCCGTTGCTTTGGCGCTTAGTTTTGGGGGTTCTTCGGTAGTTCTGCTGTACCTCTAGGACATCTCCTAGGGTATCCACCTATTCGTAGGTCGTGAACTCACCGGTTGTTTGAGTCTTCGCTTTTGGGGTGATTTTCTGGGACAAGGGCCATCATTTCTCGAGAAGAAATTTGAGGCTCCCATTCACCCCCCTCTGGTCACCAATTTAGTCCTTCACTTGTTTCAAACCATATAAAGCTTTGTGAAGTTTAAAAACATGGTTTGGAAACTTGGGATTTTCGAAACCGGGGGGTTGTTTCACATACACCTCTTCTTCTATGTAGCCGTTTAAGAAGGCACTCTTGACATCCATTTGAAAAAGTTTAAACCCTTTGGATGCAGCAAAAGCCAAGAGTATCCTAATTGCCTCCAAACGAGCTACAGGAGCAAAAGTCTCCTCATAGTCTATCCCCTTCTTCTGACTATACCCCTGGGCTACAAGTCTGGCCTTGTTCCTCACAATGTGGCCATCCTCTCCTTGTTTGTTTTTGAAAATCCATTTTGTCCCAATAGGATTACAGTCTGGAGGAGGTGGAACTAAAACCCAAACTCAATTTATCTCAAAATTTTCTAACTCCTCATGCATGGCATTGACCCAATCCGGATCAGATAAAGCGTGTCCAACATCTCGGGATTCAAAATCAGCAACAAATGCAGAATGAGCAAAGTGAGAGATTTGTTGTGACCTTGACCGAGTGACATGTTCGTCGATGCTGCCGATCATCTGTTGAGGCGGGTGTTGGCGCTGAATGTGTCATGGCGCCTCTCGAGCAGAAGAAACCTCCCCCTCAACAGCAGCTGGTGCCTCCTCGGGTACAAAAGGTACACCCCAAGGTGGCGGATCCCACGGCCCCCAAGTGGTCGAAGAAGAGGGGCCGGGGCCGTGAGTCGTAGTAGAGGCCACTCTTTGCGGCACAACATGTGGAGGTGTGAAGGGTCGAGATGGCGGACTAGAGGAGGGTGAATAGTCCTTTCTAAAATTAAACGTACCGGCTAACCGAAACAAATGCGGAATTAACAACTATCGCTCTAGCCAAGACTACACCCCTCTATCTATACTCTCAAGCACCTTATAAAAGATCCTAAACAAAGCAATTAAGGTGTCGGGCTAGCTAGAGCTCACCTAAACAATTCTAGCTTGCAAGGTTACACAAACCTAAGCAACTAGTACTCAATCAATTCGAGGAGCTCCTACACATTCCACTAAGCAAAAGCACAAAGCCTAAGCTCACTAGCAGTGCTCAATAACAAGGCCACACAAGACAAATTAGAGAGCTCAACTTAGCTACACAAACTAAGCAATGTGACTAGCAAGACTACAAGTCAACTAGTCACTCATGGGATCAACTTCTATGCTACACAAGCAAGGAAGGTGTTGTTTCAGGACCGGGTCCTTGAAACAGCGGTTGTCGCACGAACAAAAGCGCGAAGCGAAAGCTGAAAGCGAACAGGGAAGTGGAGAAGTGGTAGAAGTGAACAGTGTTCTCCCCCCTCCTTTGGAGGCTGGGGAGCTTTTTATATTAATCCAGATCAATTTGAAAGTACAGGAATGCCCTTCCGACCACTCTGTTGCAAATACAATGATGCCCTGCGCAACTGCTCCATGGTCATACGCCGCCTTCTCCGGCATGAAGGGCATCATCGTAACTTCGCCCTCCGACGGGCCCAGCGTCCCCTGGCTCCTTTTCCTGACCGGTGGGCCCGCTCCCTTTGACTCAGGCTTCCGTCGACCTGCGAAAACCTTTGAAAACCGAAGTCATGAATGACGAGAGCTCCGTCCTACTCCGGTCCTGCGGACCGAAGGCGAATGCGTGCTTCCGCGCGAATGCTTCCTTTCGCACGAGAGCTCCGCCTTCCCTTGATCTGCAAGCCGAAACACCTGCTTCCGCGCGAATGCTTCCTTTCGCACGAAAACTCCGTTCTACTCCGGTCCTGCGGACCGAAAGCGAAACGAGCTTTCGCGCGAATGCTTCCTTTTGCGCGAAAGCTCCGTTATCATTCGGTAAATGCGGGCCGGAGGCGCCTGTGGTCTGGGTGCCGCCCCAACAATAGCCCCTTACGGTTGAATCTGCAGCTCGCGAAGTTCGACCGTGTCCTTCCGCTAGGCGCCTACGCCCGCCCAAAAAACCCTCGTTTCGTCCCGAAGCTGAGGTTTTTTTTTTGGGAAAACAGATGTATATATGTATATATTATTATTATTTTTGTTATTTATGTTTTTGTTTTAAGTTGCACCGCAAACGTCTTTTCGTCTTCCTCGAAGACCGTGTGACACGAAGGGGTGCCGCCGCGATGCTTCGAATTCTGTGCCGAGGCGTCCCTTCGCCTCCCTCGATAAGCGCGTCGCGGGCTGCTCGTATAAAAACCCCCGAGGCTTCGTGAGAGGGGAGCACTGGATCAGTCGACGCCTCCCTGCACCGCTGCATCCTGCGCGTTTTGTTGCGTCTTTCGCCTGACGCAAACGACTTTCGACGAAAGGTGTATTCGCCTGCTCGGACCGTCGCCTTTCATTGTCTGAGGTGTGTATCTCTCATTCTATGTTTCTCTTCTGCTTTTGGCTTCGCATTGTGTAGATTGGTTGTTTGTTTTTGCTTGATTCCGTCTCTCCTTCCCTTTATATTTTTTTTCTTTCGCGTATATTGCTTGTTTATTTTTCCTTTCGCGCCATGTTAGATGGCGTCTTCCGACTCGACGTCGACTATGAGCTCGACTAGCGAAAGCTGCAGTGCTTCTGAGTCTCCCCGCCGTGAAAATAGCGCTGAAGTTTCGATTGGATCCGGGGACGCTGCGTGGGTTCCAAGCCACGACGGGAGTTTATCGGATGAGGGGGACTCTGGTGTGGTTTCTGTGCCGACGGATTGCTCCTTCTTCCTCGGTGCTTCGCGAATGACGCCCGCTGGCCTGCAAGCTCTGGCTACCGAAGGACCCCTGCGGAAAGATCACTTGGCCAGCTGCCGAATCCCAGGCGATGAGGAAGTGCCGATTCCGCGACCCAATGAGGCCATTGTTTTTCGCGCTTATTTCGCCGCTGGCCTGGATTTTCCTCTCAAGGGTTTTGTCTCGGACGTTCTCTCAGGATTCGGGATACAACTCCACCAGTTGACGCCGAACGCTTTCGTCAGGCTCAGCGTGTTCGCCCAGGCTATGAAGATGTTGGGCTGTGAACCGCGGGCGGATGTTTTCGTGCGGTTCCACGACATTCACCGTCGGGCGACACAAGTGGACGATCCTTTCCTGGGGGAGAAGCTGCCCAGCGAAATCGGGTGCATTAATTTCGTTCCACAGAAAACTCGAGGCGCCATTTCGATTTCGCTCATCTACCGAAACAAATGGCCAGAATGGAAGCGCTCTTGGTTCTACTATCGCGTCTGCTCAGACGAAGCTGTCGCTGAAGCGTTGAGCAGAGGGGAGAGGAAAGGTTCTCCACTTGTCTCAATTTTAGAGAAGTGTCCGGGCAGACACCTTCCGCCCATTGTGTTGAGGGATGCGGAAGCTATTCGTGGCGGGGATGCTTTCGCTCTCACCGCTCGGTTTCAAATTAGCCGGGATTTAGTGGAAGAGTGGATGGCAATTGGAATGAACCCACTTTGCAGTGTGACCTCATTTGAGGAGTTTTGGGACAAAGATGGGTATCGCGGCCCCCTGCTGCTTTTAGAGAGGCCCATGAATTTTGGTGACGATGACTCCTACGTGGAGTATATCGAAAGTGAGGCTAAGGCGATCTGCGGGCCGTATCTGTGAAAGGAAAGCGAGTTCCAACTTGGCAACCTTGGTCGGAGCCGTCGCTTGAATCGTGCCTTCGACGCTATGGGCATCACGTATGCCGAGAGGCCTTTGGTTGACGAAGTTGAAGGGGAAGCAAGGACATCCAAGGCAAAAGGTAAGGGCGTGGCTCAGCGCGGGGGGCGCAGCGGTGCAGTTCCTCGGCGAAAAGCTGCCACTGAAGTTGGCGATATTCGCATTGGTCGTTTAATTGCGAAACCGCTGCTCAAAAGCAAAGGGGGAGTCTTGGAATCGATCCCTGACGTTGACCCTTTCGACCATCCGGGGGTGGTTAGTTCTTCCGTTTATGCGCTATTTAATCTAAACTTTTTTGCGTCGTGCGCTTGGCCTCGACTTTTCATATCTAGCTTGTGCATATGTGCTTTTTAGCCGAATGTCTTATTGCTTTTTCGCGCTGTTTTTGTTTGTTCGTTCTTTTGCAGAGTGCATCGCAAGCTGGGGGTATGGCTCCAAAAAGGTATGGCTTGCCACTTTCGCGGGCCGCGTTTGACGACGACACGTCAGTCGCCGACATGCCTACTTTCGCAAAAGTTGGAGCTCGAAAACCTTCCGGCCCGGCCGATAACGCGGAGCGCCCGGCCAAGAAAGCGAAAGCGCCGCGGCCGGATGCATCTATGCCGGCGCCGGGCGAGAGGGGCGCCGTTGGTGAAAGGGAAAGTGCTCCACTGAAGACGCCTGCTCCTGTTGTTGACAAAGGTAAAGTACAGCTTTCGCCGGCTTGCATTCGCTTAACTCAGGAGATGGTTGAAGGGCAGCTCTTGGGCTACGGACGACTGGTTCTCGAAGGGATGCCATCGGACTACGAGAACCCGCATTTTTATACTGGCCTGAGCTCGTCGAATGACACAGACGAGGCGAAAGAAAGATCTTATTGCGTTGCTCGTTCTTTAGGTGCGCCCTCGGACGCTCAACTCGCCTCTCGGCTTGACTATCGCCGAGCCGGGCTTCTTCCTGGTAGCAGCGAGGAGGCCACAAAATTTGTGGAGTTTTCGCAGAGGGCCTTCGTCGCTCCGGAGGTGGAGAGGGACCTTCTAAAAGTCAGCAGCTTGAAGCTTGACGACGCTTTGTCGTTTCATCTCGCAAGCGTACGTTTTGGACTCTCGCCGCTTTCTTTTGGGCTCGCTTTTGGCACTTTCTAATCGTATTCTACCATATTGTTCTGCTTTCGCAGGCTGCTGTTATCGCCCGCAGTCAAAGCAACCAGAGGGACCTTTATACTCGCAAGATCGAGCACGAAAAGCAAGAGCTCGAGACTCAAGTCAGGAACTTCGACGCGCAAGTGATAAAACTTGCCTCCGATCTTGAGCAGCAAGCTAAGAAAGCGGAAGCCGAGCGCGCCTCGAGGAAGGCCAGCCAGAAGGAGGTGGAGGGCCTCAAAAAAGAGCTTTCGCAGCTGTGGGCCGCCCAAGCCAAAAGGGAAAGATTGCTTTTAACTGCCGCTGAAGAGGCCGCGACTCGCTTTCGCGAATGCCTCCGCAGCATCGGCGTTGTGGCTGAAGGTCCTTCGGAGCGCAGCGTTGAAGACGTTGTTGGCTGGATTCGCTCCGAGATGGAGTCGCTGGAAGGA
The DNA here is from genome assembly GCA_009763385.1 of Coix lacryma-jobi var. lacryma-jobi. Lineage (NCBI taxonomy): Eukaryota > Viridiplantae > Streptophyta > Magnoliopsida > Poales > Poaceae > Coix > Coix lacryma-jobi. Next base: position 73,792,333 of record CM019828.1, on the reverse strand, counting down.
CACATGGCCCTTGGCCGAGACTACGCCGCCGTCACCGGTATCAAGGCGATCGGTCATAGCCTTGTGGACGCCGGCTGCTCCCATATCGCGGAGCTTTCGGTCAAGGAGGTCGACTATTACTGGCGCACCCCGAAGCGGCGAAAGCGCTCGGGAAAAGGTTTTTCGATGAGTTTTGGCTGGCCGGTGGAAATGACATGTCCCTTATGCAGGCTGCAGTGGCTCGTGGGAGGGTATTGTTTAACTACCGCTTAGTCTTTTTGCCTGGCTCATTTGATTGCTATCGCCCTCTTTGTTGCATCGCGTGGCTTCGGCCGATGCTTTGTTTGAGATTTCATCCTTTTTGCAGACTCTGGAAGAGAAAGCGCACATTCGACGAGTGTTCACGGATTTCATTTCCGAAAGACGGGCACGCGAGGCTGAGCCGGAGGACGAAGCAAGTACCCCTGCGCCTAACGATGAAGTACCCAAAAGCTCGGCCGCGGCTAACGCTCGTGAACCGAATGCTTCTCAAGATGCCGCGGTAGTTGAATGATGCTTCTAGGGCTTGTCTTTAAAGTGTTGGCTAGTTATTGTCCTTGGAACTCGTGTAAAGTTTGAAACTTAAGTTCGAATGTTGTATGTTGAACAGGGTGTGGATGCGGGAACGCCGGACGTTCTCGACATCTGCCCGTTAACGATTATGTCAGGCGATATCTGTGTTGGTGGTGACATGTGGAGGAGCTATCGCACTAGATTTCCGTTGGCATCTCTTTCGGCCTATATGAGAAAGCGCGCCAAAAAACTTAGATGCACTGAAGAACGACTGCAGGCTTTTTGTGAAACATTCGATCCGCGCGAACTGGAGTTGAGGCGAATGAGACGGGGGGCTTCGCGTGCTCCCCCAGGCTTCGACGGTGCAGCTTTCGTTAAGTTGGAGCCTGAAGATGCCGTCCCTTCACCAGACGAAAGAAGATATAGCATTTTGCTTGGCCGCGGAAGTGGTTCGCGGCCTTGAGTTGCATTGTACAAACTTTACTTCGAGTCCAATGAAATGAATGTGTTCATTTGGAAGTCTTACTTTCGTTGTTAATTGTAGTTTGCGAAAGTGCGTTTTTCGTTTGCGCTTTTTCTGTCGCTTAGATGGGCGTGTGAGTCGCGCCCGCCTCCGCACGGTTGAGCTAGGGTTGGTTGCTTTCACGAGTAGACTTTCGATGCGAAGCCTTCGGCCCGACGTAAAGACGCGAGGGGTGGTAGTTGTCGCGCGAGGGAGCTTTCACTGCGAGCCCCCCGGCCGATAGTAAAGACGCGCCCGCCCCCACACACTTAGACGAGGGGCGGTAGCTTTCGCGCGAGGGAGCTTTCGGTGGTAGCCCCTCGGCCGATAGTAAAGACGCGCCCGCCCCCCACACTTAGACGAGGGGCGGTAGCTTTCGCGCGAGGGAGCCTTTGGTGCGAGCCCCTCGGCCGATAGCAAAGAAGCGCCCGCCCCCACTTACTTAGGCGAGGGGCGTTAGCATTTGCGCAAGGGAGCTTTCGGTGCGAGCCCCTCGGCCGATAGCAAATACGCGCCCGCCCCCGCACACTTAGGCGAGGTGCGTTAGCATTCGCGCGAGGGAGCTTTCGGTGCGAGCCCCTCGGCCGATAGCAAAGAAGCGCCCGCCCCCACTTACTTAGGCGAGGGGCGTTAGCATTCGCGCAAGGGAGCTTTCGGTGCGAGCCCCTCGGCCGATAGCAAATACGCGCCCGCCCCCGCACACTTAGGCGAGGTGCGTTAGCATTCGCGCGAGGGAGCTTTCGGTGCGAGCCCCTCGGCCGATAGCAAAGACGCGCCCGCCCCCACTCACTTGGGCAAGGGGCGTTAGCATTCGCGCGAGGGTGTTTTCGGTGCAAGCCCCTTGGCCGATAGCAAAGACGCGCCCGCCCCCGCACACTTAGGCGATGGGCATTAGCATTCGCGCGAGGGAGCTTTCGGTGCGAGCCCCTCGGCCGATAGCAAAGAAGCGCCCGCCCCCACTTACTTAGGTGAGGGGCGTTAGCATTCGCGCAAGGGAGCTTTCGGTGCGAGCCCCTCGGCCGATAGCAAATATGCGCCCGCCCCCGCACACTTAGGCGAGGTGCGTTAGCATTCGCGCGAGGGAGCTTTCGGTGCGAGCCCCTCGGCCGATAGCAAAGACGCGCCCGCCCCCACTCACTTGGGCGAGGGGCGTTAGCATTCGCGCGAGGGTGTTTTCGGTGCGAGCCCCTTGGCCGATAGCAAAGACGCGCCCGCCCCCGCACACTTAGGCGAGGGGCATTAGCATTCGCGCGAGGGAGCTTTCGGTGCGAGCCCCTCGGCCGATAGCAAAGACGCGCCCGCCCCCACACACTTGGGCGAGGGGCGTTAGCATTCGCGCGGGGGAGCTTTCGGTGCGAGCCCCTCGGCCGATAGCGAAGACGCGCCCGCCCCCACTCACTTAGGCGAGGGGCGTTAGCATTCGCGCGAAGGTGTTTTCGGTGCGAGCTCCTCGGCCGATAGAAAAGACGCGCCCGCCCCCGCACACTTAGGCGAGGGGCGTTAGCATTCGCGCGAGGTAGCTTTCGGTGCGAGCCCCTCGGCCGATAGCAAAGACGCGCCCGCCCAAACACACTTAGGCGATGGGCGTTAGCATTCGCGCGGGGGAGCTTTCGGTGCGAGCCCCTCGGCCGATAGCAAAGACGCGCCCGCCCCCACACACTTAGGCGAGGGACGTTAGCATTCGCGCGAAGGCGCTTGATAATTCGGTTGACGTAAATGTCTTTATGAACGCAACATGGGGGGCATACAATCGACTATGATTATGATATTGCTCGTATTGCTGTCCAGCCGCATGCACGGCTTGGTTCATCTCCTATCTTTGGTTTGAGATGGGAAAGCCACTCGACAGTACTACCGCCTACAGTTACCAGATTGGTGACGATAGGTGGACGCGATGCCGATGACACGATCATAAAAGCGAAAGCGTAGCTCCTGATGCTTCCTACTCGCATTTTCGATAATGAGCTGACTACCTGGAACTAACATTTTGAAGAGCCTCGGTAGTTTAGGATGGATGGGAGGCTTGCACTTTGTTGCCTATTTATACTGCCTTGCCCGTGGTACAGGACGGCCGCATTTACTCACCTGGCTATATTTGTGATCACTTGGTAGGTGAAAGGTTAATACAACATTTACGTTTTAGCGGCTGTAAATGCTTGCCAGTTGCCGTTTGTTTTGCCCTACTAGGGCTAATGGGCTTGGCCTCCGCTACCATTCTCCCCTTTCGGTGATGGGGGGCTGGTTTTGCATAGCCCGCAAGCTTTCGTTCAGCCCTCGTTTTGTCGGAGGATCGGTTTGTTCATGGCCCGCAGGCCTTCGTTCCGCCCTCGCATTTTGTCGGAGGGTCGGTTTTTTCATAGCCCGCAGGCTTTCGTTGCGCCCTCGCATTTTGTCGGAGGGTCGGTTTCTTTCATAGCCCGCAGGCTTTCGTTCCGCCCTCGCATTTTGTCGGAGGGTCGGTTTTTTCATAGCCCGCAGGCTTTCGGTCCGCCCTCGCATTTTGTCGGAGGGTCGGTTTTTTTCATAGCCCGCAGGCTTTCGTTCCGCCCTCGCATTTTGTCGGAGGGTCGGTTTCTTTCATAGCCCGCAGGCTTTCGTTCCGCCCTCGCATTTTGTCGGAGGGTCGGTTTCTTTCATAGCCCGCAGGCTTTCGTTCCGCCCTCGCATTTTGTCGGAGGGTCGGTTTCTTTCATAGCCCGCAGGCTTTCGTTCCGCCCTCGCATTTTGTCGGAGGGTCGGTTTCTTTCATAGCCCGCAGGCTTTCGTTCCGCCCTCGCATTTTGTCGGAGGGTCAGTTTTTTTCATAGCCCGCAGGCTTTCGCTCCGCCCTCGCATTTTCTCGGAGGGTCGGTTTTTTCATAGCCCGCAGGCTTTCGGTCCGCCCTCGCAATTTGTCGGAGGGTCGGTTTTTTCATAGCCCGCAGGCTTTCGTTCCGCCCTCGCATTTTGTCGGAGGGTTGGTTTCTTTCATAGCCCGCAGGCTTTCGTTCCGCCCTCGCATTTTGTCGGAGGGTCGGTTTCTTTTATAGCCCGCAGGCTTTCGTTCCGCCCTCGCATTTTGTCGGAGGGTCAGTTTCTTTCATAGCCCGCAGGCTTTCGTTCCGCCCTCGCATTTTTTCGGAGGGTCGGTTTCTTTCATAGCCCGCAGGCCTTAGCCCGCAGGCTTTTGGTCCGCCCTCGCATTTTGTCGGAGGGTCAGTTTTTTTCATAGCCCGCAGGCTTTCGAGATTGTCAGTGGAGGTAAGGGGTCTCCTCCGCCTTAGCTCCCTGACATTCTCTTTTCATATTTTAATGACGAATGTCTCAACCCTATGTTTGGTTGACTTCGTCTGTTGTCGAGCCAGGTGATATCTTGGGGGAACTACACTTACTTTCGCAATGTAGCGATTACATTCGGCTGCCTCGTTAAAAAACCTCGCACCCCGATTCAGGGCTTCCCCCGCGAGGAAAAAGAGCGCAGCCGATTTTTTTATTACAAAAATGGTGATAGATGAAAAAGGAAATTATATCAAAATTCGACAGAGATAAATCATGGGTAGAAACGGCGCAGGTTGCTCGCGTTCCATGTATGGGTTGATTCTTCGCCCTTGTCATTCATCAACCGGAATACACCCGGAGCTGCCATGCTTGCCACAACGAAAGGGCCTTGCCACTGTGATTGCAGCTTACCTTGCTTATCTGGCTGCCGAATGGTGACCATGTCACCAGGCTTGATATCCTTTCGGATTATCGTCTTGTCCTTGTGATGCTTCGTTTCGGCGTGGTACTTTTCAAGGTTGTCTGCGGCCTGCAGTCTTACTTCTTCGACGGTGTCGAGCTCGACGTGTCTTTGCTCTTCAGTAGTTGGGGTCATTTCAGTTCGGAAGGAACCCAGCTTTACTTCTTCCGGGGTTACTGCTTCCTCGCCGTAAAGTAGCCTGAATGGGGTGAAGCCGGTAGCTCTGGACCGTGAAATGTTGTGTCCCCATACAGCTGTTGTTAGGGTGTTGGCCCACTTGCCTTTCGGCGAGTCGTACAGTGTTTTCGAAATTGCTAAAAAGATTAAGCCATTCGCTCTCTCGACGGCCCCGTTTGCTTGCGGGTAATTTACAGAAGCGAAATTGAGCTTGATGCTGAGTTCATCACAAAAATTCCTGAATTCGGCGCAATCGAACTGCTTCCCATTGTCGCAGGTGATGAATGACGGAACACCGAAGCGACAGATTATCCTCTGCCGGACAAACTTGGTTAAAGAGGTGGAAGTTATGCTGGCAAGGGCCTTCGCTTCCACCCATTTGGTGAAATACTCAAGAGCTACCGCTGCAAAACGCAAGTTGCCCGGGGCTGCTGGTAGCGGACCAACTATGTCGATGCCCCACCTCTGCAATGGCCAGGTCGGCACTATCGACGTGGTCTCATTTGCTGGGGCTTTCTGATTTTTGGCGAACATCTGGCAACCTTTGCAACATTTGACCAGCTCTTTGGCATCTGATGCAGCGGAAGGCCAGTAACATCCTTGTCTCATTGCTCTGTGCGCTATCTCGTGAGGCCCTCTATGCGCTCCGCACATTCCGGCATGCATTTCTTCGAGTAGCTGAATGCCTTCGCGCTGACTTATGCATTTCAGAAGAGGTGCTGTTATTCCATTTTTGAACAACTGCTCTCCGATGATTGCGTAACCTTTCGCTCTGCTAGCCATTCTTTCGGCATCCTTCCTAGACTGTGGCTCGTAAGTCCCAGCTAAATAGGCGAATATCTGTGACCTCCAGTCATCACTGACGATAGCATGTATCGGGCTTGGATGTTCTTCCTCCTCTTTCACGGCCTTTGCCGAAAGGACCTGATAGAACACATCTGATGGCAGCGGTAGATTTTGTGCTGCGGCTTTGACTAGCTCGTCTGCCTCTGCGTTTTCGGCCCTTGGGATGTGACGCAAGGTGAAACCAGTGAAATATTTCTCCATTCTTCTGATTGCCGCCAGATACTTGGCTAGCTCTGGTTCTCTTGCAGTGAAATCCTTTTTGGCATGACCGACAACCACTTGGGAATCCGACTTGACTATGCATCTTCTCGCTCCGATTGCTCGAAGCTTTCGTAAACTTAGAAGCACGGCCTCATATTCGGCAGTGTTGTTGGTTGTGAGGAACTGCAGCCTCGCGGCAAATCTGACCTTCGGTCCTCTTGGTGGTGTAAGGATCGCTGAGATTCCGGCTCCGGCCATTCCCCATGCGCCGTCACAATTTACTGTCCACACAGGCTCTTCGAATTCAAGCGTTGTGTCGAAAGCGGCGGGAGTCCAGTCTGCTATGAAATCCGCTAATGCCTGCGACTTGATTGCGGATCGGTGCTGGAAGTCGATCACGTATTCGTTGAGCTCCGCCGCCCACTTGCCGATTCGGCCGATAGCTTCGTTGTTGCGGAACAGGGCTTCCAATGGCTGAGCCGAAAGTACTATAATGTGATGGGACTGAAAGTAGTGCTTCAGTTTTCTAGAGGCCATTACTACTGTGTAAGCTATCTTCTCCAGCTCTGAGTAGTTCAGTTTTGCACCCGAGAGGGCCTCGGAGACGAAATAGATTGGGAACTGCGTCATCCTATTTTCATGCTCCTTCTCTTCCACCAGTACTGCGCTTACGGTGGTGTGCGATGCTGCGAGATACAGCAAGAGTGTCGCTTTCGGCGACGGTTTGGATAGCGTGGTCAGCTTTGTTAAATACTCCTTTAGCTGCTGAAAAGCTTGGTGCTGCTCTTCCCCCCAATCGAAAGGGTCGGAGCTACGCAGAGTTCGGAAGAAAGGCAGCCCTCTTTCGGCAGACCTTGCGATGAATCTGTTCAAAGAAGCCAGTCTTCCTGTCAACTTTTGCACTTGCTTTCGGTTTGAGGGTGGTTGCATATTGATGATTGCCGCTATCTTGTCGGGATTAGCTTCAATTCCTCTTGCCGATACTAGACAACCCAGGAGCTTGCCTTTCTTGATGCCGAAAATACACTTGTTAGGGTTGAGCTTCAGACCGCTCTTTCGGATGTTGCCGAAAGTCTCGAGCAAGTCCGCTTGATGATCTTCCTGTCTATCGCTCTTGACCACTATATCGTCGACGTAAGCCAATAAGTTTTTCTTTTGCTTTTGGCTTTTGAACACTTTGTCAGTCATCCTTGAGAAAGTAGGGCCAGCATTCCGCAGCCCCTCCGGCATTCGCCGATAGCAGTATGTACCTGTAGGGGTGATGAAACTGGTTTTCTCCTCATCGTCGGGATGAAGCCAAATCTGGTGATAGCCTGAAAAACAATCTAGCAAGCTCATTATTTCACAGCCAGATGCAATGTCGACAAGCCTGTCGATACGAGGCAAAGGATACGGATCCTTCGGGCAGCATTTGTTGAGGTCGGTGAAATCGACGCACATTCGCCATTTTCCGTTCTTCTTTTTCACCAAGACGACATTCGCCAGCCATTCGGGATACTGGACTTGTCGGATTACTCCCGCATCGAGTAATCTTTGTACTTCGGCTTTCGCCGCGTCTGCCCTTTCGTTTGACATTTTTCTCAGTTTTTGCTTTCTGGGCTTAGCGCCGCTTGCGATGTTCAAACTGTGTTGGGCGAGATCTCTGCTAATGCCTTGCAAGTCGTTTGCTGACCAAGCGAAAATGTCATCATTGCTCGCAAGGAATGATGCCAACGCGTTCCTTTCTTCTTCCGGCATGCTTGACCCAATATGCACGGCTCTTTCGGGCCTGGAGGCCGCGAGCGGAATTTTTATCGTTTCTTCGGCTGCCCCAACCTTGCATTCCGACGTGTTGACGATAGCGTGCTCTTCGGTGGTTGTTTGCAATTCGTCTTTGTTTGCCACCTCATTGATAAGGCTGTAGCCTGGGGTTGGTTTTCCCTCAATCCTTCTGGAAGCTTGCTGATCTCCATGTACGGCGATGATGCCGAAAGGGGATGGCATCTTCATGCATAGGTAGCTTTGCTTGATGATAACGTTGAACCTGTTGGTGAAACCTCTGCCGAAAATGGCAGTATACGGGTAGTCCATGTTTACTATGTCGAATGTTAGTGTCTCAGTGCGGACTCTTTCCCCTTCGGCGAAAGATACAGGGATCTGCTTTTTGCCGATAGCATCGATCTTTCTTCCTCCGAACCCGTACAGTGAATTACCGGCGGGGTCCAAACTGCGTCTGTCGAATCCCATTGCCTCGAAAGCTTTTACGAACAGAATGTCTGCTGAGCTTCCGGTATCAATCAGAATGTTGTGCAAAGTGAAGCCGGCCACGTTGGCTGTGGCGACGAAAGCGTCGCAATGCGGGTAGTCGCGGACTTTGAAGTCGGACTCGTCGAAACATATCGGCGCTAGTGACCAAGCTGGCCTGTTTAGTGGAAGCCTTGGTGATACTGTCTGGACTCTTCGGTGGTAGTCCCTTCTAGCTCTCTTGCTTTCGTGCTCTAGGTTAGATCTGCCCGTGATGGCGAAAATGTGCCCTCTTGACGGAAGGATGTTGTTGATCGCGCTAGTTTCGTTTTCCACCTCCTGCACCTGCTGGAAACCCGGCTGTGCTTGCTGCCCCTGAGGTTGGGTCTGAGCCGGAAGCGCTGGCGGCGGCGCTGGCTGACGCTGATAGTGCATAGGTGACGAAACTGCCACCGACTGTGGTGCGAAGACCGGGAGCTGGTAACTTTGATACGCCGGATTGTACGAATGCAAGTTTTGGGGATGCATGTACTGCGGGGGATGCATAGGTGTGCTTGCGTAATTGCTGCATGCTGCCACCACAGCGGACGGGTCTTGCGAATTGTGGAAAACATGCTTGGAGCTTTCGGCGGAGGCTGACGTTTGATCCTTATCTTTCAGCTCTTTCGCCATTTTGCTGTATTTGCAATCCCGAGTGGTATGGCCGAAATTGCCATCACAAATGATGCAATATGGTGGCCTGGGTCCTCTTCCGCGGCCTCTACCGTCTCGGCCGCCGCGTCCTGTCCTTCCGCCGCGCCCTCCGCGGAACGGCTGATCGAATCCTCTTTGGGGATGAAAGTCGGGCATGTCGGGCCTCTCTGTGCCTGTTGCTGATTGCGTCGGTTCTTCTTGCAAATTGTTGATTGAACGAAATGGCCTAACAATCCTTTGATTCGGCACAGGCGGCGGGCGACTTGCTTTCGTCGCCTGCCTCTGCATCTGGCGGGCGGCCTTGCGTCGCCGAAAGTCATCATCCGACCTCGCGTACGCATTCATCACGTCAAACAGTTCCTTGACATCTTTCGGCGGCTCCCTGGACAGATGAGCGGTGCACTGCCTAGTCCCCAAGCCTTCGATAGCTGCTGCGATCACCGCCGCTTCCGGCACATTCGGAGCTTGAGCTTTCAGCTGGATGAAACGTTTGAGGTACTCCGAAAGTGGCTCGTCGTCTTGCTGGGTGCAATTCATGAGGTCCCGCGTGGTCTTGACATCCGGTCGGAATCCTTGGAAAGTGGCCAGCAGCTCGGCTTTCAGCTGTGCCCATGAATAGATGGACAGTGGCTTGAGAGTGGTGTACCAATCGTGGGCCACGTCCTCGACTGCCAGGATGAGAGATTTTGCCAAAGCCTGATTGTCTCCTCCTGCCGAAAATACAGCCGTCTCATAGCTTGCCAAGAACTTGCGTGGGTTCGCTTTACCGTCGAAAGTCGGAATGTGGGGCTTGTAATTGAGTGGCCATGGGTGAGCTCGCAACTCCCTCGAGAGTGGAGAGGTTTCGTCGATGGCGTTGTCGAGAGCTGGCGGTTGCTCTCGCCTTGGTATGCATACGTTTTCGTGTGCTATCGGATTTGGGTCCGCCCCGGCCCTTTGCAGCTCCTGAATTTCCTTCTCGAGTTGCCTCCTCTGCGCCTCAGCTCGCCAAATAGCGTTGCGAGTCTCGTCCTCTCTTGCTTTCGCAGCCAACTGCTGCTGCAGCTGGTCTCTTTGCAACAACAGCCTCTCGATTTCCCCTTGCTGCTGTGCCAGCGTCTTGATTGCTTGGGCATGTCTTGTGATTTCGTCATCGTCTTCATCCTCGTCCTCGAACTCGTCGTTGACGTGCCCATCCGGCGTGCGTTCTCTGCCCGAAATCCGCTGATGCTGAGGCTGCACATCCTGGCTCGTCGATGCTCCCGGCGGCGGCTGCGCTTCTATCGACAGAGCGCCGCCGAAAGGTGGCGGCTCTACGACTGTGTTTGGTGGAACCTGGCTAGCTGGGACTGAAACCGCGATGGTGCCGAAAGCATCCTTTCTCGTGGCGATCATCTCCGGATTGTCGGCCGCTTTCGGCGCTTTCCTTGGCGGCATGGTAAGCTCGGGCGACAACCACGGTGGGCGCCAATGTTGTTTCAGGACCGGGTCCTTGAAACAGCGGTTGTCGCACGAACGAAAGCGCGAAGCGAAAGCTGAAAGCGAACAGGGAAGTGGAGAAGTGGTAGAAGTGAACAGTGTTCTCCCCCCTCCTTTGGAGGCTGGGGAGCTTTTTATATTAATCCAGATCAATTTGAAAGTACAGGAATGCCCTTCCGACCACTCTGTTGCAAATACAATGATGCCCTGCGCAACTGCTCCATGGTCATACGCCGCCTTCTCCGGCACAAAGGGCATCATCGTAACTTCGCCGTCCGACGGGCCCAGCGTCCCGCGGCTCCTTTTCCTGACCGGTGGGCCCGCTCCCTTTGACTCAGGCTTCCGTCGACCTGCGAAAACCTATGAAAACCGAAGTCATGAATGACGAGAGCTCCGTCCTACTCCGGTCCTGCGGACCGAAGGCGAATGCGTGCTTCCGCGCGAATGCTTCCTTTCGCACGAGAGCTCCGCCTTCCCTTGATCTGCAAGCCGAAACACCTGCTTCCGCGCGAATGCTTCCTTTCGCACGAAAACTCCGTTCTACTCCGGTCCTGCGGACCGAAAGCGAAACGAGCTTTCGCGCGAATGCTTCCTTTTGTGTGAAAGCTCCGTTATCTTTCGGTAAATGCGGGCCGGAGGCGCCTGCGGTCTGGGTGCCGCCCCAACAGAAGGTAACTAGCAAGCTACACAAGCTAACTAATTAGAAGAGCAGCTACACTAGCACATGTATATGAACAAGTAAATACAAGCTAGTCAATGGAGTTTGCAAACCACCGAGAAGATGAACACGAAGGTGACACGGTGATTTTTCTCCCGAGGTTCACTTGGTTGCCACCAAGCTAGTCCCCGTTGTGTTGACCACACACTTTGGTAGTTCGGCGGCTAATAGGCACCACACCTAGCTCGACACTCGAGCACCGCAAGAACTCACCCACAAGTGAGGGTAACTCAATGACACGCTCTACTAGAGTTGCTCTTCGCGATCCCCGCGGGGCGAGCACAATGCCCCTCACAATCCTTCTCCGGAGCCACGCACAATCTTCACGCGTGCTTCACGACGGAGACTCAATCACCAAGCCGTCTAGGAGGTGGCAAAACGAACACCTAGTGCCACTCGATGCAATCTCTCAAAGCAACGCACTAGAATCGCTCACTCGCAATAGATTCGCACACTAGCAAGCACAAGCGAGTTAGAGGGATCCTAAGCACTTCCCAACCATGGACACTAAGTCCCTAGGGCGCTCAACCTCATCCAAGGGCCGGCCACCCCTCTATTTATAGAGGGGAGTGGCCAACTAGCCGTTTTCCCCTTTTTCCCGAACTCCCACGCCTATGGTCGGTACTACCGGGGCGAGGGTCGGTACTACCGGTGGTCCAAAAGATCGTTAGAAACGACTTTTTAACACGGTCGGTAGTAGGGTCAGTACTACCGGCCTCGGTACTACCGGCCTTATAGCAGTACTACCGGTAGGCCAAAATAAGATCTACACAGAACGCTCCCAAACTTTCTCCAAACCTCGGTACCACCGACCCCTAGGGTCGGTACTACCATGACCCGGTACTACCGGTCTTATGGCGGTACTACCGGTAGGCCAAACCATCTCCCGAACAGAGAGTTTGCGCGCTGTGTACAAGGGTCGGTACTACCGACTACAGGGCGGTACTACTGACTTCAGCAACCTGAACTCCTTGCTAAAATGGCCATAACTCTTAGCTCCGAACTCCGATTTCGATGATCTTGGACATTTTGGAAAGCTTATTCAGAGGGCTACACAACCCACATGAATACAAGATGCAAAGCACAAAGGATTAGTACAGTTTTCCAATCCAAGATCCATCGCTTCACCTTTTCCAACCAAAGCTTTCTCCAAAACTTCTCCGAGTTGATCCAATTGAACTCCACCACCTTCTCCTTTGCAAATGTGCTAACACCACCAAGTGTTCATTATCATGTGCATGTGTGTTAGCATTTTCACAATCATTTTCAAAGGATTTTCACTTTCTCTCACCACGCCACTCGATCCTAGTAACATCGCAAAGTTAGATCGCTCAAGTGGCACTAGATGACCGATATGCAAACAAGTTTGCTCCTCTTGATAGTACGGCCATCTATCCTAAACCCGGTCATAATATTCTCTACACACCTATGACCGGTGAAACGAAATGCCCTATAAGTATACCTTTGCCTTGCGCATTCCATTCCATCTCCTTTGGTGTTGATGCAACACATGCACCAACCTATCATCAAATGATATGATCCACTTCATATCATCACATGACCTTCATGGTCCATCGATCTTGACCTCACTTGCTCTTCACCATTGCATCGGTCCTTCGGCGCCAAGTCTTTGCTCAAGCCTCCCGACACTCGGTACCAACGGCTTCAAAGCCTCCAACTTGCCCTTCACCTTCGCAACCGGTCCATCAAGCCAAGTCTTGCCTTGATCTTCACCATCTTAGCCACATGACTCCATGTCATGTCTCATATGCAATAAGCTCCTTCATTGCTCATTCACATGTGAACTAATTTCCTGTGTACCACACATAAGCACATATTAGTTCACCTAGGTTGTCACTCAATTACCAAAACCAAACAAGGACCTTTCAAGGTGGTGCTGGGTCATCCATCCCTTTAGCACCCTCGTCCTCATCATCGAAAAGAGGCTCGCCAACCTCGTGATCACCTGCACGCTCGAATCTAGAAGAAGGACAAACCATGGTCTCGTCGAAGGTGACATCAGATGTCTCCATGACTCGGTTAGTGTCAAGGTTAAGTACACGATATGCACGAGTGTGAGTGCCATAACCCAAAAATACACCGTTCGAAGAACGAGACTCAAATTTGTCCAGGTTGCCTTTCTTAAGTATAAAATAATGGCAACCAAAAACTCTAAAATAACTCACTTTGGGCTGTCTTCCAAAACGCAACTCATAAGAAGTCTTTTTCAAGAAAGCTCGGAGAAAAATGCGATTGCTAATATAGCATGCAGTGTTCATAGCTTCGGCCCAATATCGCCTAGGAGTCCTATGCTCATCGAGCATCGTCCTGGCCATCTCTACAAGGGTCCGATTTTTCCTCTCTACAACACCATTTTGTGGCGGTGTGTAGGGGGAAGAAAACTGATGCTCCAAACCCATAAAGTTACAAAACTTCTCAAAATCCGAATTCTTGAATTCGGAACCATTATCACTACAATAGCTCGCATCGAGTTCATAGGGAACTTGTTCTGAAGACGCAAAATCAGATTGCGAGCAAAAGAGAAAGTCTCGGTTTTCTCAGCTAAAAAGAAAACCCACGAATATCTTGAAAAGTCATCAGCAACAACAAGCACATACCACTTCCCCCCAACCGAGCTCACCCGAGCCGGACCAACAAGGTCCATGTGTAAAAGCTCTCCAGGGCGCTTAGTCATGACCTGAGTCACCAGATGGTGGGGAGCAGCAACCATCTTTCCATGTCTACAAGAATGGCAAACAAGGTCCTTCTCCATGGACAACTTGGGCAATCCTCGGATAGGCCAAGTGAGCTAAGCCTTGCAAGCAAGTCGAAACTCAAATGTCCCAGTCTCCTATGCCACTACCAAAGATCAGAGGAGGAAGGACCAGCCACAAGACAACGAGAAATTCCAAACGACTCCGAGAAATTCGCACGAAAGACTTTCCCAAAGGGCGAAATCAAACATACAAGATTGCCCTGAGGATCTAAAATACGACTGAGATTCGGTTTAAAACGAATCTCATAGTCATCATCAAAAGTTGTGAAATAGAAAGAAGGTTAAAATGCAAGTTAGAAACAAGAGCAACACCGCGCAACACAAAGTGCTCATTAACTCGCACCAACCCACGAGACAACACTTTACCTTTGCTATTGTCGCCGAAGGTGATAAACTCCTTTCCGGCAACAGGACTAAGACTGGAGAACCACTTGGCGTTTCCGGTCATGTGCCTCGAACAACCGGAATCCACCAACCAAATGTCATCCAATCGTTTTACCTACATCAATAAAAAGACATAGGGTGAGCATAAGGTCCAACACTAGGGTGAGTTAAATAGGACGAATACCAGTGCTGGGCCGGCTGCTCAAAAGAACGGTTAGTAGAAAAACCATTCCTAGCATGCCTACGGGGAAAGCGATCACCACGCACAGGAAAACGTGGTCCGCTAAGGAAAGAGCGTCCATCGCGATACTCAAAATGCGGTGGAGGGTAACGCTCAACAAAGCCACCGCCACGGGGTCCAAATCCTGCAAAACCAGGATCCCGCTGGGCAACACCTCCCTGAGGCCTAGGACCTTGAGGCATTGGACCTCTAGGCCTAGCAGCTCTCCTCTGAACATTCGACACATGTACATCACGGAAAGTATGGTACATGTCCGCATTGTTCATCTCCCTAGCACGACGCTCCTCTCTTTTGCGCTAAAAGCAAAACTCCCTCAAGTGTCCATCTCTCCCACAATGCTCACAATGGTACCTCACCGCTCCCATAGGGGGTTGTTGGTACTCACGGTAGTGGGTGTGGATCACTTTGCCTTTCTATGGCATGAGCTCCTCTTGGATAGGTGGCATGGTGTCTAGCTTGTTCTTGAGGTGGTTTGGTTTTGGAGCCCATGTCTGTTTCTTGGGTGGAGCTCTCGGAGGTTCAACAAACACACCATCCTCGGTGTTAGGCTTGAGAGGCTCTTTGGGTGGAATCTTGGTAAGCTTGGGAGTAGTGGTGGAGTTAGGCTTCTCACTCGGGTTAAGACCACTCGAGTCTCCAATCTTCCCAAAAGACGAAACACACTCAACACCCTAAGCAAAACCTACACCTGGACCTCCAGCAGCACGCTTGAATTGGGCAATCATCATCCCAAGGTGCGGCTCACCACTAGACACCCATGACAAGATGGTCCGAAGGTATGTGTTTTCTTCCTCGGTTTGCATCTTGTCATGCTTTACATTGGCTATCTCCATCTCCAAGCCCTCACACAAAGCACACCTAGCCACACAAGTGCTACCCGAGCCGGCCTTCTCAAGAGACACAATCTTGGCATCCTTTTCTGCCAACTCGGATTGCAAGCCTGCACAAGACTTGCACGCACCCAACAACATGGGCCTAGCCCGGAGCTCATCCACCTCTCCAACCAAAGCAGCATACTTACCTCTCAAAGTGTGAAGGTCAGTCATGTGCTTGGTGCACATCTCGCACTCACCCTCCTCAGTGACAACTACGGTGGACTTGGCAAACTCAAGCTCCTTCACCGTATCCTCCCACTTCTGCCTAAACTCCTTCCGCTCTCTAGCAGCACGCCTAAGCATCTTATCTTGACTAAGAAGGGCCGCAGTAAGTTTCTCAACCTCAGCAGAAAGCTCATCGGGGATCTGAGATACCTGGGAGGTGTCATCGTCGTCGTCGTTCCGAGGGGTGTCCTCCAGCTGGCTATCGACCTCTTTGCCAAAGGCCATGGTGCAGAAGCCCTCGTTGTCGGCGAAGAAGCAGAGGCCGTTCAGCTTGTCCTCGATCTTCTTCTTCTTCTCAGACTCGTCGTCGCTTGAGGAAGCGGAGTCGTCATCCGAGTCATCCACATCGCTGAGCGTGGCAAAGAAAGCACGCTGCTCAGCCTGGGCCTTCTCCAAGTACTTCTTCTAGATGTATGTTGACAGTCCTTAAACACCTATTTTACCATCAACATTTGACCCTAAAGTTCACTAGAAAGGCATGAAATGTAGTCAAATAGGTTTCAAACTAACCGAATTCCACATGTCCATAGAATTTTATTTGAATGCAGGATTTGAACCAAATGTGGACATTTGGACCCACCAGGAGCCAAGCCCACTCAGCAGGGCCCAAATGGGCCTAAGGGGGGTGGCGCCCGCCACCCCTAGGTGGCGCCCGCCACCTCTAAGTGGTGCCCGCCACTTGGGTTGGCCTCCCTGCCACGTCACCGATCCGTGTGACCTCCCAGGGCCAAATCTTGGCCCTTGGTCACTAGGTTAGTGGCATCGGACGGCTCAGGGAGGAGTGGCGTGGATCAAGGCTGAATGTCGGTTGCTAGGACATGCAACCGACCTCCAAACCGCCTTGGACAACCACCTGGATGCCGTTGAAGCAGAGGCGGTTAATCCAACGGCCAGGGAGCTAGCGGCCGCCAGTAGGGGGTGGCGCCCGCCACCTGACCTAACCCTAGGTCGGTTGGCTGCCCACTATAAGAACCCCCCCTCACTCATTTGGGCTATAAATACCCCCCTGGAGGCACCTCTTCATACATATCCCTCATATCCCACACTTCCAAGAGAAGCAAAGCAAGAGAATCAAGTGAGAGTTAGGTTAGAAGCTTAGAGAGCTTAGGCAAGTAGGTAGCTAGTAGAGCAAGGCATCTTCGCCCTCGCGGTAGCGCTGCTCAAGGGTTAGCTCAAGAGTAGAGGCGTGCGAGTGATCGGTCCTGGAGCTGGGAAGAGTCTTCCTTCATCTCCAGTTCAGGTTTTGCTCTTGTTACTCAAGCACTTACTATATTCTAGTTCATCATTTCAAGTATTACTTTATTCTACTTATCAGTATTGAGTGGTATACTTGATTGATTGCTTGAGTGCCTAGCTATCCTACAAATCAATTCACTTAGCCATAGTAGTTAATCTCTAGTGAGCTTATTGTTTGATCTTTGCCAATAGGTTGCTTAGTTAGTTTAGTGTTTATCTTATTAAGTCAAGTGTTTGCTCTGACGTCCGCAAGGGTGTCTCTATTCAAAGCTAGGGTAGAGATAGCTAGAATATAATTAAGCGTGGTGCTTAGTTATAGACTTACCTTCAGATACGGCTGGAGCCCCGGATAGCTGTGGTAGCAAGCAGGTGGTGACAGCCCTGTGCGCCTTGAATTCCACCACGTAGTTGGCCTAGTTTAACAGTAAGGCTTGTTGTGCTAGCGTTCAACCTAAGTAAGTGGTAAAGGCTAGTATGCCTCGATACTTGACAAGATAGGAATAAAACTATACTCAACTTAGATGCTTTATTGTCTTTTGCATGCCTTGCTTCGTAACTATCTTGCTTCGTAGTTATCTTGCTCTGTGGTTATCTAGGATTAGTTATTAGTAGTTAGTAGTTTAGTTATCCTTAGCTACCCTTATTTACCATCTACCTATCCATCCACCTTACCTTAGCCATCCATATCATCCTTACTTATCCACCCATATATTCTTTCTAGCCTTTCATCTTCCCTTCTCCCCTTTTCTTTTTTCTCTTTTCTTCGACTCTCATCCCCTCCTTGACTCAACTCATACACCACCCTAGCCTTCCCTTGGGATCAAATAAATCGACACCTGGTACTCCCAGGCGAAGTGCTACTATGATAGTTCTGTGCGCTTGCAGAATCTCCTCCTGGTAGATTGCATTCTCTCTAGCTAGCTCCTACTAGTGTCGGGATTGACAACCCCGCTTGGCATTAGTAGAAAGCTGCTTTAGCTCCACTCCTTTAGGTATAGTGACCAGTCTTGCTTCAAGCATTTCTGACGCCGTTGCCGGGATAGACTCTATAGTCTACTCCTAGTAACAACGTTAGCAAGTGCCAACAAGCATTCCTGGGCCGTTACCGGGGATAGTTGCCTAGCACTATCTTTAGTGAAGCTAAGAACTACCAACAAGCATTTCTGGCGCCGTTGCCGGGGAAGGCAATTGGTGTATCGGTTGAGTCCGTGTCGAATTTATCTTCGCTTAAGCTCCTGCTTAGCGAATCCCATCTTACCCCATTCTTTCTTTCCTTAACTCTTCTTATCTTTTTCCTTCATCTTCTTCAACTTCTTTCTTTCCTATCTCGTTCTATCTTCACGATGGCCAATAAGACCATTCGTGAGTTTTCTGCTCCTTCTGCCGCTAATGTAGCGATAGGACCAGACGTGATCGATGCCAACCTCAATTTTGAGTTAAAACCGGCTCTGATCACGATGGTCCAAGCAAGCCCGTTCTGTGGCAAGGCTCATGAGGATGCCAATGCTCACCTCCAACAATTTTTGGAGATTTGCGGCACCTTCACCATTAAGGGGATAACCCAAGAAGCCATCTGTCTTCGTCTCTTTCCTTTCTCTTTGCTAGGAAAAGCGAAGCAATGGTTCTATACCGATCGCAACGCTGTAGACACATGGGACAAGTGTTCCAATGCTTTTCTCGCCAAATTCTTTCCTATGGGCAAGACGAATGCTCTTTGCAACAAAATCTCTAGCTTTACGCAACAAGCCAAGGAATCTATTCCCGAGGCTTGGGAGAGGTTGCAAGAGTATGTCGCTGCTTGTCCGCACCATGGTATGGAGGACTGGCTATTGATCCAGAACTTCTACCATGGCCTAACCCCATTCTCTAGAAGCCATTTGGATGCCGCTGCCGGCGGTGCATTCTTTTCTCTGAATGTTGCAGATGCTAAGGCTCTCATAGAGAAGATGGTGTCGAACCAAGGATGGAATGACGAAAGACTACAGCCCCGCAAGCGAGGTATACATTCCCTTAAGGAGGCCGACATGATCGTGGCCAAGATGGACCTGCTAGCAAAGAAGCTGGACAGCTGTGAGAAGATGAACCAACAGGAGAGTGTCCAATCTCTAGAATCCTACATGACTTGTGAAGTCTGTGGAGAAACCGGACATTCTGGGAGCCACTGCCCCGAGCTACATGAAGATTTGAACTTCATCAACAACAGTAACGGTTTCCGTCAACAGAATCAAGGATGGAATCAGCACTCCAATTCTCAAGGTAACAATTCATTCCCCTGCTCTAATTTTCATAATTCTGATGATTTCTCGTTCTTAAAGAATTTAGTTTACTCACAAGGTAGAACTACTGAATTTTTGAATAAGAAATTAATGGCAAATGGTAAAACCCTTGAGAAAATAAATACTAAATTGGAAGATTTCTCATCTGCTCTGAAAAATCAATTAAGCTTTAATAAGATGTTAGAAACCCAATTAGCTCAACTTGCTGCTATCATAACATCTTTTGAATCTGGCAAAATTCCTGCTAAACCTGACATGGAAACTGCTAATATGGTTGAAATAAAATATTTTTACTATTATGAAGATCAAACCATGACTGTTAAAAAGGGTGATCCTGGTAGTCCCATAATTAGATGCTCAATCTTTGGTGAAGTCTTTAAAAATGCCATGTGTGATTTAGGATCGAGTGTGAACATTTTATCTAAAGACTTTTATGAAAACTCATTCTTTCCACCCATGTCATCCACATCTGCCTATGTTGTGCTAGCTGATCAATCCACTTGCTATGTAGAAGGAATTGTTAATGATTTACCTGTTCATATTAGAGGCTCCTATGTTCTTGCTGATTTCATAATACTAGATATGGGAAATAGGAAAGATGTGCCTCTAATCTTAGGTAGACCCTTCTTGAATACTGTTAATGCTTGCATATATGTGGGGAGTGGTAAAATTCAAATGACATTAGGAGGGAGGAAGGAAATATTCTCCTTCTCCCGAGGCCCCGCATATGCCGCTAACATGCAGGTAGCAAAACCCGTTCGTACCAAGAAGAGGCGCCCAGGAACAAGATGTAACATAAAGAAAGAACCACCTCCTCTTAAGTTGTGTGATTCACATAACAAAGGAGAGGTGCCAAAAGAAGAAGAACCCGATGGAGTACTAAGAGAAGAAGTGCCCAAGGAAGAAGATCCACCCAATAAGGATGAAACTCCATGGACCTAAGGTATGGATTTACTTTTAATTTTCCTTCAAATTTTCCTTCTTCGAATAAATAACATATGTCATGCATGAAGCTAAAAAAAATCAGTTATCATTAGTTTTATGCATAGGTATATGTTAACTTAGTTAGAACAATAAAATATCAAAATAGGATAGTTTCCCTTTTCACAACATTAGATAGTTTCCCTTTTAATAAAATGAGAACAAGAGCTCCGACTGAGACGAAGAAGATCTTTCACCAAGCAAGAAGCCAGCTTGGGGGAGACTCCCACTCCAATAAGGTATGTCTCAAGCCTACACTTTACATTCAGTTCTTAAATTCTATATCTTTGAATGTCACATGCTTGCCTAAATAACCACTCCATGAATAAAATTGATAAAATCTGCTTAAACAAGTTGAAACCTGAATAAGATTTGAAATATGTCATGCAAATGCTATTGTTATGGTTTGAATAACTTGTCTTATCTAAGTTCTAGCTTTTGTGGGTTGCACATGCTTTAACTGAAATCATGCTTAGTGAGTAAAGTTAGTAAGAAATGGAGTAATTCTTTAAACTTGTTAAGGTGAAATTAGGACCTAATCTGGAGGATTTCTTTTAAAAAAATTATGAAAACCTTGCTAAAAGTTCCTCCTAGATTTTATCCCATCTCACCACCAGCCAAATATTTGTTAGTCATTAGTCAAAACCACAAAGAGCTTTGTTTGTGTTGAGCTTTGTTAGACCTCATAGATATTAGTAGAGAAGCTTGTCATATCTCTTGAATCAAGATTCACGTACACCCACCATAATTTGCCTACTTTCCACTTTGGAAGTTTGCAACCACCAAATAAATTGCTTATTCTCTACACCGAAGATATGCAATACCCTGCCAAACATCCCATTGCTAGCCTTATGCTATTCCTACACTGGGAATAAGCATTTCTCCCTCTTCCCCTACTCATTTCAAAAATCCTTTCCTATAGATGTCTAGGGAAATCTAGAGCTAAAAGAGAGAGAGAGAAAAATGAGCAAAGTAGCTCAAGAAAGGACTATGTCATGTGAAAAAAAGTGAGCAAAGTAGCTCAAAAGAGGACTATGTCCTAAGAAAATGTGAGGACACATCTTTTGTCTACTCACTTTGTATCCAAAAAGAGAGAGAGAGAGAATTATCATTAGCTCTAGACCCCAGAAATTAACTAAGAAGGATTATGAAATACCTCTCTATACACTTCCACATAACCACACATGCACATCTTGATCAATTTTTATGATTTGGTGCTCCTTATGATCTGAGTGTCTAGCTTAGCAATAAACATCAGGCAATTTGCTCATGGTTCTTAGCCTACCTATAACTCCACATATCATTCTTTAGAAATAGGAGAGGCTACATTTTGGCCTAAGTGAGGATTTAAACAGCATTGAGTGATTGAGTGAATCTTGGAGGACTTAAGCAAGTTGTTATTTTTTGAAAACCTTGAAAAAACCTCCAGACAGAATCCTAGTCAAACCTAAACAAGATGAAAGTTTCCTATCTACTACTTTATTTCACTCTTGCATGTTTGAAGTGAAAAGGTATAAGCTCCACATTGCTATGATTTATGATACATGCTAAGTTATTTCTCACTATACAATATGCACTTGCAGACATCTTAAGTTGCTATCCATTTCATGCTCAATGCTTAAACCGCATTGTTGCTCGAGGACGAGCAACAGGTTAGCTTGGGGGAGCTTGTTGACGGTCCTTAAACACCTGTTTTACCGTCAACATTTGACCCTAAAGTTCACCAGATAGGCATGAAATGTAGTCAAATAGGTTTCAAACTAACCGAATTCCACATGTCCATAGAATTTTATTTGAATGCAGGATTTGAACCAAATGTGGACATTTGGACCCACCAGGAGCCAAGCCCACTTAGCAGGGCCCAAATGGGCCTATGGAGGGTGGCGCCCGCCACCCCTAGGTGGCGCCCGCCACCCCTAGGTGGCGCCCGCCACCTCTAAGTGGCGCCCGCCACTTGGGTTGGCCTCCCTGCCACGTCACCGATCCGTGTGACCTCCCCAGGGCCAAATCTTGGCCCTTGGTCACTAGGTCAGTGGCATCGGACGGCTCAGGGAGGAGTGGCGTGGATCAAGGCTGAATGTCGGTTGCTAGGACATGCAACCGACCTCCAAACCGCCTTGGACAACCACCTGGATGCCGTTGAAGCAGAGGCGGTTCATCCAACGGCCAGGGAGCTAGCGGCCGCCAGTAGGGGGTGGCGCCCGCCACCTGACCTAACCCTAGGTCAGTTGGCTGCCCACTATAAGAACCTCCCTCACTCATTTGGGCTATAAATACCCCCCTGGAGGCACCTCTTCATACATATCCGTCATATCCCACACTTCCAAGAGAAGCAAAGCAAGAGAATCAAGTGAGAGTTAGGTTAGAAGCTTAGAGAGCTTAGGCAAGTAGGTAGCTAGTAGAGCAAGGCATCTTCGCCCTCACGGTAGCGCTGCTCAAGGGTT
Organism: Coix lacryma-jobi var. lacryma-jobi; assembly: GCA_009763385.1. NCBI lineage: Eukaryota > Viridiplantae > Streptophyta > Magnoliopsida > Poales > Poaceae > Coix > Coix lacryma-jobi. The sequence continues at coordinate 73,769,828 of CM019828.1, read as the reverse complement.
AGCTCAAGAGTAGAGGCGTGCGAGTGATCGGTCCTAGAGCTGGGAAGAGTCTTCCTTCATCTCCAGTTCAGGTTTTGCTCTTGTTACTCAAGCACTTACTATATTCTAGTTCATCATTTCAAGTATTACTTTATTCTACTTATCAGTATTGAGTGGTATACTTGATTGATTGCTTGAGTGCCTAGCTATCCTACAGATCAATTCACTTAGCCATAGTAGTTAATCTCTAGTGAGCTTAGTGTTTGATCTTTGCCAATAGGTTGCTTAGTTAGTTTAGTGTTTATCTTATTAAGTCAAGTGTTTGCTCTGACGTCCGCAAGGGTGTCTCTATTCAAAGCTAGGGTAGAGATAGTTAGAATATAATTAAGCGTGGTGCTTAGTTATAGACTTACCTTCAGATACGGCTGTACCCCCGGATAGCTGTGGTAGCAAGCAGGTGGTGACAGCCCTGTGCGCCTTGAATTCCACCACGTAGTTGGCCCAGTCTAACAGTAAGGCTCGTTGTGCTAGCATTCAACCTAAGTAAGTGGTAAAGGCTAGTACGCCTCGATACTTGACAAGATAGGAATAAAACTATACTCAACTTAGTTGCTTCATTGTCTTTTGCCTGCCTTGCTTCGTAGTTATCTTGCTCTGTGGTTATCTAGGATTAGTTATCAGTAGTTAGTAGTTTAGTTATCCTTAGCTACCCTTATTTACCATCTACCTATCCATCCACCTTACCTTAGCCATCCATATCATCCTTACCTATCCACCCATATATTCTTTCTAGCCTTTCATCTTCCCTTCTCCCCTTTTCCTTTTTCTCTTTTCTTCGACTCTCATCCCCTCCTTGACTCAACTCATACACCACCCTAGCCTTCCCTTGGGATCAAATAAATCGACACCTGGTACTCCCAGGCGAAGTGCTACTACGATAGTTCTGTGCGCTTGCAGAATCTCCTCCTGGTAGATTGCATTCTCTCTAGCTAGCTCCTACTAGTGTCGGGATTGACAACCCCGCTTGGCATTAGTAGAAAGTTGCTTTAGCTCCACTCCTTTAGGTATAATGACCAGTCTTGCTTCAATCATTTCTGACGCCGTTGCCGGGGATAGACTCTATACTCTACTCCTAGTAACAACGTTAGCAAGTGCCAACAAGCATTCCTAGGCCATTACCGAGGATAGTTGCCTAGCACTATCTTTAGTGAAGCTAAGAACTACCTACAATGTACTCCTTGTTGAAGCCACCCTTCCGCTTGTTCTTCGTGGGGACGTACTTCTCCTTGCGCTTGCCGGAGTCGTACTTGTGTCCACGATCGCCCTTCCCAAATGCTTGCTTGTTCTTCTTGGGACAGTTGGCGATGAAGTGGTCGGGGTCACCGCACTCAAAACATCCAGAGCGTCCTCCTCCACGGCGATGGTTCATGCGGTTGTTGTGGAACCGCGAGAACTGGTTGGCGAGTAAAGCCAACTCGTCATCCCCCATGAACTCTAGCTGCTCCTCTATGACAGAAAGAAGAGAAGAGAGTGCAAATCCTCCAGAGGGGCTAGCAGAAGAGCCAGAAAGCAAAGCCATCCACAGGCCAGAAGGATTCTCATAAGAAGCCCTCGTCGTGGCGTCAATCTCACTGGACTTGAGCTTACTAAAGAGCTCGTCGCACGTGAGGGTCTCATAGTTAGGTGATTCGATGATCGCCTGAACCTTAGACTCCTGTTGATGGTCCTTAAACACTTGTTTTACCATCAACATTTTACCCAAAAATTCACCAAAAAGGCATGAAAAGTAGTCAAATAGGTTTCAAACTAACCAAATTCCACATGTCCATAGATTTTTATTTGAATGCATGATTTGGACCAAATTTGGAGAATGGACCCACCAGGGGCCGAGACCACTCACCAAGGCCCATTTGGGCCCTAGTGGGGTGGCGCCCGCCACCTAGGTGGCGCCCAAACTTCTCCCCTGCCATGTCACTGATCTGTGTGACCACCCCAGGGCCAAATCTTAGCCCTCGATCACTAGGTCGGTGGCATCGGAGGGCTCAGGAGGGAGTGGCGTGGATCATGCATGCCGCCATGCAAAGAAGCACATGTTGAATTAAATAAGCACATGCTTAATTCTTCTCCACCATTGATCTGAAGGAGGTTACGATCCAAGGGCTCTCATTCATCATCACGCGGATCGATGATGTGGCGGTGGAGTAGCCCCTACTCCACCTCTCTACTATAAATACCCCCCTGGAGGCGTCACTTCACAGAAAGCAAGGCAAGGAAGGAAGAAGCAAAGAGGAAAGCAAGGCTAAAGCTAGAGAGCTAATAGCTTAGGATTTAGCCAAGCTTAGGCAAGTAGGTAGCTAGTAGAGCAAGGCATCCTTGCCTCATTGCCCTCGCGGAAGCGTTGCTCAAGGCTTAGCTCAAGAGTAGAAGCGTGCGAGTAATCGGTCCTGGAGTTGGGAAGAGTCTTCCTTCATATCCAGTTCAGGTTTTGCTCTTGTAACTCAAGCACTTTACTATATTCTAATTCATCATTTCAAGTATTACTTTATTCTACTTACCAGTATTGAGTAGTATACTTGATTGATTGCTTGAGTACCTAGCTATCCTACATTTCAATTCACTTAGCCATAGTAGTTAATCTCTAGTGTGCTTAGTGTTTGATCTTTGCCAATAGGTTGCTTAGTTAGTTTAGTGTTTATCTTATTAAGTCAAGTATTTGCTCTGACGTCCGCAAGGGTGTCTCTATTCTAGGCCAGGATAGAGATAGTTAGAATATAATTAGGCGTGGTGCTTAGTTATAGACTTACCTTCAGATACGGCTAGACCCCCGGATAGCTGTGGTAGCAAGCAGGTGGTGACAGCCCTGTGCACCTTGAATTCCACCACGTAGTTGGTCTAGTTTAACAGTAAGGCTCGTTGTGCTAGCATTCAACCTAAGTCAGTGGTAAAGGCTAGTACGCCTCGGTACTTGACAAGATAGGAATAAAACTATACTTAACTTGGTTGCTTATTTGGCATTTGCCTATCTTGCTTCGTAGTTATCTAGGAGTAGTTATTAGTTATTAGTTAGTTATATTAGTTATCCTTAGTTATCTTATTCCCCTTATCCACCTGTCTATCCACCTTACCTTAACCATTCATTTCATCCTTACCTATCCACTTATAAATTCTTTCTAGCCTTTCATCTCCTCTCTTCTCTTCTCTCCTTTTCCCTTTCTTATTCTTCGACTCTCATCCCCTCCTTGACTCGACTCATACACCACCCTAGCCTTCCTTTGGGATCAAATAAATTAACACCTGGTACTTCCAGGCGAAGTGCTACTATGATAGTTCTGTGCGCTTGCAGAATCTCCTCTAGGTAGATTGCAATCTCTCTAGCTAGCTCCTACTAGTGTCGGGATTGACAACCCCATTTGACATTAGTAGATAGCTGCTTTAGCTTCACTCCTTTAGGTATAGTGACTGGACTTGCTACCAGCATTTCTGGCGCCGTTGCCAGGGATAGATTCCATAGTCTACTCCTAGTAACGACGTTAGCAAGTGTCAACAAGCATTTCTGGGCCGTTACCGGGGATAGTTGCCTAGCTCTATCTTTAGTGAAGTTAAGAACTACCAACAAGTCCCACACCGACCGATTGAGAGTATGCAAAAGCTTCAAAGCTCTCTCATGATCGTCGAAAGGCAACAACTCCGTGTTAGCCCTCATCCTGTTGACAATCACCTGAAAGCGAGCGGATAAACTTTCTATGCTCTCACCAGGCATATGTCTAAAGTTCTCATACTCCCGCTTGTGCGACTCATAGAGATGGGATTTGACTTGAGTGGTTCCCTCATGGAAGCGCATGAGGGTCGCCCAAATCTCACGAGCCGTGGGGAGATGAGAAACGCGATCAAACTCAGAGACACTCAAACACGAGAAAAGAGCATTACGGGCTCAACTATTGGCATCGTGCTCATCGATCTGCAGCTGAGTCACACGAGGAGCCAAGACCACGTAATCTGCCTTGTTGCAAATCTCCCAGACAGAAGCACCCATACTCTGAAGATAGGCCGACATGCGTATCTTCCAATACGCATAGTTCGTCCCATCGAAAAACGGCGGTTTGCCCACGCCGCGATCCATGTCACCTTCTGTGGATCTGGAACCGGCTAAGGTGGAAGATCCTTAACCCGCTCTGATACAAAAGCGACCAGAGGGGGTGAATGGGAGCTTCAAAATTTCTTTTCAGAAACTTGTCTCCACTATCCCGAGACTCAACCCTAAGAGCCATCCTAGAGCTTGCGAGTGTCCACGACCCTAGATGTAGGGTGGATGCTTCCAAGAAGCACAGCGGGACACAACACAACCCTAGAAACCCCACGCAAAAGACGGAAACCAAAACCGACAACGAACGAACAAACCGCGGACGAAAACATGCTGAAGACACAACATCAGACGCTGCCCTGCATCCGATGGTCAGGCACCAGACGCGTCCGATGGGAAAAGACCCTATCTGGAACCTTACTGGACAAGCATCGGACGCTGGCTACAGTGAAACCCTAGCATCAGATGTTCGACCCCCGGACGCGTCCGATGGCAACGAACGCTCCGATGGTCAGCGTCCGATGCTCCTTAAAAATGCTGTCAGATGACACATGGCACCAGACGCGTCCGTTGTTATGAACTCAGCGTCCGATGGTCACGAACAGAGCGTCTGATGTCCCCGATGCAGCACAGTTCTTCAACGGACTCAACTCGATCTCCTCCGAATCAAAAGCTCTAAGGCTTAGACTTGGTATGAGGAGTTCCTAGAAGGTTAGTGAGCTATCCCAAAGGGATCATGGCTCGAACCTAACTCCAAATCGGTGAATTGGAAGAATTCGGGGCAAGGGAGAAAAAACTTGATTCGAAATGAAAATCGACCGATCTACTAGCTCGTGAGGTTAGAGGTGAATTCCTTCGGTGGAAAGAAGTGCCTCACGATCTAGAACAACTCTGTTCAAACGGAATCGCAAAAGATGCAACGAGTAAAGAGATCGATCACCGGGAAAATCATGGAGAAAAGCAACCCGTGAAGAACAATACCAAAACGTGAATCACAACCATGAATTTGCAACTGTGTGGCTACCACACGCTACAATAGTGAGATTACAGTCTCACTTCCTCAAAATCTCATGAACACAGAGGTATTGTTCTCTGCGGATCTCAGTAGCTACAGCAGGGGATTGGGAGAGCAGGAAAACCCTAAGTGGAGAATAGCAAATGACTGAGATAGTTTGGGAGGTGGGTGTCTCCCCCTACTTATCCTAATTTTAATTCCCACTCTACCCCTAGTTATTTACAGAGCGAACCAGCTAAACCCTAAGGTTATTCTGGACCAACTCGAAGAAGATGCTGATCCGACGGCCACGCCCGCACAACTGGTAGCGTTGCCTCGACGCAACCTCACCGTTTGCCGCCACGTGCCGCCACCGCTCTACTTGTCCATTTCACGGACCTCGCCCCCGGTTTTGAGGCCCAAACCAGGAAACCAGCCTTCATGACCAACCCCCAGTTTTGAGGCCCAAACCAGGAAACCAACCGTCCATCGCCTGAGTTTTGTGGCCCAAACTCAGAAACCTGTCAGCGCCCAGGTTTTGAGGCCCAAACCTGGAAACCATCCTCAGCCCGAGTTTTGTGGTCCAAACTCGGCAAACCCACAACACCCAAGTTTTGTGGCCCAAACCTGGAAACCGTCCACTAGATGGTTTTTCTGTGGCTCAACCATCAAACCGACGCTGTAGAGGGGATGCACCGCCCGTGCACCCCGTCCACCGACACGTGTCCCCAGGTCCTCGACCCGAGCCACACCATGTCCCGCAAGTCATCGCTCGTCGCTGTCCCAGGCTGTCAGCCACCACAGCTGATCCTCAGGCCACCAGTCCCTCAGTCCAAGCCTCACGTCCGCCCTTCACCGCTCCCGGTCCATCGGCACGACACGTCTCTACTTGACATTCACCTTGCCCTCGATCACTGTCTCCATGCTCGACACCTGCACAACACAAGCCAAAGAACATGGACATCAAACCCGTTGACAATCACTCATCACTCGAGACTCGGCATACACCCATGTATCCGCAAACTAAACATATCAACAGGGTACATGTAGCTAACCAAAACTAGCACCTAAAAATGATATCTAATGAACATCATACCTCTACAAGTAAAGCTCATGGAGAAGTATGGTAAAGCATGGCATAATGTTCATGAGAATCACAAACTAGCATGAAAAGTGGCTACTCCACAAAAACTATACACACAACTAGCATGACATATGATACAGAAGATAGCACATGCTAGACTAAATAAAACATGATACAAAAGAAAATGCATATGCAAAAGTTATACAAGTGAGCACATGAAAGACCATCTCATACCACAAGAAATAGATCATGGATGTACAAGGTATGAGTGTATAAGAAAGCTCACCAAGTAGCAAAAGCCTCTTTGGGGGCAAATCTAAGCGGGGTGTAGAGAACCATCAAATATTGATCACATCTAAAAGATCAAGCTCCATTAGGCGCATGTTCTCCACCCCGCGTCCTCATATCTACACACAAGAGGACAAAGTTACCCGAGTCTTGGATCCCGAAGGGTTAGCAAGCATGTACTTGGAAACCCAAGTCATGGTCACATAGCTCAAAGGAGCACTCAACTTATCATGTGGGTTAGCATGATGCAAATGTTGGTTCAAATGAAATTTTGAAACACCCTTAGAAGCATTCCTCAAAAGGACAACTCGAGGAGAAGAACGAGTCGTACCATGGGCAAAGAGGCAAACATCTTTCAAGTTTTTTTCAGAAGAGCCAATAGAAGCACCATGAGAAGCATGACGTGGACCAACGCAAGAAGCATTAGAAGCATGTCCATGACCATGACCTAACCCACTAGAAAAGGAGTCATAGAACCCATCAACAAAGAGGGGCTTCTTACTAGGAGCACAAGCATTCATGCCACGAGAAGGGCTATGAACCACCATCTTCCTAGAAGAGCGAGCTTGGCGCAAGCGTTTGGCACGCCGATAGCAAAAGCTTTCTTGATGCCCATCTTTCTCACAAAAAGAGCAATGGTACAAAGTCCTATCTGAAGGCACACCATTCTCCAACAAGTGAGAAGTCCCTTGGGACTTAGAACAAGAAGCATCAACGTTCAACTTGGTGCCATCCTTAGGAGCACACGTGCCATGGGAAAGGCTATGTGGCTTCCTAAAAGCCTTAGCTCGAATACGTCGCTCGTGTTTCACATGACGGAAACAAAAATCAAGCGAATGTCCATCCTTCTTGCAAAACGTGCAATGAAATATCGGATTGGGAACACAAGTTCCAAAAATGTGAGAAGCACCCTTGTCAAGAGAAGTCCCTTGGACATCACTCGAAGAAACAACAAGGTTAGGAGTAGCTATAAAAGAGATATCTGAAACCTTGACACTAGTGCTATCGTCAAAAGACTCACGCGCAACACAAGAACTCAACTCCGGTTTCAAAGAATCAAGCTTAGTGAAGGACCGAATTGGCGACCAGAGGGGGGGGTGAATGGGAGCCTCAAATTTCTTCTCGAGAAATCAACGACCTTTGTCCCAGAAAGTCACCCCAAAAGCAAGAATCTCACACGGGTAGTGTTCACGAGCCAGTAGGTGGCTGGATGTTCTCGGTGATGACCGACAAACACAGCGGAACACTCACCACCGCGGAAAACACACTGCACAGCCAAAACAATCCGAAATCCAAAATGGCGCTCTCGAACTCGATGGAAAGAAGAAAAGAGGCCGAACCTAAATTGCGGATACATGGGTGTATGCCGGGTCTCTGAGTGATGAGTGATTGTCAACTGGGATGATGCGCATGTTCTTTGGCTTGTGTTGTGCAGGTGTCGAGCACGGATGCAGTGATCAAAGGCGAGGTGAAGGTCAAGTAGAGACGTGCCGTGCCGATGGACCGAGAGTAGCGAAGGGCGGACGTGAGGCTTGGACTGAGGGACCAGAGGCCCGAGGATCAGCTGTGGTGGCTGGCAGCCTGTGGCAGCTACAAGTGAAGACTTGCGGTCATGTGTTGCCTGAGTCATGGACTTGGGGACACATGTCGGCGGACGGGGTGCACGAGAGGTGCATCCCATCTACGACATCAGTTTGGTGGTTGAGCCAGGGAAAAACCATCGGGTGGACGGTTTCCAGGTTTGGGCCTCAAAACCTGGGCGTGGATGGTTTATGAGTTTGGCCACAAAACTCGGGCTGAGGGTTTTCGAGTTTGGCCTCAAAACTCGGGCTGAGGACGGTTTCCAGGTTTGGGCCTCAAAACCTGGGTGCTGAGGGTTTGCTGAGTTTGGCCTCAAAACTCAGATGCTTGGTGGGCTGGTTTCCCGGTTTGGGCCTCAAAACCGGGGGTTGGCTGGAAAAGGCTGGTTTCCCGGTTTAGGCCACAAAACCGGGGGTGCAGAGCGAGGGCGGCACGTGGCGGCAATCGGGAGGTTGCGTCGAGGCAACGCTACGAGTTGTGCGGGCGTGGCCGTCGGATACACCTACCACCGAGTTGGTCCAGAATAACCTTAGGGTTTAGCTGGTTCACTCTGTAAGTAGTGAGGGGTAGAATAGGAATAGAGTAGGAATTAGAAATTAGGATAAGTAGAGGGAGACACCCTCCTCCCTTCCTATCTCAGTCATTTGCTCTTTGCTTCTAGGGTTTCCTGCTCTCCCAATCCCCTGCTGTAGCTAGCTGAGATCCGCAGAGAACCATACCTCTGTGTACTGGAGATTTTGAGGAAGTGAGGCCGTAACCTCACTGTTGTAGCGTGTGGTAGCCACACGGTTGCAGATCGATGTGTTGATTCGCGTTTTTGTTCGTGTTCTTCGCGTTCTTCGTTTCTCCGCGATTTTCCCATCACTCGATCTCTCTCTCCCGTGCGTCTTTGCGAAATCCGTTTGAATCAACTTGTTCGTATTTGAAAGGAGATCATTTCCACCGAAGGAATTCATCTATCTCCCTACGAGCAAGTAGATCGGGTTGATTTCGTTTTCGTGGCGCTTTTCGGTTCGCCCTCCTCCCCTTTTGATTTCCCAGTGATTGACTCGATTTGAGCGGATGATTTCTTGGGGATAGTCTCCTAACTACTCCGTGATCATCCTCTCTAAGTTTGGGAACGTGGGATTTTGATTTGAATCGATTTGGGGAAGATTTGGGTGAAGGGCGATCAAAGTCGCCCTCCCTGAGTGACCGCGGACAGTCCGCCAAACAGGGCGCGGACAGTCCGCGCGTCGGGGCTGGTTCAGTCCAGCCGCGGCCAGTCCCTGTTGGTTTTGGCTCGGGTCACCGGCGGACAGTCCGCCGTGCTAAAGCGCGGACAGTCCGGGACCGAGCAGGGGGACTTCAGCAGCAGTGTGTTTTTGCTGACTTGACCGGCGGACAGTCCGCCACCAGAGCGCGGACAGTCCGCAGTAGGGGCGGACAGTCCGGGACTCCAGGGCCGGACAGTTCGGGAATCGTCTGAAGCTTCTGGCTTAGTGCGTTTGCTCTCCTGACTTGTTCGCTTAGTTTCTGGACTTCTCGTTTGGCCTCGTAGTTGACCAAGGAACCTCTCTAGGTATCTTTGCTACTCGTTAGCATAGGTATTTAGGAGTTTCTCGACGTAGCCGTCAATCTATGTTTGGGACTTGGTTTTTGGGGTTGTGTTCGAGCCGGAGCTTTTGGCATTTGGTTTGCTATCTTCTTGTGGTGCCTCGCTGTGATCCTAGGGATCATCCACCCTCTTCCAAGGGTCGTGGGCATCACGGTTTCGGTCGCAGTTTCTCGGGGTTGATTTTGGGACATTTGGCCAAAGTTTCGAGAGAAATTTTTGAGCTCCCATTCACCCCCCCCCCTCTGGTCGCCTTGCTTGTGCTTTCTCGGTCCTTCAATTGGTATCGGAGCGGGTTAAGGATCTTCCACCTTACCCGGTTCCAGATCCACAGAAGGCGACATGGATCGCGGCGTGGGCAAACCGCCGTTTTTCGATGGGACGAACTATGCATATTGGAAGATACGCATGTCGGCGTATCTGCAGAGTTTGAGTGCTTCCATCTGGGATATTTGCAACTCTGCCAATTACGTGGTCTTGGTTGCACGTGTCTCTTAGCTTCAGATCAATGAGCACGATGCCAATAGCCGAGCACGTAATGCTCTTTTCTCATGTTTGAGCATGAGTGAGTTTGATCGTGTTTCTCACCTCGCTACGACTCGGGAGATTTGGGCTACCCTCATGCGCTTTCATGAGGAAACCTCTCAAGTCAAAACCCATCTCTACGAGTCGTTCAAGCGAGAGTATGAGAACTTTCGACATATGCCTGACGAGAGCATAGAAAGTTTATTCGCTCGCTTTCAGGTGACTGTCAACAGGATGAGGGCTAACAAGGAGCAGTTGCCTTTTGACGATCATGAGAGAGCTTTGAAGCTTTTGCATACTCTTGATCGATCGGTGTGGGACTCCAAGGTTCAGGCGATCATCGAATCACCTAACTATGAGACCCTCACGTGCGACGAGATCTTTCGTAAGCTCAAGTCCAGTGAGATTGACGCCATGGCGAGGGCTTCTTATGAGAATCCTTCTGGCCCGACTATGGCTTTGATTCCTGGCTCTTCTAACCCCTCTGGAGGTTTTGCTCTTTCGTCTCTCTTTTCTGTCACAGAGGACCAGCTGGAGTCTTTGGGGGATGACGAGTTGGCAATGCTCGCCAAGTTCTTCGCGGTTTCACAACAACCGCATGAACCGTCGCCGCGGAGGAGGACGCTCGGGATGCTACGAGTGCGGCGACCCCGACACTTCATCGCCAACTGTCCCAAGAAGAAGAACTCATCTGGGAAGGGCGATCATGGGGCACAAGTGGCAAGCGCAAGGAGAAGTACGTCCCCCGGAGCACAAGGGAGGGGCGGCTTCGACAAGGAGTACATCAAGAAGAAGTACTTGGAGAAGGCCCAGGCTGAGCAGCGTGCGTTCTTCGCCACGCTCAGCGACGTCGACGGCTCGGATGACGACTCCGCTTGCTCAAGCGACGACGAGTCCGAGAAGAAGAAGAGGATCGAGGACAAGTGAACGGTCTCTGCTTCTTCGCCGACGACGACGGCCTCTGCACCATGGCCCTCGGCAAGGAGGTCGACGGCGAGCTGGTGAACTCCCCTCGGAACGACGACGACGACGATGACACCTCCCAGGTATCTCTCACCCACGATGAGCTTTCCGCTGAGGTGAGAACTTACTGCCGCGCTCCTTAGTCAAGATAAGTGCTTAGGCGAGCCGCTAGAGAGCGCAAGGAGTTTAGGCAGAAGTGGGAGGATACGGTGAAGGAACTTGATTCTGTCAAGTCCACCGTAGTTGTCACAGATGAGGAGGAGTGTGAGGCGTGCACCACGCACATGACTGATCTTCTCACTTTGAGAAGTAAGTATGTTGCGTTGGTAGGAGAGGTGGATGAGCTCCGGGCTAGGCCCATGCTGTTGGGTGCGTGCAAGACTTGTCCTGTCTTGCAATCCGAGTTGGCAGAGAAGAATGCCAAGATTGTGTCTCTTGAGGAGGCCAGCTCGGGTAGCACTTGTGTGACTAGGTGCGCTTTGTGGAGGGTTTGGAGATGGAGATTGCCAATGTGAAGCATGACAAGATGCAAACCGAGGAGGAAAACACATACCTTCGGACCATCTTGTCATGGGTGTCTTGTGGTGAGCCGCAGCTCGGGATGATGATCTCCCAATTCAAGCGAGCTGCTGGGGAGGTCCCGGTGTAGGCTTTGCTCAGGGTGTTGATCTTTCTGCTTTTGGGAAGATTGGAGAGTCGAGTGGTTTGAACCCGAGTGAGAAACCCAACTCCACCACTACTCCCAAACTAACCAAGCTTCCACCCAAAGAGCCTCTCAAGCCTAACACCAAGGATGGGGTGTTGAGGAACCTCCGAGAGCTCCACCCAAGAAACCAAGTGGGCATCCCAAACCCAACCACCTGAAAAACAAGCTGGACACAATGCCACCTATCCAGGAGGAGTTGCCACAGAAGGGCAAGGTGATCCACACCCACAACCGTGAGTACCAACAACCCCTTTGAGAGCGGTGAGGTACCACTGTGAGCACTGTGGGAGAGATGGACACTTGAGCGAGTTCTGTTTTAGGGCGCAAGAGAGAGGCGCGCCGTGCTAGGGAGATGAACAACCCGGACATGTACCATCCTTTCCATGATGTACATGCGCCGAATGTTCAGAGGAGAGCACCGAGACGTGCTGCTAGGCCCAGAGGTCCAGAACCTCAAGTTCCCAGGCCTAGGCAGCAGAGAGCTCCGAGGAGAGACGCTAGGCCTAGAGGTGTTGAGCCTCAAGTTCCTAGGCGTAGGCCTCGTAGAGAGCGTGCCCGGCGGGAGCCTGCAGTTGTAGGCTATGGACCCCGTGGCGGTGGCTTTGTAGTTGAGCGCTTTCCCCCACCGCGTTTTGAGTATCGCGGTGAGCGCTCCTTCCCCAGCGGACCACGTTCTTCTAAACGTGGTGATCGCTTCCTTCGTAGGTGTGCTAGGAATGGTTTTTTCACTGACCGTTCTTTTGAGCAGCCGGCCCAACACTGGTATTCCCCTTACTTCACTAACCCCAGTGTTGGACCGTATGCTCACCCTATGTCTTTTTATTGATGTAGGTAAACGATTGGAGAACGTTTGGTTGGTGGATTCCGGGTGTTCGAGGCACATGACCGGAAACGCCAAGTGGTTCTCCAGTCTTAGTCCGGTCGCGGAAAGGAGTATATCACCTTCGGCGACAACAGCAAAGGTAAGGTGCTGTCTCGTGGGTCTGTGCGAGTTAATGAGCACTTTGTGTTGCGCGATGTTGCTCTTGTTTCTAACTTGCATTTTAACCTTCTTTCTGTTTCGCAACTCTTTGACGACGACTATGAGATTCGTTTTAAACCGAATCTCAGTCGTATTTTGGATCCTCAGGGCAATCTTGTATGTGTGATTTCGCCTTTGGAAAAGTCTTTCGTGCGGATTTCTCGGAGTCGTTCGGAATTTCTCGTTGTCTTTTGGCTGGACCTTCCTCCTCTGATCTTTGGAAATGGCATAGGAGACTAGGTCACCTGAGCTTCGACTTGCTTGCAAGGCTTAGTTCACTTGGCTTAATCCGAGGATTGCCCAAGTTATCCATGGAGAAGGATCTTGTTTGCCATTCTTGTAGACATGGGAAGATGGTAGCCGCTCCCCACCATCCAGTGACTCAGGTCATGACTAAGCGCCCTGGAGAGCTTTTACACATGGACCTTGTTGGTCCGGCTCGGGTGAGCTCGGTTGGGGGGAAGTGGTATGTGCTTGTTGTTGTCGACGATTTTTCGAGATATTCGTGGGTTTTCTTTTTAGCTGAGAAAACCGAGACTTTCTCTTTGCTCGCAATCTGATTTTGCGTCTTCAGAATGAGTTCCCTTTGAACTCTATGCGAGCAATTCGGAGTGATAATGGTTCCGAATTCAAGAATTCGGATTTTGAGAAGTTTTGTGACTCTTTGGGTTAGAGCATCAGTTTTCTTCCCCTACACACCCCCTCAGAATGGTGTTGTAGAGAGGAAGAATCGGACCCTTGTAGAGATGGCCAGGACGATGCTCGATGAGCATAGGACTCCTAGGCGATATTGGGCCGAAGCTATGAACACTGCATGCTATATTTCCAATCGCATTTTTCTTCGAGCTTTCTTGAAAAAGACCTCTTATGAGTTGCGTTTTGGAAAACTACCCAAGGTGAGTTATTTTGAGTTTTTGGTTGCCATTGTTTTATACTCAAAAAGGGCAACTTGGACAAGTTTGAGTCTCGTTCTTCTGACGGTGTGTTTTTGGTTATGGCACTCACACTCGAGCTTATCGTGTACTTAACCTTGACACTAACCGAGTCATGGAGACATCCGATGTCACCTTCGACGAGACCATGGTTTGTCCTTCTTCTCGTTTTGAGCGTGCAGGTGATCATGAGGTTGGCGAACCTCTTTTCGATGATGAAGAAGAAGGTGCTGAAGGGATAGATGACCCAGCACCTCCTCCACCTGTTGTGCCGCAAAGAGCGGCCTCTACGACGACTCACGGCCCCGACACATCGTCTTCCTGGGGCCGTGGGATCCGCCACCTCGAGCGGTACCCTTTGTACCCGGGGAGGCACCAGCTGCTGTTGAGGGGGAGGCCACTTCGGCAAGGGAGGCGCCACGACACATTCAGCGCCAGCACCCGCCTCAGCAGATGATCGGCAGCATCGACGAACGCGTCACCCGGTCAAGGCAAATCTCTCACTTTGCTCATTCTGCATTTGTTGCTGATTTTGAACCCCGGGATGTTGGACACGCTTTGACGGATCCTGATTGGGTCAATGCCATGCATGAGGAGCTTGAGAACTTTGAGAGAAATCGGGTTTGGGTTCTAGTGTCTCCACCTTCTGAGTGTCATCCAATTGGGACAAAATGGGTTTTCAAAAACAAACAGGGAGAAGATGGCCATGTTGTGAGAAACAAGGCCAGACTCGTAGCCCAGGGATATAGTCAGAAGGAGGGGATAGACTATGAGGAGACATTTGCTCCTGTAGCACGTTTGGAGGCTATTAGGATACTCTTGGCTTTTGCTGCATCCAAAGGTTTCAAACTTTTTCAAATGGATGTCAAGAGTGCCTTCTTAAACGGCTACATAGAAGAGGAGGTGTATGTTAGACAACCCCCGGTTTCGAAAATCCCAAGTTTCCAAACCATGTCTTTAAACTTCACAAAGCTTTGTATGGTTTGAAACAAGCCCTAGAGCCTGGTATGATAGGTTGAAAACCTTTTTGCTTGCTAAGGGTTTTAAAATGGGATGTGTAGATAAAACGCTCTTTCTCCTCAAGCAAGGCACTGATACTCTCTTGGTCCAAATTTACGTGGATGATATCATTTTTGGTGGTTCTTCTCACGCTTTGGTTGCCAAGTTTGCAGACATTATGAGCAGGGAGTTCGAGATGAGCATGATGGGCGAGTTGACGTTTTTCCTCGGGTTGCAAATCAAGCAAACCCGGGAAGGAACGTTTGTGCACCAGGGCAAGTAACCAGAGATATCCTGAAGAAGTTCGACATGGGTGAGGCCAAGCTCTTCCAACACCCATGGCGACCACGACGGCCCTGGATGCGGACAAGGAGGGAGAAGCAGTGGACCAGAAGGAGTACGGAGTATGATCGGGTCGCTGCTGTACCTGACGGCGACACGCCCGGACATCCAGTTCGCGGTGTGCCTCTGCGCGCGCTTTCAGGCGTCGCCGCGCACCTCTCACCGTCAGGCGGTCAAGCGCATTATGAGGTACTTATCCTTCTCTCCAGAATTCGGGATTTGGTATTCTGCTTCCTCCACCCTTTCCCTTTGCGGTTATTCCGATGCCGATTTTGCTGGTTGCCGTATTGATCGCAAGTCCACTTCTGGGACTTGCCAGTTTATTGGTTCTTCTCTTGTTTCGTGGTCTTCTCGCAAGCAGTCTAGCGTCGCCCAGTCTACCACGGAGGCTGAGTATGTTGCTGCGGCTAGCTGCTGTTCCCAGTTACTCTGGATGATGGCCACTTTGCGTGATTTTGGTCTGAGCTTTTCTCGTGTTCCATTGCTTTGTGACAGCACGAGTGATTAGCGTTGCTAAGAACCCCGTGCTTCACTCGAAGACCAAACACATTGATGTGCGCTTTCATTTTCTGCGAGACCACTATGAGAAGGGTGATATCGACCTTCGCCATGTCGATACTCATCATCAGCTTGCTGATATTTTTACCAAGCCTTTGGACCAATCAACCTTTAATCGGTTGAGAGGTGAGCTTGGTGTGTGTTTCCCCTTTTAGATGGGGGAAACACTTTGGATTTTGTATGATACACTGACTTTTTGTTTTCAGTTTTTTGCTTCATTTTTGATTTCTTCATGCACTTTTGCATTTTAGCATATGCTTTTACATTCTGAGCTTCATATGTATAATCTGAAGAATGTAACTATGCTCTGTGTAGTGTTTTCTCTCCGATGCTTTTGATTGATGCTGTAGCTTATGCTCTTTCTGATCACTAGTACATACTATGAGCTGAGCCATTTTTGAATGGTGAATTTGATAATGAACTTAAAACTTGAAAATGTTCACCATTGAGATATGCAACTAGCATGTGTAGGATGTGTTGAAGTCACATGTGCTTTTCATATATGCTAGGTTGCTATGTCTCTAGTGTTGAGTCATTCACTTGCTTGGTATGTCATATTCTGTTTAAAATCTGAACCAAGTTAAGTGAATTGAAAGGATTGAGATGGGTTTGCTTGTTAGCACATCACAGTTTCGAGACTGCTTCTCATTTGCACTTTGAGTTGAACTTGAGCTGTGTAGTGTATGACCGAAACTGTTGCTTTAAGCTTCTGATTGCTTATGCATAGGCTTCGCACAGTTAGAAAGTTAGGCAATAACAAGCATTCAACCTCTCGCAGTCACATGCTGTTTTCTGAACTTGTGTAATTTCCACCGCTGCAACTCCGATTACAATTTGAAATCACAAGTAAATGCCTAAATTGGTATCAGCATGATGATTGAACTATGCTAGGGGTAGTTCACTTGGTATACATGCTTAGCACATTTGACTTCCTATCCATACATGTCTTTGCTATTTTGATGGTGAATACCTTTTTTCGGCTTAAAACTGCTCACATGTTCATATTTCATTCTTGGTGATCAGCTTGAGCTTTTGCTAGCATTCTGTGCATTTTTCTGAGTCATCGGATTTGAACTCTATAGAGCATCCTTGCACTCTTTTGAGTATACTCCTGAAGCTCCTAACTTGCATTTTGCCTCATTTGCATTTTGAAGGGGAGAATTCTGCGTGTTGGCACTTTTTGTTGTCCATTTTCTGAGGGGAGCCTTATTTCTTGATAAGTGCATTTTCAACTAAGGGGGAGAAATTGCAAATCATTACCCTCCGTTTCAGCTAAGGGGAGTCTTCCTGGTTGTTTGCACTATTCGAGGGGAGTTTGTTTCCGGTTGAGTCTTTGACATTTTCAATTGATTTGGAGAGGTTTGCTAGTTGTGTTGAGCCTTAGCCTCTTTCTTGAGGGACTAGCATTTGCTTTTCAGATTTTCAATTGGTGTCGAACTCTTTTTGGTAACAGTCGGTATCGAGCTTTCTTTGCTAGTTGTGTTGAGCCTCTGTGCCTCTATCTTGAGGGACTAGCATTTTGCTTCGATATTTTCGATTGGTTTTTGCTAGCGGTATTGAGCTTGTTCTACCTCTTCTTGAGGGCTAGCTTTGCTTTGCTTGGTTGCGTCGAGCCATTGCCCATGTCTTTGGGGACCAAGTTCTTTCGCTCTTTCCACTTGACCTTCTTCGGCTTTGCTATGCTTTTGGGTCATTTGGTCAAGTTCTCTCTTCTCCTTCTTCCTTCTTCTCTTTCTATCATGATTTGTGTTGGTAGTTGACAATGCACTCATCAAGGGGGAGATTGCGGATACATGGGTGTATGCCGGGTCTCTGAGTGATGAGTGATTGTCAACTGGGATGATGCGCATGTTCTTTGGCTTGTGTTGTGCAGGTGTCGAGCACGGATGCAGTGATCAAAGGCGAGGTGAAGGTCAAGTAGAGACGTGCCGTGCCGATGGACCGAGAGTGGCGAAGGGCGGACGTGAGGCTTGGACTGAGAGACCAGAGGCCCGAGGATCAGCTGTGGTGGCTGGCAGCCTGTGGCAGCTACAAGTGAAGACTTGCGGTCATGTGTTGCCTGAGTCATGGACTTGGGGACACGTGTCGGCGGACGGGGTGCACGGGAGGTGCATCCCATCTACAACATCGGTTTGGTGGTTGAGCCAGGGAAAAACCATCGGGTGGACGGTTTCTAGGTTTGGGCCTCAAAACCTGGGCGTGGATGGTTTCCGAGTTTGGCCACAAAACTCGGGCTGAGGGTTTCTGAGTTTGGCCTCAAAACTCGGGCTGAGGATGGTTTCCAGGTTTGGGCCTCAAAACCTGGGTGCTGAGGGTTTGCTGAGTTTGGCCTCAAAACTCAGATGCTTGGTAGGCTGGTTTCCCGTTTGGGCCTCAAAACCGAGGGTTGGCTGGAAAGGCTGGTTTCCCGGTTTGGGCCACAAAACCGGGGGTGCAGAGCGAGGGCGGCACGTGGCGGCAATCGGGAGGTTGCGTCGAGGCAACGCTACGAGTTGTGCGGGCGTGGCCGTCGGATACACCTACCACCGAGTTGGTCCAGAATAACCTTAGGGTTTAGCTGGTTCGCTCTGTAAGTAGTGAGGGGTAGAATAGGAATAGAGTAGGAATTAGAAATTAGGATAAGTAGAGGGAGACACCCTCCTCCCTTCCTATCTCAGTCATTTGCTCTTTGCTTCTAGGGTTTCCTGCTCTCCCAATCCCCTGCTGTAGCTAGCTGAGATCCGCAGAGAACCATACCTCTGTGTACTGGAGATTTTGAGGAAGTGAGGCCGTAACCTCACTGTTGTAGCGTGTGGTAGCCACACGGTTGCAGATCGATGTGTTGATTCGCGTTTTTGTTCGTGTTCTTCGCGTTCTTCGTTTCTCCGTGATTTTCTCATCACTCGATCTCTCTCTCCCGTGCGTCTTTGCAAAATCCGTTTGAGTCAACTTGTTCGTATTTGAAAGGAGATCATTTCCACCGAAGGAATTCATCTATCTCCCTACGAGCAAGTAGATTGGGTTGATTTCGTTTTCGTGGCGCTTTTTGGTTCACCCTCCTCCCCTTTTGATTTCCCAGTGATTGACTCGATTTGAGCGGATGATTTCTTGGGGATAGTCTCCTAACTACTCCGTGATCATCCTCTCCAAGTTTGGGAACGTGGGATTTTGATTTGAATCGATTTGGGGAAGATTTGGGTGAAGGGCGATCAAAGTCGCCCTCCCTGAGTGACCGCGGACAGTCCGCCACTCAGGGCGCGGACAGTCCGCGCGTCGGGGCTGGTTCAGTCCAGCCGCGGCCAGTCCCTGTTGGTTTTTGCTCGGGTCACCAGCGGACAGTCCGCCGTGCTAAAGCGCGGACAGTCCGGGACCGAGCAGGGGGACTTCAGCAGCAGTGTGTTTTTGCTGACTTGACCGGTGGACAGTCCGCCACCAGAGCACGGACATTCCGCAGTAGGGGCGGACAGTCCGGGACTCCAGGGCCGGACAGTCCGGGAATCGTCTGAAGCTTCCAGCTTAGTGCGTTTGCTCTCCCGACTTGTTCGCTTAGTTTCCGGACTTCTTGTTTGGCCTCGTAGTTGACCAAGGAACCTCTCTAGGTATCTTTGCTACTCGTTAGCATAGGTATTTAGGAGTTTCTCGACGTAGCCGTCAATCTACGTTTGGGACTTGGTTTTTGGGGTTGTGTTCGAGCCGGAGCTTTTGGCATTTGGTTTGCTATCTTCTTGTGGTGCCTCGCTGTGATCCTAGGGATCATCCACCCTCTTCCAAGGGTCGTGGGCATCACGGTTTCGGTCGCAGTTTCTCGGGGTTGATTTTGGGACATTTGGCCAAAGTTTCGAGAGAAATTTTTGAGCTCCCATTCACCCCCCCTCTGGTCGCCTTGCTAGTGCTTTCTCGGTCCTTCATAAATCACCCAAACCAACTGGTGGTTTGATGACTTTTGTTAACGCAAATAGAATATGAAAGATTCTGCAAGCGCACAGAACACCATTGTAGCATTTTACCGGGAGTATTCCAGGATCGTTATTTATATTTTACCACTGGGAAGCTAAGGTCAAAATCTGATAATTCACTATCATGCATCTACTAACTCAGAGTACTAGTTAGACTAAAGCAGGAGTGAATGATATATGATATGATAATAAATGAAATCACATAAAAGATAATTCAATGATAACTAGATAACTATAGTGGGAGGACAACGGGAGAGATCAAAGTTCCTATATACTTCTCTATTACTTGGGTTCTAAGGCAACAAAGATGAAAAGATATAGCAGTTATAAACATTGGCACTTTGGAGCAGCAGGTCCTTTTCAACTCTCGAAGAAGACTGGGGAAAAAAGTAGTTGGGAGAAGGCTGCCAAAAGCTTTACGAAACATCAATCCGAACGTGGTGGACTACGAAGGCCTAACAGAGCTGTCACCCCTGGGGCTACCACAACAATTCCGTGGGATTGAGCGCAACCTCAGGTAACCTATAGACTAAACACCATGTCTAATCTATCGATTACTACTGTAATTACCTAGGATAAATAGAGAACTCAATACGAACAAAGACCCCATGCCAAGATATAATAAATATACTAATCATATAATAAAGCATAAAGTAAATAGAGAAGATAAATATATTAAAGTATAAGTCTTACAAAGAAAAGATACAAAGGCATACCGAATCTATGAAGACTCCTCCGGAACAGGAGCGCAGCTGCGCTCTCCCTAACTCCCGACTAGAGCTAAGCTATTACATTGGAGAATCTAAACCTAATTACATAGAGAAGAGAGGTTATCCATTCGAGGGACGCCACTACAACTCCATGATGATGTGTTGCCTCAGGGGGGTGTGGGGTTTATTATATAGGGGCTCCTGGCCTCCCCTCCACCTTGGGCAAGCGATGTGGTACTAAATCCTTCGTCATATGCACATGGGCCTTAATGGGCCAAAACGCGTCGAAGAGGTCGGTTGGAGTGCGTCACGCGAAGGGGGGCGAGTTTGGGCCCTACACCAGACCGGTCGGTCTAGGGGGGAGACCGGTCAGTCTGCCTCTATGACAGGTGGGCCCCGCCTTCCGTGGGTCGCCTTCTCGTGTCTTCTGGAATGTTCTAGAATCCTCCAAGTCATATCCATCGAGGACTCTCGCTCCGGGACTCCAAATATAGCAAATCATATGTCCCTTTCGATCGTCTCGACGAGGTCTTCACAATGGTGTGCTCTGTTTCATCACTTGAGATACTTTTATATGGTAAAAACATGGATGTACTACAAAACAAGTGAGAGCACCAAAACTCGTGGAACTTGTTAGTTTCAAACCCTACAACTATGCTTCATAATTCATTTAGTGTCATTTCATACAATAGTTGATGGTATAATATTGACATTAAGGACCGTCAACAAGTTCCCCCAAGCTTACCCTTTGCTAGTTCCTTAGCAAAGTCAAACTCAACAATGGATCAGGAGTTGCTGCAATATCTACACTTCTAACCAGTACACATGCATTCAAACAAAAGTTCTCATTTGGATTAAAAAGATATCATATTATTCATCATGGGGCTTAGTACTTTACCTTGAATCTTCAGTAATTGGAAGATAGAATGATCAAATCAAGCACTATGTCTCTAGTCTTTTTCACTTTACCATTATCCCAGAGTTTTTATGAATTTTCAAAAAGATTAAAAACATATGTTGCCAAATTAAACAATGGATCCAAAGAGAAAATCAACCACCATTGAATTGAGAAGTGCATGTGTATAAAAATGAAGGCAGATGCTCTTTTGAATATATCACTCTCTTTTGTCTATTAGAAACACATGGCTATCAGGCTAATTCTACTGTCGGGCACATGCCCATTTTTTCTGATATTCATTTTTTTCGAGGTTCCGGACACTTGTCCCTTTTTATTTCCTCAGAATTTTTTTCTTTTTTTTCCTTTTTTTTAATAGCCACATGCTTCCAACAAACTTTTGAGAGGATAGCAATAGATAATCATGAGCATTTATGTGGAAGATGAATGAAATGTGTAAGTGATCTCAATTCAATAGTATGATAACTTCTCACAGTGTCAACAAAGCTTAATTTAACTCAATGCAATTATTAGTCATATTAATATTGGAAACTCTCCGGAACTCTAGTGTTGTTTAGAACAAGATAGAAGTAGCTCAATCATCACATATTATATCTGTCAATTACTTAGACTCTGGATCAAGCATTTGCTACCCATATATTTAATTTCATTTTAAGGCATCATTAATTTTTTTAAAACTTAGGAGAACTCATGCTTAAAGGCTAGGTACTAGAAAGAAATACAATAGAGCAACTATTCATCATTTCCATTTTAAGAAATTAGAGAGAGAGTTCTTCAGATTAGACATGCTTTATTTATTTAATCTAACACACTATAACCTATTACTTAAAAAAAACTAAGATAGTAGTAAGACATACCTGAATCACGAAGATAACGAGGGTGCATCTCCCCCAAGCTAATCCCTTCGATCGTATCGAGCCTTCATGTGCCCATATATTTTTATTCTTTTTCTTTTTGAAGGGTGAGCCTTCATGTGCTCACATTTTTTTTGTATTTTGAATTTATTTATAAAAAGAAAACTTAATAGGATAAAGATACTTACCTAGATACACAGGGGTGCTTTCCCCCAAGCTGAATGTAGTCGTTCGATCTTGCAATGTTGCAGACTGGCAGTGAAAATGTTCTTCCTCTATCGGAGGATTGATTGATGTTGATGGTTGTTGAAATAGTGCTCCAACAGTGGATGGAACATCCACTTGCTCGTCAGCTTTTCTTGGTCTTTCAATCCTGTAAACTCAAATAGACAACAAAACTTGGGAACAGATTAAGCGTTAGTGGTGGGCCACTTAAGCCTTAGTTGTCCAGAGTTTCAGTAAGATCTCTTTCTCAATATTTTTTGTATTTTTTAATTTTTTATGATACAAGAGAAAATGCAACAGGATGAATGCAAGCATATTTATTTTATTTTTATGCCACCACGGTGAATATTTCATGTGGGTTTTTACACACCACTGAATTATTCACATGGGGCTTTAGGTTTTATGACGCAGTGCAATAAGTAGAATATTTTTATTTTCTTTTTTTTATGTAATCCTAATGTAGAGAAGTAAATATGCTATGGAGAGATTATGATGGGAAGTAAATATGCGAAAAGAGAAACTAATATAGAAATGATAAATATGGATAACTACCGATTTTACCTTTCGGCGAGGGTTCAATGTTTTAAGTCCTCTGAACAAGACTTCTCACCATGTTCATTCCTGAGGTGCATCATATGATCCCAATATGTAGACCTTGATAACTACACCTCTTGATATAGTGTCACCCATGCTCTTTGTTCGCCCAGCAATTTAAAGTGAAACGTTAATTGTGGAAGCTGGCGACATCTTGCTCAGTGTGCAATTTCTTGTAGATCCAGGACCTTCACTCTTTAGAATTTGGGAGTTGACAAACCCCTCCATGTTTTGCTCAAGAGTGTGTCCTGCTCATAAAGACAAGGTAGAGATCAAGTGCATGGGCTCTATTGGTGGAAAAACACCAACAGAACCAAAAGTTTTGTTCATTCCTCTCTAACCTTAGGCACATTGAACAAGATAAACTTGTTGTTTATGTGTTCTATTCAATCTTAACATGAGTGATAGGATCCAAAGATGAGCATGAAAGTAGCATCTTAAAATATTTAATAGATCAGATTAGTTAACCCAAGGAAGGATAATCTATGCATAATGTGTTGACCTTTTCATGATTGTGATATATCATCTTCCAAAGGTTGGATGCACAACATTTTAGCTCATTTGGTTAGATAGTGAGATTCAAGAGAGTAAAGCTAAGAACAAGAGTAAAGAACTGAACATGTTGAGTTGATTAGGTTGGATCAAGTAAGGTGCAACTTAAACATGTTTTGGTTCTTATGCACATACCAGAACAAGGAGAAGCTTTTAAAGTGATGGTCACTTACCTTGAAATGATATTTATCATTGAAGAGTGATTGCGTCGAACCACCTTGTGGAAGCTTCTCTTGTCTAGCTAGTTGTTGTTCATGAATGGCTTGTCTTCTCTTGTCTATCTCACACTAGGCCAACTGAGACTTGTTCTCAACAGGTCCAGACGATGGAGACTTTGTCGACTATTCTCTTGATTTTTAGGCTCAGGTACTATCTCTCCATCTTTGAATTCTTGCAGTGCAGTGGCTTCATCCTTCATGATGTCTCTCTCAATTCCTGGTAGTTGGTTCTTCATTTGTCCGTTGAGTCAACGCCTTATCTTGGTTTTCTTCGACTGCTCATAAGTGGTGTAGTTGTTGAAGAAGCAGCAAACCTTTTGATCGAAGATCCAAAAGTGGACGTCTCCATGTCCGACATAGATGACACATTGGTGGTGTTCAAGAACAATCTTCCAAGAATGAGTGATGGATCATATTCTTCTTCTTGGCTGGGGCAGCGTCTAGCGGCTTGTACTGATCAAAGTGATGAGTAGGAGATCAAAGTGTCTTGAAGCTGGATTACTCCTTCCTATCCTTGATCATGAAGCACATCTGGACAACAGAATCGTGTCGTCCCCAAGCTGGCTTGTGATGTAGGTGGATGCCCAAATTTCTTCAACAACATGTTCATGAGTTGAAATTGTCGACCTTGTTGTTGTTGAAGTTGTTCCACCTTGTCCCCTAATCTAGCTCTTGTGTTTCAATGATTAGAAGTGAGGACAACTTGCACTGCTTGTCTTCATAGTGAACCACCAACAGACTTCCTTCGGATGACTCATAGATGTTATAATGTAGTGGCATATCGTCACCCTGATATTTGTTGTTGGTGTCGGTGTTGATGTCTTCGACAATGATGAGCGTAGGAATGGATTGGCCCATATGGGGTGAGTTGCATCATATCCTGCTCGTCATCAGTGTCCTAGCTTAAGCCTTGGTATGGCTCAAAGCTTGGCTATCTTTGACATCACTGGTGACCTATCTGATGATGAGTTTTGTTTATCCACGGGTTGGGTTTTTGGATCTTTGAGTTCACACCATGAACAAGCAAATCTCATCTCCTACAAAAAGTTAGTGGACACATACCCGAAGGATTGTACTGAATTTGAAACATGGGTTGTTATCCACAACTTATGTGTTTATTCATCCATGCTAATGAAAAAGATTGTTTAGGATTACTTTAGCATAGACTAGTGTTTTTATGTGTTGGCTGCATATTAACATGGTTCAAGGCAAAAGATAACTTGTAGTAGAAGATATATAAATAAACTTTAATACTCACAGTTCTTTCATCCATGATGAATGAGCCGAGTCTTCTTTGTGCAGTTCATCATATGCCTTGCTTCATCTCTGATGTGAATTCATCTCAAGACTTTCCTGAATTGTATTTGAGAGTTTTCTGCAGGGGTTAGTCCAACAAAATATCCAATGTCTACACAAGCTAATTTCAGGTCAATAATCAAACCAAACTCCATGTCTAATTTGATTAAGGTAGACTATTTAACCTAAGCACCACGCTTAATTTAAAAGCCTATGGAAGTACCCATGAAGTACTTTCAAACCAAAATATACTTGCATAGACAAAGGTAGCATGGAAGCATAAAAGAGAGATTTATTCAAAAAGAGATGAAAGAGTATGATCACAGTGAGGAAATTTTTTTTATTTTTTTAATATATTTTTTTAGATGCAGATGACATGAATGCATATAAGGAACTAAACATGATGAGGATTTCATAAAAGAAAACCTAAACTAAATGGAGTGGATGCAAGGATGATTCAAAGTAAACATGTAGTGGAATGCAAGGATTAAAAAGATAACTACTCATAATGTTTAAAGTCCATGAGCAAGACTGTCTCACCTTGATCATACATACCATGACTCACAACTGGGATTTGTGAGTGACGCGCATAAATATCCGTCATATGGGATAGGAGTTGAATTCTTGTGATGGCGACCTTTTCTCCAATCTACACATGGTTAGAATAATAATATATGTATACACAAACCTGTGAGATGGCAGGGTTCCAGGATTAATGATGGATCTTGAATATTCAGGCACCCTGGGTTCTTCATCTTGTGGAAGCTTGCCATAAGGTCGAAACGACATTTGATGTCCTGTCTATTCCACATTCAACAGAACAAGGGGTAATCCTACTAAAGCTAGTGGTACACTAAATTAGCAGACATCAAAATCATTATCAAAATCTTTACACCAATTGCTTCCCTGGCAACGGCGCCAAAAATTCTTTGTGACGTTTGTTAACACAAATAGAATATGAAAGATTCCGCAAGCGCACAGAACACCATTGTAGCATTTTACTGGGAGTATTCCAGATCGTTATTTATATTTTAGCACTGGGATGCTATGGTCAAAAATCTGATAATTCACTATCATGCATCTACTAACTCAGAGTACTAGTTAGACTAAAGCAAGAGTGAATGATATATGATATGATAATAAATGAAAGCACATAAAAGATAATTCAATGATAACTAGATAACTATAGTGGGAGGACAACGGGAGAGATCAAAGTTCCTATATACTTCTCTATTACTTGGGTTCTAAGGCAACAAAGATGAAAAGATATAGCAGTCATAAACATTGGCACTTTGGAGCAGCAGGTCCTTTCCAACTCTCGAAGAAGACTGGGGAAAAAGTATTTGGGAGAAGGCTGCCAAAAGCTCTACGAAACATCAATCCGAACATGGTGGACTACGAAGGCCTAACAGAGTTGTCACCCCTGGGGCTACCACAACTATTCCGTGGGATTGAGCGCAACCTCAAGTAACCTATAGACTAAACACCATGTCTAATCTATTGATTACTAATCTAATTACCTAGGATAACTAGAGCACTCAATACGAACAAAGATCCCATGCCAAGATATAACAACTATACTAATCATATAATAAAGCATAAAGTAAATAGAGAAGATAAATATATTAAAGTATAAGTCTTACAAAGAAAAGATACAAAGGCATACCGAATCTATGAAGACTCCTCCGGAACCGGAGCGCAGCTCTGCTCTCCCTAACTCCCGACTAGAGCTAAGCTATTACATTGGAAAATCAAAACCTAATTACATAGAGAAGAGAGGTTATCCATTCGAGGGAC
This sequence comes from Coix lacryma-jobi var. lacryma-jobi, assembly GCA_009763385.1. Classification (NCBI taxonomy): domain Eukaryota; kingdom Viridiplantae; phylum Streptophyta; class Magnoliopsida; order Poales; family Poaceae; genus Coix; species Coix lacryma-jobi. The sequence goes on along the minus strand of CM019828.1, from coordinate 73,743,084 downwards.
GCCTCTACAACTCCATGATGATGTGTTGGCTCAGGGGGTCTGGGGTTTATTATATAGGGGCTCCTGGCCTCCCCTCCACCTTGGGCAAGCGATGTGGTACTAAATCCTTCGTCATATGCACATGGGCCTTAATGGGCCAAAACGCGTCGAAGAGGTCGGTTGGAGTGCGTCACGCGAAGGGGGGCGAGTTTGGGCCCTACACCAGACCGGTCGGTCCTGGGGGGAGACCGGTCGGTCTGCCTCTATGACAGGTGGGCCCCGCCTTCCGTGGGTCGCCTTCTCGTGTCTTCTGGAATGTTCTAGAATCCTCCAAGTTGTATCCATCGAGGACTCTCGCTCCGGGACTCCAAATATAGCAAATCATATGTCCCTTTCGATCGTCTCGACGAGGTCTTCGCAATGGTGTGCTCTGTTTCATCACTTGAGATACTTTTATATGGTAAAAACATGGATGTACTACAAAACAAGTGAGAGCACCAAAATTCGTGGAACTTGTTAGTTTCAAACCCTACAACTATGCTTTATAATTTATTTAGTGTCATTTCATACAATAGTTGATGGTATAATATTGACATTAAGGACCGTCAACAAGTTCCCCCAAGCTTACCCTTGCTAGTCCCTTAGCAAAGTCAAACTCAACAATGGATCAGAGTTGCTGCAATATCTACACTTCTAACCAGTACACATGCATTCAAACAAAAGTTCTCATTTGGATTAAAAAGATATCATATTATTCATCATGGGGCTTAGTACTTTACCATGAATCTTGAGTAATTGGAAGATAGAATGATCAAATCAAGCACTATGTCTCTAGTTCTTTCACTTTACCATTATCTCGGAGTTTTATGAATTTTCAAAAAGATTAAAAACATATGTTGCCAAGTTAAACATGGATGTACTACAAAATAAGTGAGAGCACCAAAACTCGTGGTACTTGTTAGTTTCAAACCCTACAACTATGCTTTATAATTCATTTAGTGTCATTTCATACAATAGTTGATGGTATAATATTGACATTAAGGACCGTCAACAGTAGAATAGAATCCCACCGAACAAACGGATCGAGAAACAGACACTCAGAAGGCTCGGAATGCCAAAATCAGCTAGCAGGTCCGGAGTTTCCGTGTGCTAGCTCGGAGGTTCCATGGTCTCGGGGTGAGAGAAAAACCTACAGACCTCGGAGGTTCCACGCCTCTGCGCGGAGGCTCCGTGCGTGCCTAAAACAGCCAACAGACTGCGGAGGTTCCGCGGCTCTGCGCGGAGGCTTCACGCGTGCCTGTTCAGCTTGCAGACCGTGGAGGTTCCGCGTTCTGTGCGGAGGTTCCGCGACCTGAAAATCAGCAGCTCGAGCTGAAGAACGAATCGCCAAAACTCAATCAAATCAACTTGGATTGACTTCAAACTTTGCACAAAGGATCACAACAAGGTTGGTGAGCTAAATCTAAGAGATCATGGCTCGAACCCAACTAAATCTTCATCAATCGCAAATCTTGTGCAAAGGGGGAGAGTTTGGCTCCGAAAACGAAATCCACCCTATCTATGTGCTCGTGAGGAATTAGATGATTTCCTTCGGTGGAAAGATGCTTCTCACGACAAAGCACAAGATGGTTCAAACGGAATCGCAATCCATCCCCCTATCAAAAGTTCTCACAAAATCACGAAGATGGGAAAATGAAGAACGCGAAGAACAAAATTGCAAATCAAAGAGGAGAATGAATTTGATCCTTGGATTTCAGCGAGATGGATGATTGAATTTTTGTGGTGTTGGGTTACAAGCCACTCCTAGCAACACAAAGCTCGGATGGCAAAAAGCTCAAGAACAAGAGCCCTCCTCTCCTCTAACCCTAGCCTCTTCTCACAAGAACAAAATGAGAGGCACACCTCCAAGGATGGGCTGCCCTAAGTAGCCCCCTCATATATATAGGCGCACGTCCGAGACCCAATGCCCTCACATGAAGCACTCCACCCAAATACCCCCCAGGGGTAAAACTGTGCAAGCCTAGCAGTTTTCATCCGATGGCCACGCGCCTTCTCATCCTTCGCTTCGCGTCGACGCAAGCTCCAGGATGCCCGCCACGTGCCCGTCACCGTCGACCACCGCCCTCTTCACCGATAGCTTGATTCCGCAACGCAACCTCTCTGGCGCCGCCACGCGTCGACCGTTCCGCATAGGAACCTTTGCCCGGTTTTGAGGCCCAAACCGGTAAACCCGCCAGCCCAGGTTTTGAGGCCCAAACCTGGAAACCGTCCACCCCGAGTTTTGAGGCCCAAACTCGGAAACCAGCCACCTCGAGTTTTGAGGCCCAAACTCGGAAACCGCCGAGGGTAGCTTTTTGAGGCTCAGCTACCGAACCCGCGCCGTAGACGGGATGTGGTTCACACACCCCGACCACCGGCACCAATGCCGATGCATGTCCAGCCTCCCCGTCGGGCACAACGCCTTCGCCTTCCTTCTTGACTCGACCGACGGCACTTGCGCCCCACGCAAGCCCGTGTCCGACCTCCCGCCAAGTGCCACGACCCCATCGTCTTCCTCCCGACTCGGCTGATGCATCGCACATCCCCATGTGCTCTCGCTTGTCGACGCCAAGTGCCACCTACCACAGTTGGTCCTCCAGCCCTCCGGTCCGTCGGTTCAACCCTCATGTCCACCCTTCACCGCTATGGGTACATCGGCATGGCACGTCCGCCGCACGGCACGCCCATCCTTCACCGCTCCCGGTCCGTCGGCACGACACATCTCTACTTGACCTTCACCTCGCCATCGTCCACTGTATCCGAGCTCCACACCTGCACATCAACACAGCCAAGAGACACATGTTGCACACACACACCAACACATGAAACATGACAACTCAACGCCACCGGTTAGTCATAAACATTAAGCACATAGCGAGATAATGACTCAACTGAGAAAAGCCTCAAACCTTCCTCATCAATGTCAATCATTCATCATATATGTTCTCAATTTCCCCCTTGATGAATGCATTGACTAAAAATAAAACCACAAAGGAAGGGTTTGAAGGCAAGCCTCATTCAAGTGCCCAAAAGCCAAGCAAAAGCAAACACAAGGCCACTTGATATGAGAGGAAGGATCATGAAAACTCCAAATAAAAGCTCTCGGTCTCGAAAGAAATGGGAAAAGCGGGCAAATACTCCACACAACCGAAGAGTCAAGAGAAACAAGAGTTTCATGAATCCGAAAAGGCACTCAAAAACCAATCTCAAATAAATTGTCAAACAATCATCACAAAAGAAACCAAGGTTCTTATCCACTTGGGTTTCAAAGTTCTTATCTACTTGGGTTTCTAAATTTCTCCCCCTTGATGATTGAATTGACAAAAACTAAGCACAAGAGATGGTTTGAGATACCAAAACCAAAAATCTCATTCAAGTGATCAAAACGCCATAGAAGGGCAAAGAACATTATCCATTCAAATGCCCAAAAAGCCAAAGAAATGCTAAAGAAGGGGCAATTTGAAATGAACATAACTTGGTCCCCAAAGACATGGGCAACGACTCAACGCAACCAAGCAAAATCTGAGCAAAACTCCACAAAAGAGCGAAAAATCAGACAAGGAGCAAAAGACTTGGTTCCCAAAGACATGGGCAACGGCTCGACACAACCAAGTCAAAAATGAGCTAGCCCTCAAGAAGAGGCAGAAAAGGGCTCAACACCACTAGCTCAAGGCTCGATACCAATTGAGGCTGAAACAACGCATTAGAATGCAAAACTGCTAGTCCCTTAAGATAGAGGCATAGAGGCTCAACACAACTAGCAGAAGACTCGATACCAATCACAAGTAGCCAAAAATTTGTGAAAACAGCTAGTTCCTCAAGACAGAGGCAAAATGGCTCGACACAACTAGCTGAAGGCTCCATACCAATCGAAAATACCAAGCAAAAACTGCTAGTCCCTCAAGATAGAGGCAAAATGGCTCAACACGACTAGCAGGCTCGATACCGACTGAGAAAACACAAAGAGAAGCTCAAAACCAAATGGAGCACTTCGGAGCACGCGAAGAAGTTGCAAAACAAAACAACTCCCCCTGAAAGCAAGCCTATACACAAAGACTATGCATCAAAGATCATGACACCAAATGCACTCCATACTAAATGATGGATACCAACTGAAACACATAAAAGAGCTAAACTCCCCCTAGCTCAAAGCTCTCCCCAAAATGCACGACTCTCCCCTTTGTGCCAACACACAAACTCCCCCTTGCAAACAGCTTCTCCCCCTTGACAAAAGAGAACATGCTGAGGGGTTTTGACATTTTTCACACAGTTGACACAAACACAAGACAAGTCATCAACCAAAAGCATATGGGGGCCATAAGAAGCACTGAAAGTGACCATAGTGTTCTGAAAGTGCGTCGGAGCTGGGGGTATGTACTCAAAGATAAAAATGCATGAAATGGACAATGCAACAGCTTCAAGTGTGTAGCAACCAGAATGAAAAGATGCTCAAAAGGGTGCTGCCCTGAAATTTTAGCAACCAATACAAATGCTAGCAAAGGCTCAAACTGATCAAATGAATAGAAAATATGAATAATTAAGCATATGAGCAATTTTAAGCCATTTGAAAAGGAGTCCACCACTAAAATAGCACATAGCATGGATAGACAGTAAATCAACCAAGTGCTAACTCAAGTATAAAAGGTGAACTACCCATAGCAAAGTTCAATCATCATGCCACAGAATAAAGCATAGACTTGTGTTACTTTCAAATTTTATCAGAGATTGCAGCGGTATTAACACAAGTTCAAATTAAAGCATGTGATTGCGAGAGGTTGAAAGCATGGTCATTGCCTAACTTTTCAACCGGGCTAAGCCTATGCAAGAAAAGCAATCGGAAGCTTAAAGCACCGGTTTCGGTCTTACACTACACGGCTCAAGTTTAACTCAAAAGTGCAATGAGAAACAGTCTCGATACTATGATGTGCTGACACATGCAATCCCATCTCGATCTTTTCAATTCACTAAGACTTGGATAAAATTTTAAGCACAAGGTAAATATGAACAATCCAAGCAAGTGAATGACTCAGTGTGAGAGACATAGCAACCTAGAATACAAAAGATAGCACAAGTGATCTCAACACATCCTACCCATGCTAGTTGCCAATCATAGTCGATTAGTCAAGTTCACCATTTGCAAAAATAGCTTAGCTCATAACATGTATCAAGTCATCAAAAAGAGCCTAAACTACAAGCATCATCATGAATAAACAAGGCATACCAAAAAGAGCATATTCTCATTCTCATTGCTCTAAACATGAAGCTCTAAAATGCACTAGAATACATGATGAAATGCATGCAAAAACTAGTCTATCAAAATCAAAGCAAAAACTAGCCTAAAGAGGAAGACCCAAAACAAAAAGGGTATCGAAGAAGTCCAACTAAGATACAACAAGCAAAATGCTTCCCCATCCAAAAGGGAAACACACACCAAACCCACAAGAGAAGAGACAAAAAATGCTCAAGCGAACAACCAGCAAAAACCACATCGGAAAGACCACACAGTAGAAAGAGGTCTAAGAAGGAGAGTACAAAAACCAGAACTCAGAAGTGTGTCGGAGGTACCTCATGAAGCGCTTGACCGCCTGCTTCTGTGATACCCGAGGGGACGCCTGAATCTGCTGAAATCTCCGAGGCGCCTGCCTCGCCGGAGTCGTCTCCCCCTCGCATGATGCTGTTGCTCCCACAGGTGCAGCTAGTGCTCGCTGGAGAGCTGCTCGAACGGAACCCCAAGTCGTGGAAGAAGTGGGATCGGGTCCGTGAGCCAAAATGCCCTCTCCAAGCTCCTGTTCTCCTACACACTCAAAAGCAGAAGAAAACACAAGGCATTGTCTTGTCCAGTGTGACCTCAAGGTCTCCACGAAAATGGTTAGTCACATAATAAGCATAAGGTGAACTCTCAACAAAAAGAGATCTACCTATGAATGATACCGCAAGGAGATCTGAGCTCAAACTAGTCAAGACTACCATGCAACAGGATAAAGCACTGTGAACGCATCTTGGCCCATAGTGGGTTTCGGTGATTGGATGAAACACAAGATTACTGTGACTAACGTGTGTTTTGCAGAAATAGGATTGAGTTAGTTCACGGTAATGGCGACGATACGGGCATATGGAGTTCATGTCCCCTGGCGATGGATATCGTTTCTGTTTTCAAAGGATGGACGACGAAGATGGTGGTAGACTAGGCTAAGTGTCAAATGGTGTTGGAGGACACTTAGGTAGCCTTAGGTCTTTGTTTTTTCCTTTGGCCGTACTATAAAGGGGAGCGTGAATTAGTAGCTTGACCTAGATGAGTCTATTGAGGTAGGTGTGGTGCACACTTATTATTTCATAGCCCTAGGTATCTCAGAGAGATGCCTTATGTCGAGAGGATCAAAAGTCATTAAGGCCGCGTCGCGATCCGAGTTGGTGTTGCCCTTGTAAAGGGCATCGGACGCTGGCCTGGTGGGCATCGGACGTGTCCGATGCTCACTCAGACTAGGGTGTAGTCTGGTGCGTGGCATCGGACGCGCCGATGTGTTCAGATCGGACGCGCCTATGCCACTGTTCACGTGCGCGTAAAATTAGGGTAGCACCGGACGCTGGCATCGGACGCTGAGGGCCAGCGTCCGATGGCCATCCAGAGAGGGTAAATCTGCATCGGACGCATCCGATGTGGAGGCATCGGACGCTGCCCAGCGTCCGATGCTCCTTTAACATGTCTGACAGAATGGTACAGTTGACCATTGGTCGAGGTCATCGGCGCATCCGATGCCTAGCATCGGAGCGTCCGATGCCCCCGCAGGGGCACCTGTTTGGTGCTGTTTTGGATGACCGGTTGGGGGAGTATTTATACTCCTTCTCCTCATCCATTAGAGTGTTCTTGCCACTTCCATCTACTGAAAGACTCATTGTGAGTGTGAGATAGTGCAAGAGCCCTAGTGAGGTTGAGTGAATTGCTAATTGAGAGAATTAGTGACCTCCTAGTGAGAATTGAGTAGCAAGTGTGCATCCATCCATCTCTTTGGCCTTGTCTTGGTCAAGTGAGAGTTCTAGCTTGTTACTCTTGGTGGTGATCGTGAAGCTTGGAGAGCATCCGGTGGCATTGTGGATGACCCAAGCAAGCTTTTGACCGGTAGTGAGCGATTCACCGGGCCGGAGCGGCGAAGAATCAGCTCATAGTGAGCACTTGATCCTTGCGCGGATCAAGAGGGAGCGATACCCTTGTGCGGGTGCTCCAACGAGGACTAGGGTGGTGTGCCGACACCTCTATACCTCGGCAAAAAGATCGTCTTGTCATCTCTACTCCTTTACCTATGCATTTACATTCAAGCAATTCAATTCCACATTATTACTTGTTGTTCATTCACTATTGAATTGCTTTGCTAGAGTAGGAGTGGCATAGACTTGGTCTTTTGTGCGGTAGAATAGAGAGAAACACACTTCTAGGCACAAGGGGGTTAATTGGGCTTAATAGGTTTTAATTCTTGCTAAAGTTTTAGAAAAGCCCAATTCACTCCCCTATTGGGCATCTTGATCCTTTCACACTGTATAGCAAAATGTAGCCTAAAAACATGATCAACCCAAACACAGCCTAAACCTCAACACATGCTACAATGCAAGATAATGATAGCAATAGATCCAAAAGCATGTAACATGATAAAATTGTGGAAAGGCTAGTGCTCAAACTAATCATATTGTTAACACAGAATTTTCGCACTATGACAAGTGGGCCAGCACGACGCAGATTCGGAAGAAGTCGCCACCTAAGGGATTCGGCAGATAGCGAACGCGGTCGGCTAACTCAATGTATTCGGCAAGGCTGTGAAAGCAACTAGTCAACGGCGAGCAGGTTCGGCAACGTGACGCTGCGGTCGGCTACCTCAAGCCAAGTCGGTTTGCGTTAGAAGATGACAAATACGGCATGACAAGAAGATTTAGCGATGGGGATCTCGTCATTTTAGTGCATGCCGGTTATTAAAGGAAGCTTGGAGCAAAAGGCATCATGTTTTTGATAGTTTCCTAATTTTATCATTGTAATCGTATCCTTCTAGGACTCAGAGAACACCAGGGTATAAATATAAACCCTGAGACTATTGTAAAAAGGGTTCACAATCAATACAACCAACCCGGCCCCGTGCCGTCTTCGAGTCCAAGTCGTGTCGTCGTGTTCTTCGAGAGGGGCCATCGATCCGTCGACCTCCGTAAGTTCCGGCAACCTTGTTATCATGTCTAGTATCGTGTGGCGGATTTAGATATGGTGCAAGTAGTCTCGTACGTTAAGCTTAGTATCGTGCGGCGGATCTAAGCTTATGACGGGAGGTTTTTGCTTATGCCTTGTATCGTGCGGCGGATTGAGTCATGAGTAAAAATAGTTATCGGCTCTGTTAGATTTGGCAATCTAATAGATTCATTAAGTTACCTTGTGTTATACGTTTTGTTATGTTTATTTCATCATAACACTTTTGCCCAATATAGATACCGTTCGATTCGGCTTCATCTTTATAGATCTGCTCTGTTCTTTCACGTTTATTATTGAAAAGTCTTTTATGCAGTAGATCTATTGTTCGTAATAGCCGATCGGATCGTATCTGGATTGCCACGTGGTGAGGGTTCATGCATGTTAAGTATGTTTGATCTATGACAAAGCTAGGTGTCGTGCGGCAGGCGCAGGCTTTAGATTAGCTTAGTCATGCTTAGTTTGTATGTTCAATCCCCATGGATCCCAACTCGATTGTACAATCGAGATTGGTTAAGTTTTAACTTATATTTAATACATCATGCAAGTACGATTCTCATGCAAATGTGTTCGGCAACCTGTTATTCACGTAACTCTGCTCATATTGCCGAATAATCTTTAAACCTGTTGACAGATAGCTTTCATAGCTATATGTCGTCGTAAGTGGCTTCAGGGCCGTATATTTTGGAACTGTCTGGTCATACCCGACATGTTCCAGCTTTGTATTTAACAGTTTATCTCCCTTGTTAGTTGTAGGGCAAACTGACTGGCACGCACCGGACTTCTGAGCACCCGGGCTACGTTTGAAGCCAGCTTCTCCGGCTTGCTGTGTGATTGGCACAGTGCGTCACTTTTGGTGCCAACACACTTTTTGGCACGCCCGGTGGGACGCCTTTTTCCTGCAGCAATGGTCGAAGTCACTGAAGCCGAGGCCAGCAACAAGGCGGGGTTCGTGCAGGTGCAGCTCACTGAACTACCCGACGAGTACAGAGAGCAGGTGGATAATGCTTGTGCCGAATTCCAGGCCAAGTGCCTAGAAGCCTTTTCCAAGAACAAAAGCGGAAAGGTTCGCCGTTTGCACGATCTGCCGAAGCCCGTCCAGCTCAACCCGAATGATCCCGATGAAGCGGAGGCAGTGTTGAAAATGTCTCACATGATCAACGAAGCTGTCTCTGGTGCCATCGGTCGCATGCATGGGGCGTTTCTCAACACTTTCCGCACCATCATGATCGCCCAATTCGGCCCCAAGGCCGATGGACTTATGGAGGCCGAGTTTGGCCCTATAGCAGGACCACATCTTTTCAATCTGCCGAATCACCTCAAGGGGGCAGGAGCTGCCGGTGAGGAGACCCCGCCTAAGGCTCAATCAAGCGGGATGACCATTCAAGAGAAGCACACGCCAGAAGGCCAGTTGCCGACCATGGGGCAGCTCACGCTCGGCACTAAGGGTCAGCCGCCAGAGTCAACACGCAAGATCTCCCCGCAAACCTATAGGCTCATAAAGGACTACTACGGAAACGGGTACCATGAGATGCTTGAGCCTCACAACATAGAGGGCGCCCCGCATCCAGGATATGGGAAGCCGACGGCCGAAAAAACCGCCGACTCTAATGTCGATGTCATGCTAGAGAGGATGGCGGATATGATGCAGCGCACTTTCGGCCTGAAGCCTAAGGGCACTTATGCTTACAGGTCTCCGTTCCCCGAATGGTTCCACCGTGTGGCTCTACCTCCCAGAGTCAAAGTGCCGACGGACCTGTCCAAGTTCTCCAGCTTAGACGACACCAGCACGGTGGAGCACGTCAGTCGTTATCTGCTCCAGCTTGGGGAGGCCAATGCCGAAGACGCCTTCAGGGTTCGGTACTTCCCGTCGTCACTCACTGGACCGGCATTTGCATGGTTCACGTCACTACCGCCGGGCTCTATTCTCTCTTGGGCGGACTTGGAACAAAAGTTCCATACACACTTCTACACGGGCACCAAGGAGAAGAAACTGGTGGACATCATGTACGTACGCTAGAAGCCAAATGAGACACCGCAGGACTACCTGCGCAGGTTCAGGGAAGTCAAGAGCCAGTGCTTCGGCATGCACCTGCCGGACGATCAGCTTCCACCATTGGCCGTGGCAGGCATGCTCCCGAGCATCAGGGATAAGCTGTTCGGTCAGGAGTTTGAAGACTTGGGTCATCTCTCCCGCCGGCTGAATGAGATGACTATCCAAGCGCAAGGCTTTCGGAGGGAAGGGCGTTTCCAGAAGGACAATGTCGCGGCGCAGATGTATCAGGCTTTCCTGGACGAAGCCGATGACTATACCGACGCGGAAGATGAGGTGGCCGCTGCAGAGCTCAACTGGGACAAGGAGCCGACCCAAGCCAACAAGCAATGGCTGCGCCAGCAGAAGGGGGCATACGACTTCGATGTCACCAAAGCCGACAAGCTCTTCGAGTTCCTGGTTGCCGAAGGAAGAGTCAGGCTACCCCTGGATCACCCGATGCTGCGTCCTGGAGGAGTCAAGGACAAGAAGTACTGCGGTTTTCATAACACTAACACTCATTCTATTAATGATTGCCATGTGTTCAGGATGAGGATCCAGAAAGCCATCCAGGACGGCCACATCAAGTTCAATGGCAAGATGAAGATCGATGCAAACCCCTTCTCCCAGAACGCCGTGTTCTTCTCAGTGAACATGGTAACCCCAGCAGATCCCAGAGGCAAGGGCAGAGTCAAAGTCCTCACCTCCGACAAGGCACGCGAATCTGGCGCAATGGATCCCGATCGGCAAATCACTGGCGATGAGCTCCGGCAGCACGCCCAAGCCACGAATAGCCGATACGAGCACGGAGAGCCATCCTCCAGGCGCAGGCCTACCCACAGAGATCTCCTTAATAAGTGGCGCCGGCAAAATGAGAAAGAGCAGAGGCGTCTCCAACGCGAAGAGCGAGAACTCGAAGAGGAATACCAGCGTGAAGACGGTCACACGGGAGAGCACCGGTATCGTCTGGAGGAGAGGGCTTACCACAGAGAACAGGCCCATCGTTGGGAACAAGAACACCGCCAAGAGCGGGAGCAAGAGCACTGGGGCTGCCCGTTCTTCCGCCACTGCTGGAACGAAGGCTTGAAACTGCCTGCCGTCAATAACTGCCCCGAATGCAGCGATCAGTACAGGGGGTATAGGCAGGATCGGGTCAACCGCCGTCCCGTTCACGAAAGGTTGGGAGCTCGCATCCCGATGAGCGATCGGCGCCTGAAAACGGGAAGCCTGGGCCGGCAAGCCAAGAGATATGCCGATCGAGAGTGGGTGCACCACCAGGACGACGGCGAGGAGGCACAGCCTCGCCCATACAGGTGGCAAAAGGGGCAGTGGTGCCCACCAGGGCTCAGAAAAAGCCAGAAAAGGAGAGTGCAGCGCCTCCGGAACAGGGAGTTGGAAGAAGCAGCCGCCAATGGGAAGAAGCAAGAATGGCGCCCGAAGGAAAAACCAGATGACGCTGACAAGGGCGCTGACGTGGCCATGACTTTCTTCCTTCCCCTGGAGTTCATGGCTCCTGCCGGCCGGAGGGCACAGGACGAGGTGTATTCGGATTCCGACGAGGCCGAGCACGACGAGCTCGCGGCACAGCTCATGCTGTCTCAGAAGGCAGCATTTGACAAGCCAGCCAAGCATCGGCATTTGAAGCCGTTGTATGTCAAGGGGTACGTCAACGGGAAGCCGCTAACCAAGATGTTTGTTGATGGCGGCGCAGCAATCAACATCATGCCTTACGCCACGTTCAGAAAGCTGGGCATGAACGATGAAGACCTGCTCAAAACGGATATGATTCTCCGCGACTTTGCCGGCAATCCCTCCGACACTCGGGGTGCCGTGCACGTGGAACTGAAGATTGGATCCAAGACGCTCATTACGACCTTCTTTGTCATTGACGGCAAGGGGGCATATAGCCTACTTTTGGGCAGGGATTGGATCCACGCCAACTGCTGCATACCTTCAACCATGCATCAAATACTCATACAGTGGGTTGGAGATGACATCGAGATTGTCCAAGCTAACGACTCGGTGAGTGTTGCCACCATTGAGCCCACCTACTGGGAATTCGACGGGGTAGACTGCTTCTCCGATCGCGTGTGGGGAGAAGGTCCTGTCAATGTCTACGGCAGGGATCAACAGCCGATCCAAGCAGTCGGCTCTCAGAGCTTCTTTTAGATGGACAACCCAACCGACAACAGCGAGGGCAAACTGGGACGTGGTTTCGCGTCGGCCGACAAGTTAGAGGAGGTGGATGTTGGTGATACGAGTAAGAAGAGGCCGATGTTTGTAAGTTCCAGTTTAGACCCTGATTTCAGAATGCAGCTAGTAGATCTTCTAAAAGAGTTCAAAGACTGTTTTGCGTGGGACTACACAGAGATGCCCGGATTAGATCGGTCCATTGTTGAGCATAAGCTGCTGATCAAACCTGGATACCGCCCATACAAACAACCTCCGCGCAGGATCTACGAGGAGGAGGTGTTGGCCGACGTGAAAAAGGAAGTGGAAAGATTACTAGAAGCTAACTTCATCCGGCCGTGTCGATATGCGGAATGGATCTCCAATATTGTCCCGGTGTACAAGAAGAACGGGAAGATGAGAGTCTGCATCGACTTCAGGAACCTCAACAAAGCCACTCCTATGGACGGTTATCCAATGCCGATGGCCGATTTGCTAGTGGATGCTTCGGCCGGTTTTGAAATCATAAGCTTTATGGACGGCAACGCAGGTTACAACCAGATCTTCATGGCTGCAGAGGATGTGGCAAAGACCGCCTTCAGGTGCCCCGGCCATATAGGTTTGTTTGAATGGATGGTCATGACTTTTGGTTTGAAAAATGTCGGTGCCACTTACCAGCGAGCCATGAATTACATATTCCATGAGCTGATCGGCAAAATCGTAGAGATCTACATTGATGACGTGGTGATCAAATCCAGAAGCAAAGAAAGGCACTTAGCCGATTTAAGGAAGACCTTGGAGTGCACAAGGAAACATGGTTTAAAGATGAATCCAACCAAGTGTGCATTTGGGGTGTCGGCTGGTGAGTTTCTGGGATTCCTGGTCCACAAAAAGGGGATCGAAGTCGGCAAGAAGAGCATGGAAGCAATTGATAAGGTAGTGCCGCCGACCAATCTCAAAGAACTTCAATCACTGCTCGGCAAAATCAACTTTGTCAGAAGGTTCATATCCAACTTGTCCGAGCGCGTGCTGCCATTTTCTCCACTGTTGAAGCTCAAGAAAGATCAGGAGTTCGTGTGGGGTGACGTGCAACAAAAGGCTTTCGATGAGATCAAGGAGTACATGAAGGCACCACCAGTATTGGTTCCTCCACAACTCGACAAGCCTTTCAAGTTGTACGTGGCGGCCGACAACCTAACAATAGGGTCGGCCCTCATGCAAGAATTCGAAGGAAAAGAGAGAGTCATAGCCTATCTTAGCCGAAAGCTACTGAACCCCGAAACGAGGTATTCGGCTACAGAAAAGTTGTGCTTGTGTGTTTTCTATTCCTGTACTAAGTTTCGGCACTATCTATTGAATGCCGAATGCGTGGTAGTATCAGAGTTTGATGTAATCAAGCACATGTTATCAATGCCGATTTTAAGTGGAAGGATCGGCAAATGGGTTTTAGCCCTTTCTGAATTTGATTTGCGTTTTGAATCGGCAAAGGCTGTTAAAGGCCAGATTATGGCTGATTTCGTCACTCACCATCGTGATTCTAACGCTAACATAGTAACCATTGCCCCCTGGGCGTTGTTTTTTGACGGATCGTCGTGTAGCAAAGGTGGTGGAGTCGGGATCATGTTGATTTCTCCCAAGGGGCACCTTTCAAATACTCTATACCGGTCGAGTACCCGGTGACTAATAATCAAGCGGAGTATGAGGCATTGCTTCGGGGATTGCGGTTGCTCGTGGATGTTAAGGCAGACGCCGTAGAGATCTTCGGTGACTCAGAGTTGGTGATCAGGCAGCTGACAGGTGAGTACGAATGCAAAAACGACACGCTGCAGGAATATCTCAAAGGTTGCCAAGAGCTCCTTAGACAGTGTCGATCAGCAACCTTGCAACATATTCCTAGGGGGCAAAACGAAGAAGCAAACCAGTTGGCTCAGGCAGCATCCGGGTATAGGGAGAATCAAAACATTTTTGCACTTGAGGAAGAGCAAACAACCCCAGAAGATGATCAAGCAGTCCCAAATGATAATCAGGCAACTGAAGATTGGAGAGACAACATTGCCGATTACCTCAGGGACCCATCCAGGAAAGTCTCCCGAAAACTCAGGTACAAGGCTCTTAAGTTCATGCTCTTGGACAATCAATTGTACTACAAATCCATAGATGGGGTTTTGCTTAAATGCCTGAACCAAGACGGGGCTAGGAAACTGATGTACGAGGTGCACGAAGGCGTATGTGGTGCACACCAGTCGGCTCACCGTATGAGATGGTTAATCAGGAGGACTGGATATTTTTGGCCGACTATGCTCGAAGATTGCTTTGAGTACTACAGAGGTTGTCAGGATTGCCAGCGATTCGGCAATGTGCAAAGGGCCCCAACATCGGCCATGAATCCGATCATTAAGCCTTGGCCTTTCAGAGGATGGGGCATTGATTTGATCGGCCAAATCCACCCTCCATCTAGCAAGGGACATAAGTTTGTTTTGTTAGCCACGGATTATTTCACTAAGTGGGTTGAAGCCATCCCATTGAAGAAGGTGACGTCAGAGAACATGGTGTCCTTCGTCAGGGAGCACATCATTTACCGATTCGGCATCCCTCAGTCCATCACTACCGATCAGGAAACTCAGTTCACTTCCTCGGAGTTTTGTGGCTTTGCCGAAGGGATGGGGATTAAGCTATATAATTCCTCTCCTTACTATGCACAGGCCAATGGACAGGCAGAGGCTTCTAACAAAATCATGATTAAAATCATTCAAAAGAAGATCGAAGAGAAACCTAAAAGGTGGCACTTGGTACTCAACGAAGCTTTGTGGGCTTACCGAATGGCTTGTCATGGGTCGACTCAGACGTCGCCATAAAAGTTGGTCTACGGGCATCACGCAGTGCTACCATGGGAATTGCAATCGGGGTCAAGACGAGTTACATTGCAGAACGATCTAACCAAAGGGAATTATAAAGATTTGATGATGGATGAGCTAGAAGATTTGCATTTGATTCGTCTCAAGGCCTTGGAAAATATTGAAAAGAACAAGATACGTGTTGCCAAGTACTACAATTCGAAAGTGAAAGAAAAAGGATTTGAAGAAGGAGACTTGGTTTGGAAAATTGTCTTGCCGGTCGGTACCAAAGATAAGGCATTCGGCAAATGGTCCCCTAACTGGGAAGGACCTTTTCGAATTCTGAGACGTGCTCCGGGTAATGCGTACATTCTGAAAACCCTCCAAGGAGAAGAGTTTGCTAGGGCAATTAATGGACGTTATCTAAAGAGATTTCATCCTAGCGTGGAGGTCGGTGCATAACGGAATCAAGGACTAGCGGGTGCCGACGGCCGATACAAGGTTGTGTCGCCCTTAGCACAAAAATAGCCAATAGGTTCTGTCGCCCTTAGAGCAAAAATAGCCGACACGACATGTGTCGCCTTTAGCGCGAAAAACGCTAAAACAGAGCCAAATGCACGCGGTGCTGTGCAACCGGTTCAACAAAGAGGTCGAACACTAGACAAGCACAGAAAGGGAAAACAGATTGTACGCGTGAACATAGCAAAGTAGGACATTGTTCATAAGATGGGGCGGTACGAAAGTGCAGATCAGTTACCAAGCACCTTGTTGATGACCGTCTGCGGATTGGTGACTACGGTGAGGGCGTGAGCATGATCCTCGTAGGAGTCCAGAAAATCGTCGATCTGCTCGACGTCCTCCGGACATGCCCCGCCGGGGAAGCCAACCGGCGTCACGGAGAAGTCGTCCTCCGTGCGGACCGTTAGCGCCAACAGCCCCAGCGCCACGCCGTGGTGCACACCCTGCAGGGCGACCTGCTCGATGCGGCCGTACACGTTGGCCAGGCGCGCATCGGCGGTGACGCCCTGGGCATTCACCCGGTCTGCGACGGCGTTCGCTGCCATCTTCAAGCGCTCCAGTTCTTCAGACAATGCTGTGAGCGACAAGATGGAATGGATCGGTTAAAAGATCAACAAGAACGACCGAAAGCAGATCCAAGATTGGGCGTTCATACCCGTGATTGCGTCACAGAACTGCCGGCGCTGGTCTTCCCATTCCAGCTGGTCAATCCCGTACTGCTTCGAGACGGCGGCCAGCTCTTCCCGGGACTCGTCCCGCAGCGCCATGAAGTTCAAGGCGTCGTTGTGGTCGTAGAGGCCGCCGTCGGAGTCCCGGTCCGGGCTCGCCTCCCAAGGATGGGAGTGGTAGGAGAGGCTGTCGGAGGAGCTCGACGAGCCCGATGGTGGAGCCTCTGGCCTCCCCGGTGCTGGAGAAGGCCGGGCATGCCCGTCGGCGGAAGAGATAACGGGGACCCTGTCGGCGAGCAGTAACAGAGCGTGAGCGAGGTTTTCAAGAAACTGCCACGAAGGACGTAAGCGAGGAGTCCTACCCGCGCTGACGGAGGCGCCGAGCGCGGCTCCCTTCGGCCTCCTCAGTCGCCGGGCGCTTGCCGCGGTCATCATGGCTCGCCATTGCACTCGGAAAGTTAGGGTTTTCTGGGGCGGAGCAAGCAAGGAAGCCGAGGCGGCGAGAGTACTAGAGGAGTGAATGCAAAATTGGGGAAAAGGCAGGCCTCCAGGGACGATTTATGCCGAATATCAACCGGCGGATTAGGGATTTCCTGCTTCCCGAGATGGGCCTCTGCAGTAACGGGCTAAGCAAACCGTCTGGATGCACTCACGTGTTCGGCGGGGAATAGAGCGTCTGGCTTCGGCAAAATTGCCGATTTAGGTGTTCGGGACAAACACTGGCCAGATTGCCGAACAGGTTCACACGGTTAAACACGATGTCATCAGAACGGTAACCGATTGGATGCAAAATACAGATATATTACAAGGAAATGTTCGAGTCACTCTGACACAGGATTACAGAGTCTAAAAGTTCATTACACAACCATCTCAATTGTTCAAGAATTGATTTATAGCCGCAAGAGTATCGGCTTCGACTTGATTAGCATGCTCCAGTGTCTTTTGGTCCTCCTCTTCGGTGCCTTGTGTCTGTGAAAGCCTCGTGCTAAGTTTAATATCCTCATTGAGCACTGATGACAGCTTGGAAGATGTTGTTTCAATGATGTTCGGTAAACCCGATAGCCGAGAGGTGCAAGACTGAATATCAAAGTTGACCTGGGCTAGTTGGACTTCCAATTCAGATCTCTTTTCTTGCAGTTCTTTCAACTGAGCCTCCAGAGTCTCCTGGGAGTTCTTGGCTTCTTGGAACTGAGTGTACAGATCATTGACTTCCTGGGTGCACTTAGACTTGGCAGTCTGAAGATCAGTGCTTCTGATTGCTCGTTTTACCTTGGCAAAGCAGTCATCCAGTGTAGATACAGCCTCCAGGTGAAGCCTCAGATTTTCTGGAATGTCCTCAGCAATGGGCTCGAGGAAATTTTTAACTTCATCGGCGTCTCTGACTAAGGACAAGATGTCTTGGTTCAGAAAATTTGTTATGTTGCTCAGAACATCTTGGACGAATACCGATGGTCTTTCGGCCACTGTTCTTTTGCCCAGGAACTCGTTGACATCAAATGCATACTCGGAGGCTGAATTGATGAAAGTCTATGTTGATTTGGACAGGTTAGCCGATCAAGGTAAAGTATGAAGAAAGGATGAAATGAGGAATTAATTCTTATCTGATGAGTCGGCTGATTGATAAGGTCTTGATCTGGTTGAGGACCGGATTGGCCAACAGGGTCTGGAGTTGAACCAATGAAAGTCTCATCGGTCGTGTCATCTGTGAAATTATCGATCAGCCGAGGGAGGCAAGATCTGCTGGTTGAAGAGGTAACTGACGAACATACCAATGTTAGCATCATCCGGATTCTGGGTGATCATGTCTATTTCTCTGGTGTCTGCATACTCATCTTCCAAGGTAATAAGGACTGGGGGCACTGTTGTTTGAATGTTTTCTTGTTCAGAGGAGGCCTATAGTAACATACAAGCCAATCAAGAATGAGTTAATAATGATGGAAGAGCTAAAACATCTTACCTTTGGAAGAGGTGTGTTCTGCTTGGTCTTGGTGTGCCTAGA
The DNA here is from genome assembly GCA_009763385.1 of Coix lacryma-jobi var. lacryma-jobi. Taxonomy (NCBI): domain Eukaryota; kingdom Viridiplantae; phylum Streptophyta; class Magnoliopsida; order Poales; family Poaceae; genus Coix; species Coix lacryma-jobi. The sequence goes on along the minus strand of CM019828.1, from coordinate 73,724,624 downwards.
ACGGGAGGATTCCTCAGTGGCCTTTCTTTTCCCTCCTTTAGCTGAAAGGACGGTTGATGAAGCTGCTTGGGATTTCATGAACCGAGACAATGAAGGAGCGTTGTGCCCCAGGACAGTGGTTGGACCAGCCTGATGATATTGGATGGGCCTGGTGTCAGGATTGGGTATGAAGTCCTGTGGAAATTTTAAAAGGATTAGAAACCCCAAGGATTGAACACTAAAATAGTAGATGACTTGTTATTGTACCTCGCTGTCAAAATTGAAATCTGCTTGGACCTCTAGGCACATGGGGTGGACTGGACTGTTAAAAATAGAGAGAATTGGCCCTGGGACACTCCGAAAAGCCTAAATTGGCCGGTGCACACATCCACTTTCAATATTTGCCAGAAGACACTATGGTTTCGTGTAATTGGGCCAATAGACATCGACCCTCATCCAATATTTTTATAAAATAGATATAAAATTATATAAGTACCAAAAAATTATAATATAATTTTTTCGACACTCTACATGATAAGAACTACATACTAAAAATATTATTTTGCACTAAAATGATAATTTTGCCTCTCTTCATGAATAGACAAAGATAACCATGATTAATTAGTTAATTTATTTGTAATATATTAAAAATACTGACAAAATCACAGAATACATACATCACCAAATCTTGTCTATCATAAAAATATCATATCAAAATAACAAAGTTTAATATATCAATTAAGCTCCACAAGAGATAAATCTATAATTCAGTCATGCGAAATATGTCACTATAAACTTTATTATTTTGAGCTAATATTTTTAGCATTGTCAAGATTTGTTGATGTACGCATTCTATGATTTGTCCCAAGATTTGTAGTGACCTACAATCATATAAGCAAATTAACCATGTTTATCTTTGTTTATTTATGAAGTGGGGGCAAAATGATCATTTCAGCGCAAAACAATATTTTTAGTATGTAGTTCTTATCATGTAGAGTGTAGAAAAATTTATAGTATAATTTTCTAGCACTTATATAATTTTATATCTATTTTATAAAAATATTAGATGAGGGTCAATGTCCATTGGCCCAATTACACGAAACCATAGTGTCTTCTGGCAAATATTGAAAGTGGATGTGTGCACCGGCCAATTTAGGCCTTTCGGAGTGTCACAGAGCTAATTCTCCCTTAAAAATATGATCATGCCATTCTTGCCACCAGGACTCAAAAAGGGGATGAGCAGACTGAATCAAGTGGAGTGGTACTGGTTGGTAGTCTGGCAGATCTTGTCCCAGCCTGAATACCCGATGGGCCTGCATCCCTATTGTAATCTGCTCTTTGGATTGAATTTGCTCCCTAGGCCTGATGACAGTAGAAAAGATGAGTTTTGGAGGGAGCTGTCCACAACCCAATTGCCTGGCTGCTATGTTGGGGTGATAGAACTCATAGGTGTGCTTCACTTGTCTTCCCCTGTTGAATTCGGCTGGTAGAATGCAGGGTTTGATAAATGAGTTGAAGACTCCTGTGGCCATTTCATCTACGCAGCCATCATCAAAGCTGAATTTGATAGGGAAAGTAAGGTTGTCATCCTCCCTGTAAGGTAGCCAGAGTACCTGACTAAAGCCCTTGAAAAATAACTTGAAGAGATTGCCAATACTTTTGTTAATGGTTATAGCAGTGGCTGCTTCCCCATAAGTTTGGCAGGCCTTTTCTGTGGCTTCTTCATCCTCAGCAAAGTTGCTGGAAGGGAAGCTGAGATTGTCCAATGGCACGGCAACTATTTGATGCATATATAGCTGAAGCCACATCTGGACAAACCACCAGGGGCCATTGACACAATCAATTGGTGGTAGTCTGACTGTGTCAGCATGAGTGGCATGATACATTTGAGTGGAGGTTTGATGCATCATGTGGTAAATGGATCCCAGGAAAAGTTTGCCTAGAGGAATTTGCTTTCCTTTGGACAGTTTGTCAGCCAGTGCAATGTAGTTGAGGGTTGGCTCGTTGGATCTCCCACAGAAGATGAATCTGCACAGCCACATGTTCAGAAAGGCCCTGTGCTCTGTCTCTGCCACTGGGCTTGGCGCTTTGTTGTGGATTTCGACGTACTTCATCCATCCAACGCTGACATCAATGGACCTCTGGGTAATTTTCTCTAACAGTTCATCGGCGTTCATGGTCGAAGTAATATTCAAGCCACTCATCATGAAGACATCAGCTAATGTGATCGTCATTATACCATGGCCAAATACAAAAGCATTGAGGGCATCCGACCAAAAATGAGAAGCTGCTATGAGTAATGGCTCATTTTTGGGCATTTTGGCCAGAGACAGTTCCAGGGCATGATGAATGTCTTGAGTTTCCCAATAGGGACCAAATTTCGCCTTGATTCTTTTATACCTGTTCCTCCAGCCAGTGACCGCAGGCAAAGGCCAGTTCTTGAAGGTGTACCGCCACCTGTTCGGCGAAATGACTCCATGCTTGAAGGGAATTCTGTTGGTCTCCATACTGATGATGTTGGTTGGATTGGGGTTTCCCATTGGACCCAAGAAGTAGGAATCGGGGTCCGCATCACAAGGAATCAGAATTTCGTCCCTAAAAGCCTAAAAGAAGATATGTGCAAGAAAAGTTAGAAGAACCGAATGCCAATAGGAGTTCACCGAACGTGTTGAGGGGAGAAGTGAGGATTACCTCTGGAATCTCGTCACGGGTTGCCATTACGGAGCTCAGGTGGAAATTGAAACTGTTGGCGATTTGGAGAGAATGCGGAGTTTGAAGCAGTGCCGATCTAGGGCGCGCGGTGGACTAGTGGTCAATTTCAGAACAAATGCCTTTATTCAGAAATTGAGGGGGCATGTGTTAACACAGAATTTTCGCACTATGACAAGTGGGCCAGCACGACGCAGATTCGGAAGAAGTCGCCACCTAAGGGATTCGGCAGATAGCGAACGCAGTCGGCTAACTCAATGTATTCGGCAAGGCTGTGAAAGCAACTAGTCAACGGCGAGCAGGTTCGGCAACGTGACGCTGCGGTCGGCTACCTCAAGCCAAGTCGGTTTGCGTTAGAAGATGACAAATACGGCATGACAAGAAGATTTAGCGATGGGGATCTCGTCGTTTTAGTGCATGTCGGTTATTAAAGGAAGCTTGGAGCAAAAGGCATCATGTTTTTGATAGTTTCCTAATTTTATCATTGTAATCGTATCCTTCTAGGACTCAGAGAACACCAGGGTATAAATATAAACCCTGAGACTATTGTAAAAATGTTCACAATCAATACAACCAACCCGGCCCCGTGCCGTCTTCGAGTCCAAGTCGTGTCGTCGTGTTCTTCGAGAGGGGCCATCGATCCGTCGACCTCCGTAAGTTCCGGCAACCTTGTTATCATGTCTAGTATCGTGCGGCGGATTTAGATATGGTGCAAGTAGTCTCGTACGTTAAGCTTAGTATCGTGCGGCGGATCTAAGCTTATGACGGGAGGTTTTTGCTTATGCCTTGTATCGTGCGGCGGATTGAGTCATGAGTAAAGATAGTTATCGGCTCTGTTAGATTTGGCAATCTGATAGATTCATTAAGTTACCTTGTGTTATACGTTTTGTTATGTTTATTTCATCATAACACTTTTGCCCAATATAGATACCGTTCGATTCGGCTTCATCTTTATAGATCTGCTCTGTTCTTTCACGTTTATTATTGAAAAGTCTTTTATGCAGTAGATCTATTATTCGTAATAGCCGATCGGATCGTATCTGGATTGCCACGTGGTGAGGGTTCATGCATGTTAAGTATGTTTGATCTATGACAAAGCTAGGTGTCGTGCGGCAGGCGCAGGCTTTAGATTAGCTTAGTCATGCTTAGTTTGTATGTTCAATCCCCATGGATCCCAACTCGGTTGTACAATCGAGATTGGTTAAGTTTTAACTTATATTTAATACATCATGCAAGTACGATTCTCATGCAAACGTGTTCGGCAACCTGTTATTCACGTAACTCTGGTCATATTGCCGAATAATCTTTAAACCTGTTGATAGATAGCTTTCATAGCTATATGTCGTCGTAAGTGGCTTCAGGGCCGTATATTTTGGAACTGTCTGGTCATACCCGACATGTTCCAGCTTTGTATTTAACAGTTTATCTCCCTTGTTAGTTGCAGGGCAAACTGACTGGCACGCACCGGACTTCTGAGCACCCGGGCTACGTTTGAAGCCAGCTTCTCCGGCTTGCTGTGTGATTGGCACAGTGCATCACTTTTGGTGCCAACACATATCAACAGGATACATGTAGCTAACTAGAACTAGCACCTAAAAAGTGACACCTAATGAACATCATACCTCTACAAGTAAAGCTCATGGAGAAATATGATAAAGCGTGGCATAATGTTCATGAGGATCACCAACTAGCATGAAAAGTGGAATAGCCACCAAAACCATACACAAGACTAGCATGACATGATATACAAGATAGCACATGCTAGACTAAAGCAAAACATGATACAAAAGAAAATGTACATGCAAGAACTATACAAGTGAGCACATGATAGTCCATCTCATACCTCAAGAAATAGAACATGGATGTACAAGGTATGAGTGTATAAGAAGGCTCACCGAGCTGCAAAAGCCTCTTTGGAGGCAAATCTATGTGGGGTGTAGAGAACCATCAAATCTTGATCACATCTAAAAGACCAAGTTTCATCAAGCACATGTTCTCCACCCTGCATCCTCATATCTACACACAAGAGGACAAAGTAACCCGAGTCTTGGATCCCGAAGGGTTAGCAAGCATGTACTTGGGAACCCAAGACTTGGTCACAAAACTCAACTTATCATGTGGGTTAGCATGATGCAAATGTTGGTTCAAATGCAATTTTGAAACAGCCTTGGAAGCATTCCTCAAAAAGACAACTCGAGGAGAAGAACGAGTCGTACCACAAGAAAAGAGGCAAACATCTCCCAAGGTTTTTTGAGAAGAACCAATAGAAGCACCATGAGAAGCATGACGTGGACCAACACAAGAAGCACTAGAAGCATGTCCACGACCATGACCTGACCCACTAGAAAAGGAGTCATAAAACCCATCAACAAAGAGGGACTTCTTACTAGGAACACAAGCATTCATGCCATGAGAACGGCCATGAACCACCATCTTCCTAGAAGAGCGAGCTTGGCGCAAACGTTTGGCACGCCGATAGCAAAAGATTTCTTGATGCCCATCTTTCTCACAAAAAGAGCAATGGTACAAATGCCTATCGGAAGGCACACCATTCTCCGACAAGTGAGAAGTCCCTTGGGACTTAGAACAAGAAGCATCAATGACGGACGAGGATGTCAGAGATGTCATCAGAAGATGATTACTCCGACTAATCCCGGAAAGAACGGGAGATCCGAAGACTTGATACGAAGCGTACTTGGATTAGGACTCTCATTGTAACTTAGTCGAGTTCTTAAAGGAAGTCTTGTAATTAGAATAGGACTCCTCCGTTGCAACCGACTAGGACTCGGTCTGTGCTATGCTTCACCTGGATATATAAGGGGAAGTAGGCATGGGCTCTAATCAATTGAATCATAATCATACACAAGGCCTACGCGGCACTGGACGTAAGGTATTATGCTATTTAGCGGCCTGAACCAGTATAAATCGCTGTCCCTGTGTACTCTCCATGTCCTACGAACGCCGATCCCCACCGAACAAATCGTTTGAGATTACACAAGACGAGTTGCCGGTTAACAAACACCGACAGCTGCCGCGCCAGGTAGGGGCTTTCGGTGATTCTACGCCCAAGAGCCCGGTGAACCACGACAACATGTTCTCGGCGGGATCAATTTTCGTTTTTGGCTCATGGACTTGCATCACGGATAATCAAGGAAAGTTGCATCGACAACTTCACACTGATCTAGAAACGCAAGCCACACCAAAGATGAGTGATCTCACCCAGAACCTAGCAAACCTTGCTATCCAAGATCCGCAAGATTCTAGAAACCAATCTGAGGCATCCGACACCTACTCAAACTCGAAATCTGAGAACGAAAAGGACTCGGAGACCAAATATGGCATCACCTTCGGACTGCGGAACTTGGCTGAAAACTTCCAAGACTTGATCGACACAAGATTCAAAGAGTATCAACAGATGCCTTTGACTGGAGCTCAACAAGGACTCGTTTTCAGCTCCACCAAGGAGGGCAATATTGTTCATTGGCCAATACAGCCAGATCCGACTAGGCTGGTTGGCACAATCGACCAGCAACTTCCATACCAACATGGACATCAGCTCTCCTTTGAGGAACACGACACCTCAACAGAACTAATCTCCAACACTTCTACTTTGGAATCAATTACACCAGGATCAACAAACCAGGACTACACCCGTGAAGTTTTCATGGCGGGGCATCAGTCGTCCCTACGACCGCCAACCCCTCTAGATGTCTTTCAGGATGATGAAACTCTGAGTATGATATCTGACAACAACCCAGAAGGACCAGGAGAAAACGAGTCACTAAAGGCTGAGAGAATCAGAAAAAATCAAGCTAAAGAAGCTCGCAGAAGGCGAGCAAATCACCGCAAGGAAGCCGTAGACCGCTACAACGTGCGACTCGAGGAATATAATACTCGGAGGCGCCTCGAACAGGACGCGGAAAATGCGGATACATGGGTGTATGCCGGGTCTCTGAGTGATGAGTGATTGTCAATGGGTTTGATCGCAGGTTCTTTGGCTTGTGTTGTGCAGGTGTCGAGCACAGAGACAGTGATCGAGGGCAAGGTGAAGGTCAAGTAGAGACGTGCCGTGCCGACGGACCGGGAGCGGTGAAGGGCGGACGTGAGGCTTGGACTGAGGGACCAGTGGTCTGAGGATCAGCTGTGGTGGCTGGCAGCCTGGGACAGCGACAAGCGAAGACTTGCGGGACATGGTGTTGCTCGGGTCCAGGACCTGGGGACACGTGTCGGTGGACGGGGTGCACGGGCGGTGCATCCCCTCTAAAGCTTCGGTTTGGTGGTAGAGCTAGAGAAAAACCATCGGGTGGACGGTTTCCAGGCTTGGGCCTCAAAACCTGGGCGCTAATGGTTTCCGAGTTTGGCCACAAAACTCGGGCTGAGGACGGTTTCCAGGTTTGGGCCTCAAAACCTGGGTGCTGCGGGTTTGCTGAGTTTGGGCCACAAAACTCAGGCGCTGGTGGGCTGGTTTCCCGGTTTGGGCCTAAAAACCGGGGGTTGGTCGTGAAGGATGGTTTTCCGGTTTAGGCCTCAAAACCGGGGGTGCAACATCCAGGAAAAGGACGCAGAGCGGTGGCGGCACGTGGCGGCAATCGGGAGGTTGCGTCGAGGCAACGCTACCAGTTGTGCGGGCGTGGCCGTCGGATCCACCTACCTTCGAGTTGGTCCAGAATAACCTTAGGGTTTAGCTGGTTCGCTCTGTAAGTAGTTAGGGGTAGAGTGGGAATTAGGAATAGTTAGAGTTAGGATAAGTAGGGGGAGACACCCACCTCCCCATTTATCTCAGCCATTTGCTCTTTGCCTTCTAGGTTTTCCTGCTCTCCCACTCCCTTGCTGTAGAAAACTGAGATCCACAGAGAAGAGAACAATACCTCTGTGCCCGTGAGATTTTTGAGGAAGTGAGACCATAATCTCACTGTTGTAGCCTGTGGTAGCCACACGGTTGCAAATTCGTGGTTGTGATTCGCGTTTTGTACTTGTTCTTCGCGGGTTGTTTTTCTCCACGTTTTTCCCGTCGATCGATCTCTTTGCTTGGTGTATCATTTGCAAATCCGCTTAAACCAAGTTGTTTTAGATCATGAGGCACTTCTTTCCACCGAAGGAATTCTCCTCTAACCTCACGAGCTAGTAGATCGGTTGATTTTAGTTTTGGGTCAAGTATTTCTCCCTTCCCCCGAATTTCTTCGATTCATCGATTTGGTGATAGATTCGAGCCATGATCTCTTAGAGATAGCTCACTATCCACCTTGTGACTCTTCTCACCAAGTTTGATCCCTAGAGGATTTGTTTTGGTGAGATAGAGTTGAATCGGTGAACGAACAGTGCAGTTTCGGGGTGACCGGATGCTGGTGTCGGGACGACCGGACGCTTGGTCAGAGTCCGGTCGATGAAGGTTTGACTCGCGCGTTTTCTGTTGGCTTGACCGGACGCTGGTTCCTGGGAGTGACCGGACGCGCTTTTGTTACTGTTCCCGGTTTTTGTCTGAATCGACCGGACGCTGGTAGCCTGACCGGACGCATCTCCTTCGAGAGTCCGGTTAGAAACAGTAAGGTCCAAAATCTGTTTTGCCACGACCCGACGCGTCCGGTGTGTGTTGACCGGACGCTGGGTGAGTCCGGTCAGTGCTGTCTCGCGCTGTTTCGTCCGCGGTTCGCCTGTCCATTGTCGATTTTGATTTCCGGCTTTTGCGTTGGGTTCCTAGAGTCGTGTAGTGTCTCGCTGTGCTTCTTGGAAGCATCCACCCTACCAGTAGGGTCGTGGACACTAGCGAGCTCTAGGGTTTGCCTTTGGGGTCGATTTTCGGAACAGTGGTGACAAGTTTCTGAAAGGAAAATTTGAACCTCCCATCCACCCCCCCTCTAGTCGCTTTCTGGTAGCACTCTCGGTCCTTCAATTGGTATCGGAGCAGGTTAAGGATCTTTCACCTTAGCCGGTTCCAGATCCACAGAAGGCGACATGGATCGCGGCGTTGGCAAACCGCCATTTTTTGATGGGACGAACTATGCATACTGGAAGATACGCATGTCGGCCTATCTCCAGAGCATGGGCTCTTCTGTTTGGGAGATTTGCAACAGGGGCGATTACGTTGTCTTGGCTGCTCGTGTCTCTCAGCTTCAGATCGATGAGCACGAAGCCAATTGCCGAGCTCATAACGCCTTGTTCTCCTGTTTGAGCATGTCCGAGTTTGATCACGTTTCTCACCTCCCCACGGCTCATGAGATTTGGGCGACCCTCATGCGCTTTCATGAGGGAACCACTCAAGTCAAATCCCGTCTCTACGAGTCGCACAAGCGGGAGTATGAGAACTTTCGACATATGCCTGGCGAGAGCATAGAGAGTTTATTCGCTCCTTTCAGGTCATTGTCAACAAGATGAGAGCGAACAAAGAGCTGTCGCCTTTTGACGATCATGAGAGGGCTTTGAAGCTTTTACACACTCTTGATCGGTTGGTGTGGGACTCAAAGGTCCAGGCGATCATCGAATCGTCTAACTATGAGACCCTCACTTGTACGAGCTCTTTAGCAAGCTCAAGTCTAGTGAGATTGATGCCATGTCGAGGGCTTCTTATGAAAATCCATCCGACCCGACTATGGCTTTGGTTTCTGGCTCTTCTGCTAACCCCTCTGGAGGATTTGCACTTTCTTCACTCTTTTCTGTCACAGAGGATCAGCTGGAGTCTTTGGGGGATGACGAGTTGGCATTGCTCGCCAACCGGTTCTCGCGGTTCCACAACAACCGCATGAACCATCGCAGCGGAGGAGGACGCTCAGGATGCTTTGAGTGCGGCAACCCCGACCACTTCATCGCCAACTATCCCAAGAAGAAGCACACATCTGGGAAGGGCGATCATGGGAACAAGTACGACTCCGGCAAGCGCAAGGAGAAGTACGTCCCCGCGAGGCACAAGCAGAGGGGCGGCTTCGACAAGGAGTACATCAAGAAGAAGTACTTGGAGAAGGCCCAGGCAGAGCAGCGTGCGTTCTTCACCACGCTCAGCGACGTCGACGGCTCGGATGATGACTCCGCTTGCTCAAGCGATGATGAGTCCGAGAAGAAGAAGAAGATCGAGGACAAGCTGAACGGTCTCTGCTTCTTCGCCGACGACGACGGCCTCTGCACCATGGCCCTTGGTGATGAGGTTGACGGCAAGCTGGAGGACACCCCTCGGAACGACGACGGCGACGACGACACCTCTTAGGTATCTCTCACCCACGACGAGCTTTCTGCTGAGGTCGAGAAGCTTACTGCCGCCTTGCTTAGTCAAGATAAGTTGCTCAGGCGTGCTGCTAGAGAGCGCAAGGAGTTTAGGCAGAAGTGGGAGGACACGGTGAGGGAGCTTGAGTTCGCTAAGTCCACCGTGGTCGTTGTTGAGGAGGCTAAGTGTGAGATGTGCACCAAGCACATGACTGACCTTCTCACCTTGAGAGGTAAGTATGCTGCTTTGGTTGGAGAGGTGGATGAGCTCCGGGCTAGACCTCTGTTGTTGGGTGCGTGCAAGTCTTGTCCAGTCTTGCAAATCGAGTTGGCAGAGAAGGATGCCAAGATTGAGTCTCTTGAGAAGGCCAGCTCGGGTAGCACTTGTGTGCCTAGGTGCGCTTTGTGTGAGGGTTTGGAGATGGAGATCGCTAATGTGAAGCATGACAAGATGCAAACCGAGGAGGAAAACACATACCTTCGGACCATCTTGTCATGGGTATCTAGCGGTGAGCCACGGCTCGGGATGATGATCTCCCAATTCAAGCGAGCTGCTGGAGGTCCTGGTATAGGCTTTGCTTCGGGCGTTGATGTTTCTGCTTTTGGAAAGATTGGAGAGTTGAGTGGTTTGAACCCGAGTGAGAAGCCCAACTCTACCACTACTCCCAAACTTACCAAGCTTCCACCCAAAGAGCCTCTCAAGCCTAACACCAAGGATGGGGTGTTTGAAGAACCTCCACGAGCTCCACCCAAGAACCAGCAATGGGCTCCTAAACCCAATCATCTGAAAAACAAGCTGGACACAATGCCACCTATCCAGGAGGAGCTTATGCCACAGAAGGGCAAAGTGATCCACACCCATAACCGTGTGTACCAACAACCCCCTTTGAGAGCGGTGAGGTACCATTGTGAGCACTGTGGGAGAGATGGACACTTGAGTGAGTTCTGTTTTCGGCGCAAGAGAGTGGCGCGCCGTGCTAGGGAGATGAACAATCCGGACATGTACCATCCTTTCCATGATGTACATGTGCCGAATGTTCAGAGGAGAGCTGCTAGGCCTAGAGGTCCAGAACCTCAAGTTCCCAGGCCTAGGCAGCAGAGAGGACGTGCCCGGCGGGAGCCTGCAGTTGTAGGTTTTGGACCCCGTGGCGGTGGCTTTGTAGTTGAGCGCTTTCCTCCACCGCGTTTTGAGTATCGCGGTGAGCGCTCCTTCCCCAGCGGACCACGTTTTCCTCAGCGTGGTGATCGCTTTCCCCGTAGGCGTGCTAGGAATGGTTTTTCTGCTAACCATTCTTTTGAGCAGCCAGCCCAACACTGATATTCTTCCTACTTCACTAACCCCAGTGTTGGACCGTATGCTCACCCTATGTCTTTTTATTGATATAGGTAAAACAATTGGAGAACGTTTGGTTGGTGGATTCCGGTTGCTCGAGGCACATGACCGAAAATGCCAAGTGGTTCTCCAGTCTTAGTCCGTTCGTCGGAAAGGAGTTTATCACCTTCGGCGACAATAGCAAAGGTAAGGTTTTGTCTCGTGGGTCGGTGCGAGTTAATGAGCACTTTGTGTTGCGTGATGTTGCTCTTGTTTCTAACTTGCATTTTAACCTTCTTTCTGTTTCGCAACTCTTTGACGACGACTATGAGATTCGTTTTAAACCGAATCTCAGTCGTATTTTGGATCCTCAGGGCAATCTTGTTTGTATGATTTCACCCTTTGGAAAAGTCTTTCGTGCGAATTTCTCAGAGTCTTTTGGCATTTCTCGTTGTCTTGTGGCCGGACCTTCCTCCTCTGATCTTGGAAGTGGCATAGGAGACTGGGACACTTGAGCTTCGACTTGCTTGCAAGACTTAGCTCACTTGGCCTAATCCGAGGATTGCCCAAGTTGTCGATGGAGAAGGATCTTGTTTGCCACTCTTGTAGACATGGGAAGAAGGTTGCCGCTCCCCACCATCCAGTAACTCAGGTCATGACCAAGCGCCCTGGAGAGCTTTTACACATGGACCTTGTTGGTCCGGCTCGGGTAAGCTCAGTTGGGGGGAAGTGGTATGTGCTTGTTGTTGTTGACGATTTTTCGAGATATTCGTGGGTCTTCTTTTTGGCTGAGAAGACCGAGACTTTCTCCTTTGCTCGCAATCTGATTTTGCGTCTTCAGAACGAGTTCCCTTTGAACTCGATGCGAGCTATTAGGAGTGATAATGGTTCCGAATTCAAGAATTCGGATTTTGAGAAGTTTTGTAACTCTTTGGGTTTAGAGCATCAGTTTTCTCCCCCCTACACACCGCCTCGGAATGGTGTTGTAGAAAGGAAGAATCGGACCCTTGTGGAGATGGCCAGGATGATGCTCGATGAGCATAGGACTCCTAGGCGATATTGGGCCGAAGCAATGAGCACTGCATGCTATATTTCCAATCGCATTTTTCTCCGAGCTTTCTTGAAAAAGACTTCTTATGAGTTGCGTTTTGGAAAACTGCCCAAGGTGAGTTATTTTAGAGTCTTTGGTTGCCACTGTTTTATACTTAAGAAAGGCAACCTGGACAAATTTGAGTCTCGTTCTTCGGACGGTGGGTTTTTGGGTTATGGCACTCATACTCGTGCTTATCGTGTACTTAATCTTGACACTAACCGAGTCATGGAGACATCCGATGTCACCTTCGACGATACCATGGTTTGTCCTTCTTCTCGTTTTGAGCGTGCAGGTGATCACGAGGTTGGTGAGCCTCTTTTTGATGACGAGGACGAGGGTGCTGAAGGTATGGATGATCCAGCACCCCCTCCACCTGTTGTGCCGCAAGGAGCGGCTTCTACTATGACTCACGGCCCCGACTCTTCTTCTTCCTGGGGGCCATGGGATCCGCCACCCCGAGCGGTACCTTTTGTACCCGGGGAGGAACCAGCTGCTGTTGAGGGGGAGATCACTTCTGCACGGGAGGCGCCACGACACATCCAGCACCAACACCCCCTCAACAGATGATCGACAACATTGACGAACGTGTCACTCGGTCCAGGTCTCAAATCTCTCACTTTGCTCATTCTGCTTTTGTTGCTGATTTTGAGCCTCGAGATGTTGGACACGCTTTGACGGATCCGGATTGGGTCAATGCCATGCATGAGGAGTTAGAGAACTTTGAGCGAAATCGGGTTTGGGTTTTAGTTCCACCTCCTCCGGACTGTAAGCCTATTGGGACAAAATGGGTTTTCAAAAACAAGCAAGGAGAGGATGACCACGTTGTTAGAAACAAGGCCAGGCTTGTAGCGAAGGGCTATAGTCAGAAGGAGGGGATAGACTATGAGGAGACTTTTGCTCCTGTAGCTCGTTTGGAGGCTATTAGGATACTCTTGGCTTTTGCAACATCCAAATGTTTCAAACTTTTTCAAATGGATGTCAAGAGTGCCTTCTTAAACGGCTACATAGAAGAAGAGGTTTATGTTGAACAACCCCCGGTTTTGAAAATCCCAAGTTTCCAAACCATGTTTTCAAACTCCACAAAGCTTTATATGGTTTGAAACAAGCCCCTAGAGCCTGGTATGATAGGTTGAAAACTTTTTTGCTTGCTAAGGGTTTTTAAATGGGATGTGTGGATAAAATGCTCTTTCTCCTCAAGCAAGGCAAAGACACTCTCTTGGTCCAGATTTACGTGGATGATATCATTTTCGGTGGTTCTTCTCACGCTTTGGTTGCCAAGTTTGCAGATACTATGAGTAGGGAGTCCGAGAAGAGTATGATGGGCGAGCTGACTTTCTTTCTCAGATTGCAAATTAAGCAATCCCGAGATGGGACGTTTGTGCACCAGGGCAAGTATACCAAGGACTTGCTGAAGAGGTTCGATATGGGTGAGGCCAAGCCTCTTCCAACACCCATGTCGACCACGACGGCCCTGGATGCGGATAAGGATGGAGAAGCTGTGAACCAGAAGGAGTACCGAAGCATGATCGGGTCGCTGCTCTACCTGACGGCGACACGCCCGGACATCCAATTCACGGTGTGTCTGTGTGCGCGCTTTCAGGCGTCGCCGCGCACTTCTCACCGTCAGGTGGTCAAGCGCATTTTCAGGTACCTTCATTTCACACCTGAGTTCGGGATTTGGTATTCAGCTTCTTCCACCCTTTCCCTTTGCGGTTATTCCGATGCCGATTTTGCTGGTTGTCGCATTGAGCGCAAGTCCACTTCTGGGACTTGCCAATTCATCAATTCTTCTCTTGTATCGTGGTCTTCTCGCAAGCAGTCTAGTGTCGCCCAGTCTACCACGGAGGCTGAGTATGTTGCTGCGGCTAGCTGCTGTTCCCAGTTGCTTTGGATGATGGCCACTTTGCGTGATTTTGGTCTGAGCTTTTCTCGTGTTCCTTTGCTTTGTGACAGCACGAGTGCAATTAGCGTTGCTAAGAACCCCGTGCTTCACTCGAAGACCAAACACATTGATGTGCGCTTTCACTTTTTGCGAGACCACAATGAGAAGGGTGATATCGACCTTCGCCATGTCGATACTCACCATCAGTTGGCTGATATTTTCACCAAGCCTTTGGACGAATCAACCTTTAATCGGTTGAGGGGTGAGCTTGGTGTGTGTTTCCCCTTTTAGATGGGGGAAACATTTTGGATCTTGTATCATAGACTGACTATTTTCTCGTTTGCTTTGTTTTCCTTTGCATTTCAGCATACGCTTTTACATTCTTAGCTTCATGTATATAATCTTTAGAATGTGATTATGCTCTATGTAGTATGCTCCAATGCTTCTGTTGATGCTTGTAGCTTATGCTCCTTCCGATCACTAATACATGTTGTGAGCTGAGCTATTTTGAATGGTGAACCTGCTTAATGAACTTAAAATTTGAAAATGTTCACCATTGAGATATGCAACTAGCATGTGTAGGGTGTGTTGAATTCACTCGTGCTTTTCATATATGCTAGGTTGCTATGTCTCTAGTTCTGAGTCTGTCACTTGCTTGGTCTGTTCATATTCTATCAATAAAATCTGAACCAAGTTTTAAGTGATTTGAAAAGATCGAGACGGGATTGCTTGTCAACACATCACAGTTTCGAGACTGTTTCTCACTGCACTTTGAGTTAAACTTGAGCTGTGTAGTGTATGACCGAAACTGTTGCTTTAAGCTTCTGATTGCTTCTGCATAGGCTTCGCACAGTTGAAAAGTTAGGCAATGACAAGCTTTCAACCTCTCGCAATCACATGCTGAAATTTTAACTTGTGTAATCTTAACCGCTGCAACTCCGATAAAATTTGGATACACAAGACTATGTTTCACTCTATGGCATGATGATTGAACTGTGCTAGGGGTAGTTCACCTTGTATACATGTTTAGCACTTGTCTGGTTCCCTGTCTATACATGTTGTGTGCTATTTTGATGGTGAATACCTTTTTGGCTAAAAACTGCTCACTTTGCTCATATGTTCATATTTCATATTTGGTGATCAGTTTGAGCCTTCGCTAGCTTGTATGCTTTCCAGTGAGTCGTTGGAGCTATACTGTTTAGAGCATCTTTGCATTTTCTTGACTATATTCCTGAAGCTGCTAACTTGCATATTGACTCATATGCATTTTGGAAGGGGGAGAACTTCTCTTGTTGGCACTTTTGATGGTGCATTTTCTAAGGGGGAGAAAATCGTTTTCAGTTCCTTTTGCTTGATGGTGCATTTTCAACTAAGGGGGAGAAAATTTGGACAAATCATGTCTCCCATGTTGGCGGTTGTGTGCACCATGCAAGGGGGAGTTTGCTCGTGCTGATTTTTTTTTGAAATTTCCAATTGGTTCGGAGCGCTTTGCTAGTTGTGTTGAGCCTTTGCTTCTATCTTGAGGAACTAGCAGTCGCATCTTTGTTTCAGTTGGGTTCAGTTGGTATCGAGCTTTTCAGTCGATGTTGAGCTTCCTTGCTAGTTGTGTTGAGCCTCTGTGCCTCTATCTTGAGGGACTAGCATTTTGCTTCGATTTTTCATTTGGCATTTGCTAGCGGTGTTGAGCCTGTTCTACCTCTTCTTGAGGGCTAGCTTTGCTTTGCTTGGTTGCGTCGAGCCGTTGCCCATGCCTTTGGGGACCAAGTTGTCTTGCTCTTTCCACTTGACCTTCTTCGGCTTTGCTATGCTTTTGGGTCATTTGGTCGAGTTCTCTCTTCTCCTTCTTCCTCTTTCTATTTCCATTATGATTTGTGTGTGTAGTTGACAATGCACTCATCAAGGGGGAGATTGTGGATACAAGGGTGTATGCCGGGTCTCTGAGTGATGAGTGATTGTCAACGGGTTTGATCGCAGGTTCTTTGGCTTGTGTTGTGCAGGTGTCGAGCACAAAGACAGTGATCGAGGGCAAGGTGAAGGTCAAGTAGAGACGTGCCATGCCGACGGACCAGGAGCGGTGAAGGGCGAACGTGAGGCTTGGACTGAGGGACCGGTGGTCTGAGGATCAGCTGTGGTGGCTGGCAGCCTGGGACAGCGACGAGCGAAGACTTGCGGGACATGGTGTTGCTCGGGTCGAGGACCTGGGGACACGTGTCGGTGGACGGGGTGCACGGGCGGTGCATCCCCTCTATAGCTTCAGTTTGGTGGTAGAGCCAGAGAAAAACCATCGGGTGGACGGTTTCCAGGTTTGGGCCTCAAAACCTGGGCGCTGATGGTTTCCGAATTTGGCCACAAAACTCGGGCTGAGGACGGTTTCCAGGTTTGGGCCTCAAAACCTGGGTGCTGCGGGTTTGCTGAGTTTGGGCCACAAAACTCAGGCGCTGGTGGGCTGGTTTCCTGGTTTGGCCCTCAAAACCGGGGGTTGGTCGTGAAGGCTGGTTTCCCGGTTTGTTCCTCAAAACCGGGGGTGCAACGTCTAGGAAAAGGACGCAGAGCGGTGGCGGCACGTGGCGGCAATCGGGAGGTTGCGTCGAGGCAACGCTACCAGTTGAGCGGACGTGGCCGTCGGATCCACCTACCTTCGAGTTGGTCCAGAATAACCTTAGGGTTTAGCTGGTTCGCTCTGTAAGTAGTTAGGGGTAGAGTGGGAATTAGGAATAGTTAGAGTTAGGATAAGTAGGGGGAGACACCCACCTCCCCATTTATCTCAGCCATTTGCTCTTTGCCTTCTAGGTTTTCCTGCTCTCCCACTCCCCTGCTGTAGAAAACTGTGATCCACAGAGAAGAGAACAATACCTCTGTGCCCGTGAGATTTTTGAGGAAGTGAGACCGTAATCTCACTGTTGTAGCATGTGGTAGCCACACGGTTGCAAATTCGTGGTTGTGATTTGCGTTTTGTTCTTGTTCTTCGCGGGTTGTTTTTCTCCACGTTTTTCCCGTCGATCGATCTCTTTGCTTGGTGTATCATTTGCAAATCCGTTTAAACCAAGTTGTTCTAGATCGTGAGGCACTTCTTTCCACTGAAGGAATTCTCCTCTAACCTCACGAGCTAGTAGATCGGTTGATTTTAGTTTTGGGTCAAGTATTTCTCCCTTCCCCCGAATTTCTTCAATTCATCGATTTGGTGATAGATTCGAGCCATGATCTCTTAGAGATAGCTCACTATCCTCCTTGTGACTCTTCTCACCAAGTTTGATCCCTAGAGGATTTGTTTTGGTGAGATAGAGTTGAATCGGTGAACGAACAGTGCAGTTTCGGGGTGACCGGACGCTGGTGTCGGGACGACCGGACGCTTGGTCAGAGTCCGGTCGATGAAGGTTTGACTCGCGCGTTTTCTGTTGGCTTGACCGGACGCTGGTTCCTGGGAGTGACCGGACGTGCTTTTGTTACTGTTCCCGGTTTTTGTCTGAATCGACCGGACGCTGGTAGCCTGACCGGACGCATCTCCTTCGAGAGTCCGGTCAGAAACAGTAAGGTCCGAAATCTGTTTTGCCACGACCGGACGCGTCCGGTGTGTGTTGACCGGACGCTGGGTGAGTCCGGTCAGTGCTGTCTCGCGCTGTTTCATCCGCGGTTCGCCCGTCCATTGTCGATTTTGATTTCCGGCTTTTGCGTTGGGTTCCTAGAGTCGTGTAGTGTCTCGCTGTGCTTCTTGGAAGCATCCACCCTACCAGTAGGGTCGTGGACACTAGCGAGCTCTAGGTTTTGCCTTTGGGGTCGATTTTCAGGACAGTGGTGACAAGTTTCCGAAAGGAAAATTTGAAGCTCCCATTCACCCCCCCTCTGGTCGCTTTCTGGTAGCACTCTCGGTCCTTCAGAAAATCGAGCTCGTGCCCAACATGATCAGGAGCATCAATCACAGAATGATCACAATCGTCGACGAGCTGATTGTTCACGCAACCTTGAGCCTGAGTTTATGAGAGTCGCTGGTCACAAGGTATTCCAGACACCCTACCAGAACATCATTGCCCTAGCTACAGAGATGGGAGCCAAGGACAACCGCACCCCTGATGAAGAACGACGCTTAGTCATGCTTCAAACTACCGCGCTACAACTCCGGGGACGGAATCTTGAGTCCTTAGCTGATGAGCAAGCGTCATCCCACCCAAGCTAGAGGCGACCTGTTCAAGAGCGACTCGGTCGGGTTGCAGCAAGAAGTCGTCTGGGCCACCGAGTATCTGATCAAGCTGAACGAGGAGCCGAATCTTCATACCGAGGAGTCGCAATTGCGGCATCCGACGCAGTTGATCATTTCCCTTGCTTTTCCCAGAGGCTACGAGCAGTCCCGTTTCCATGAAAATTCAAACCCAGGAACTAGTCAAAGTACGATGGGAAGACAGAACATAAAAGGTGGCTCAGGCTGTATGCTCAAGCAGTCAAGTTAGCAGGAGGAAGCAACGACGTCAAAGCACTCTTTCTCCCAATGGCTTTAGAGACAATGCCACTCGCTTGGTTCGACAGCCTTAAGCCCGAGTCCATCGACTCTTGGGAACAACTCCATCGTATCTTCATAGAGAACTTTGCGGGTGTTCCCGAGAGGTCAGATCCCCGGACTAAGCTCAGGACCTGCAAGCAACAGAAAAACGAGTCAATACGGGAGTACTATAGGCACTTTTTAGAGATCCGCTCCATAGTATCTGACATTACAGACAGAGAAGTAATTGACCTTTTTGGCAACGGAATCTGCGAAAGGTACAATTACAAAGACTTCATCAAGCAGGACCCGACCACCGTCGACGAATTCCATCGAGCCGTAAATTCCATGATGGCAACAGAAGAACGCACTCAGGAACGCTTCGCCGAGAGGAACACGCAGGGCGATCGAGGGAACAATCAGAGAGGCAACCAGGCACCACAGCAAAACACCCGCAAGCGAACAGGAGATAAAACTGTTGTTGCCATGGAGCCTCAGAAGAAGGGGAATAAGCCATCCACCTTTGACGACTTGCTCGACGGATCGTGCCCTTTCCATCCTAAAGGAGGACATCAGGCCAGACATTGTTGACGGCTCAAAGAGAGAGGATTAAACTCCAACTTCAATACAAACAAGAAGGACAAAGGGAAAAAAGCAACAGAAGACCCTCAGCAAGACGCTGGCGGTTTTCAGCACCCCAAAGGGACCATCAATGCCATATTTGGGGGAGTAACTACCAGCGACAATAAAAGGCTCCAGAAACTTTCCCTTCGAGAAATTCTGTCTACAGAACCAGCAACTCCCAGATATCTTGACTGGTCTGAGCACCCGATTAATTTCTCCCGAGCGGACCAATGGACCAGCGTCTCCAATGCAGGGCATTACCCACTAGTCCTGAATCCTACGGTCGTCGGGTTTACGTTGGGAAGAGTACTCATTGATGGAGGGGCAGGACTCAACGTCATCTTTGCAAGCACTCCACGCAAGATGAATCTGGATCTCGCAACCCAGCTCACACCATCAAGTGCCCCTTTCTATGGCATAGTACCCAGAAAGGCCGCTGTACCACTCGGAAGGATCATACTACCCGTCACTTTTGGAACTCAGATCAACTACTGGACTGAGTACATCAGTTTTGAGGTAGCCGACTTCGAATCATCGTACCATGCCATATTTGGACGACCAGCCATTGCCAAGTTTATGGCAATACCTCACTACCTGTACCTTCTGCTGAAGATGTCGGGTCCTAAGGGAATCCTCACCTTCAGGGGTGACTTGAAGCGATCATTCGATTGTGACACAGAGGCTGTCCACATCGCTGAAAAAGCTCAACTCGCTCTGGAAGTATAAGAACTCGCTCAGATGGTGCATAATACCAAGCCTGGAGATTCAGAAATCCCAACCAAGAAGGCGGGTACTATCCAACCATCAGCAGAATTCTCTACAAAGAGCATTGACTTGGAAACCGGTAATCCCTCCAAGACAACGGTTATCAGTGCTCACCTATCTGAAGATTAGGAAATCGCACTCACCAAGTTCCTTAGAGCAAACAAAGATATATTTGCTTGGAAACCAGCTGATATGCCAGGAGTCCCAAGGAATTTGGCTGAGCACAAATTGGAATTAAAAGAAGGTTCCAGACCTATCAAGCAAAGACTACGACAATTCTCACCAGAGAAGAAAGAGGTGATCAAGAAGGAAATAGCCAAACTACTCGCGGCCGGATTCATCAGAGAAATCCTCCATCCCGAGTGGTTAGCCAACCCAGTGCTAGTCAAGAAGAAGAACTCTGCTGAGTGGCGCATGTGTGTCGACTACACAGACCTCAACAAATACTGTCCAAAGGATCCTTTTGGATTACCAAGGATAGATCAAATAGTTGATGCCACTGCAGGCTCTGCCCTATTATCCTTTCTGGATTGCTACTGTGGGTACCACCAGATTGCCCTCAAAGAAGAAGATCAACCCAAGACATCATTTATAACTCCCTTTGGCGCCTACTGTTATAAAACCATGTCCTTTGGGCTGAAGAATGCAGGGGCCACTTATCAACGAGCTATTCAAGATTGCTTGGGTGACCAAATTGGTCGCAATGCATAAGCTTATGTTGATGATGTGGTCATAAAAACAAAGGATCCGACTACTCTCATCTCCGACCTAGAGGAAACTTTCAACCGACTACGCGCATATCAATGGAGACTCAATCCCACAAAATGCATTTTCGGAGTACCCTCAGGCCAGTTACTCGGATTTCTTGTTAGCCATCGGGGCATCGAGGCTAGTCAAAAGCAGATCACAGCTATCATCAACATGAAGCCACCTACCTCAGTTAGGGATGTTCAGAAGCTCACCGGGTGCATGGCCGCGCTAAATTGATTTATCTCACGGCTGGGAGAAAAGGGACTCCCTTTCTT
This sequence comes from Coix lacryma-jobi var. lacryma-jobi, assembly GCA_009763385.1. Lineage (NCBI taxonomy): Eukaryota > Viridiplantae > Streptophyta > Magnoliopsida > Poales > Poaceae > Coix > Coix lacryma-jobi. Next base: position 73,703,573 of record CM019828.1, on the reverse strand, counting down.
CAAATTACTCAAGGCCGGCGATAAATATCAGTGGACAGTAGAAGCAGACAGGACCTTCGAACAACTCAAAGGATACCTTACCGATTCACCTATACTCACGCCACCAGAACCCAGGGAGCCGATGATGCTTTATATCGCAGCTACCACACACGTTGTAAGCACAGCAATCGTATTACAGCGCAAGGATGACAAGCACATCTACCACACCCAACGACTAGTATACTACATCAGTGAGGTACTCTCCAATTCAAAGGCCAGATACCCGCAAGTACAGAAATTACTCTACGCCCTACTTATATCTTCAAGAAAGCTACGACATTACTTCAAAGCCCATGAGATCACAGTTGTTACGGATTTTCCTTTGGGAGAAATCCTCCACAATCGTGATGCTACTAGAAGAATTTCCAAGTGGGCAGTCAAATTGGGGGCACTTAACATCAAGTTCACTCCCAGGAAAGCAATCAAGTGACAAGCTCTAGCTGATTTCATCGCCGAATGGACAGAAATACAGCAGATCCAAGACAATGCTATTCCCGATCATTGGAAGATGTACTTTGATGGGTCCCTAAAACTCAGAGGAGCAGGAGCCAGAGTACTACTTGTATCACCCGCCGGAGAGCAGCTCAAGTACGTTCTACAGATATTATGGCCTGCTACCAACAATGAAGTAGAATATGAAGCGCTACTCCACGGACTCAAGCTGGCAGTCGCATTGGGCATCAAGCGACTCCTAGTCTACGGCGACTCTTCCGTGGTAATTTACCAAGTCAACAAAGACTAGGACTGTACCAAGGAAACGATGAATGCCTATTGCGCGGAAGTCCGTAAGCTGGAAAAACACTTTTCTGGGCTGGAACTCATTCATATTACCCGGGATCTCAATGTAGCAGCAGGTGTCCTAGCTAAATTGGGTTCCGACAGGGCTCTGGTCCCCAGTGGTACCTTTGTTCATGAGTTATCCAAGCCGTCAATTAGAGAGAAGGAAGAGGTTGACCCAGCACCATCTGCTCAGGTTCTAGCTCTAGCACCAGACTGGACACAAGTTTTCATCGACTACTTCAAAGAGCATAAACTGCCAAGTGGCAAAATAGCTGCAGAGCAAGTCACCAGACGTAGCAAAAACTATGTTCTAGTCGGAGACCGGCTATATCGATGTGGAGCTTCGTCAGGAATCCTCCTCAAGTGCATCTCACCAGAAGAGGGCAGAGAAATCCTAAATGAAGTCCACTCCGGGTGTTGTGGCAACCACGCAGCATCAAGGACACTAGTTGGAAAAATCTTCAGATCAGGGTACTGTTGGCCCTCAGCCTTGAAAGATGCAGAAGACCTAGTCCGCCGCTGTCAGTCATGCCAGTTCTTCGCCAAACAACATCATGTACCTGCACATGAATTGATTTGTATTCCTCCGTCATGGCCTTTCTCATGCTGGGGACTCGACATGGTGGGTCCTCTTAAGCGTGCTCTAGGCGGATTCGAGTACATCTACGTAGCAATCGACAAATTCACCAAGTGGATTGAGTACATGCCATTGGTCAAGTTCAATGCATCCAAGTCAGTACAATTCATGCAGAGCATCTTTCACTGCTTTGGGATGCCGCATAGAATTATCACTGACCTTGGGTCCCCTTTCAAGGCTATTGAGTTCAAGTCATGGGCCAGCGACTGTGGAATCAAGATAGACTACGCATCAGTAGCCCATCCACAATCCAACGGTCAAGTTGAATGAGCAAATGCCCTAATTCTCGCTGGATTAAAACCAAGGCTATTTGACCTTCTAAAAGATCACGGCGGAAAGTGGGTTGAAGAGCTGCCTAAGGTAGTCTAGGGGCTACGGACACAACGAAGTCGGGCAACAGGCCAAACTCCTTTCTTCTTGGTGTTTGGCACTGAAGCAATCCTCCCGGCTGACTTAATCTGGAGCTCCCCATGAACAGAGCAGTACAATGAAGGCGAAGCTGATGATACCAGGCGGCTAGAAGTCGACAGCCTTGAAGAATCCTGATTAACCGCACTCTTTCAGTCAGCTAGATACCTTCAAGGGATGAGACGCTACTATGACAAGGACGTCCATCACTGCACCTTCCAAGTAGGCGATCTGGTACTGAAGAAAATTCAGAATACCACAGGGCGCCACAAGCTCATGAGTCCATGGGAAGGACCCTACATAGTATCCAAAGTAACAAGACCCGGGTCATTTGAGCTAGTTACTGAGGATGGCTCTCCGCTGCCAAATTCATGGAATATTGAGCATCTGAAGAAATTCCATACCTAAGGACTATGCTAGAAATCTGACTCAGGACACATGTATTTACTACACAGATATTAATAAAGTTTGAAGTTCATCAGCAACAAGAACTTTATTCTCTTTTTACACTTCATTATGACTATTTAGTCACATGAAGCCTATCAGTCATACAATAAGCTTTAGCTATTGTATCCCACCGACTAATATATAATATTACTCGGATGGATTGGTTCAGCGGCAACCATACTCGAGTTACGAGCTCCGAGCTCAATACAACTCCAATGATAGTACGGCTTAATAACCGGCTATCAACCTATAGCGAATATGGTATCTACCATAATAGATACTAATTCCTATAAGGTGTGACAAGGGGAATAGTACTCACCCTGTTACAACTTAACCGCACAGAGGTCCACCCACTTTCGCACTCAAGCTGCAAGTACCAAGAGGATATGATCCACCCAGAAGGAACCATTGTCACAGTCCTTCAAGAGGTGCTTGATCAAAATTATCCCTTGAACAAGGGTACTAAGAGTAGTACTCGGGCAAGACTAAGTTCTCTACATGATAAGACTACTAGAGAAACGAAGTCACACGACCCAAACTCAAGTGCTAGAGAGCACCCGGATAGACTCGTCTAATAAGACACCTGGTCATACATCCACATCAAACAGAAACAACCCATTGACAAGAAATTTCTTGCAATGACGAGTTGATACGAACTTCACAAAGACTCAAAAGTAACTAATAGTTTGATTCTTTATATTTGATAATAATTGTTTCCAGGGAATACAAGCGGCGGTTAAACGATCAAGGAGGCTAAACTACTCTACAAGATCTAAAATCTGCGAGTACTCCTCCGTCGCGGTCTTCACCATCTCTTGCATCGCTGCAAGATCCTCATCGCCTTTGCCTTCAGGAAGCGTCATAAGAGCTGACAAGTCGAAGGACGGTAGATGAAGCCGCAGTGTCACCATTAGACCCTGCACAACTGAAGTCGACATATCTTTGATATACTGAGCCAGCCGCCCAGGTGCAGCTTTGGCCTGATCAATCAAAGATTCCTCGACCCCTTTAGAGCACGGAATCATATCTAGGATGGGCTCGACGGCATGCTCCAACACCTTCAAGGAAGCCTGTGAAGACTCGAGGGCTTCCCGCGACTCCTTCGTAGATTTCAAAGCCTGCAGGAGGTCCCGGTCAGCACCCTCACGCATCAATTTGGCCTCTTGAAGAGTATTTTGCGCATTAGCAAATACCTCCTCAAGCTCCGACTGCTTTCGGTTGAACGCGCTTTGCCACCCGGAAGCCAGTTTGCTTGCATCTGTAGACACATTAGTCGGATACCGTGTCATCAGCTAGCAAGGATAAAAAGACTCGGAGCAGTATTTTCAACTTACCATCCAGTTGTTTCTTTGAAGCTTTCTTCAGCTCCTTCATCTTCTGCTCCAAGGAGGCGTCTTTGGCTATCAGCGCAACCTCCCAGTTATTGGCAGCGTCACGTTCAGCTACTACAGTCTTAAGACTACCTTGCAGCTCATTGATGCGATTGTGCAGGGGTTGGGTGGCCACTTTCTGGCTAATTTGGTCCTGGGAGATGTAATCTCGAAGCTCCTGATTCTCATGAGACATCTCCTGACGGATCCGAGTGATCTGGTCCTTGACCTTTACATCAAAACCCTACACAAAAATACTACCATCAGCACTCAAATGAGATTGTAACATTTGAAGAGGATTTCAAAAGATTTACCTCAACAAACTGTCGAAGGGCTTCGACAGGGGCCCTCACTTGCTCACTTAATTCCTTCAGCCGGGTGAGGTCCTGGTCATACCCCATGACATCGAGCATCGCTCCTTGGCGCGAGGACTCGGAGGCACCCGTGGACCCTCCCTGTGGAAGAGTGGATGCCTCGGTATTGACGCCGGCTAAGACCATCTCCAGGGTTGGCTCGTCCGGCTGTCGAGTGCGGAAAAACCATTCATTCATTACTCGGTCAAATTCCAACTGAGAAGGAGAACGGAAGATCGAATACGGCACACCAACCTGAGGCAAAGGGATAATATCCACTTCAGGTGCTACATCCACCTGGGGACCCGATGTAGAGGAGCCGGGCAGAGGATCTACCTGACTAAAGACAGGAGGGACGCTGGTTTCTTCTTTACCCACCGTCACCGACTCCTCTACCGCCCGAGTCTCAGGAACTGCATCTGAGGCTGCTATAGCCGACTTCGTTTTCCTACAACAGATGAGTATCTATATTAGTACCAGAAACATGCGAGCACTCTACAAGTAAAAATATGTGACTTACTTTACGAGCTTCAATGGCCGCGGCAACTTCAAGAGAGGTTTCTTCAGTAGCGGTTCTGGAGCCGGAGCCTCTTCAGGGACCGCACTGCTTGAAGTCCCTTGGGTTGTCTCAGTATCTGGTACAAAGACATATATAAGACAAGGGTTTATTAAATTCCAAATACAAAAGAAGATCAAGGTACTTGGGTTTCCCCTTACCAGGAGCACCCATATTACAGTGCTTTTCAGCCAATACTGGTGACAAAAGTACTTTTCGAACAACACGACGCCTACCAGTGCGAGCCTTCTTTGGGACAGTTTCCTCGGCTTCTTGAAGTGGAGTCGGTGACCTCTTCCAGCTACTCCTAGTTTCCGTGTCTATGTGCATGACATCAGAGTCAGTTGATTCTATGTCAAGCCAATTAAGGTCATCAGGAGAGCTTGGGTTGTTTGGAAGGTCCTCACTTTGGATAGGACCTCCTAGAATTATGCCTCCGCCTTCTTCAGTCACCGGAGGTAGGGGCGGAGAATCATTATTATCCCTCCCCTGGCCCTATAAAAGAAGAAAACTCAGTCAAGTCAGAACGATATCTACTAAGAATCTTAAAGACAAGACAAGACTACTTTTCACCTGAGGAGGCGGGTTAATGGCGGAGAATGTCATCATCACCGGAACAAGGTGTTCACGGCTCTTAAGCAGTCGGTTCACCCTCCTCAGCATCTCATGATCAAGCAGCTGTTCGGCGTCATGACGACCCGGGTCCTTCGTACCCAGGTACTCAAAGCCAAAGTTGGCTCGCTGTTGAAGAGGATGGATGCGGCACGCGACGAAGTCTTGGACGATGGTGTACCCGTTCAATCCGCCAAGCTTTAATCCATCTATCATATCAATGAATGGTTGGACAGTCTCTACCTCAACAGCGGTAATCTTGTCCTTCCATTCCTGGCACTTTCGTGGAGGCCATCCATCATGGCGGCGAAGAGCCGGCGGAGGGTTAGCCATATAAAACAACCCGGCAGCCCAATCTCGGACCGAATCTGACAGCTCTACATTAATATACTGCGTGGCCACCTCTAGCCTAAGCTGGATGCTAGCCCTTCCAACTACCTCAACGCTAGCGTCACTAGGTTGGCACTTCACCCAGAAGAAGTAGCGGAAGAGAGTAAAGGATGGGCAGATACCCAGGAAAGCTTCACACAGATGAGTAAAGATGGCAATATGGAAGCAGACATTGGGAGTGATATGGTTGAGAGTCAAACCATAGTAATGGAGCAACCCTCGCAAGAAGTCCGACGCCGGAAGCCCTAATCCCCGCTCCACGAAAGATTTGAACATGACTATCTCCGTTGTATTGGGGGCGGGAGCACGATGATCAGTCGGTACCCTCCACCCATCCAATGGTTGTGCTCGGAGCAGTCCTTGTTGCGCCAAGTAAGCAAGCTCCGTTTGCCTGGTATCCAGCATTTTCCATGCCAAGACATCAGTGGGCGGGCAAGGATGGCGCGGCACTCCAGTAGTGGTGATCCTGGTTTTCTTCTTCTCCGCAGCAGTTTGCTTCTTGGGACCCATGTTGATGATAAGAGATTTTTTACGCATCGACAAAGGATTGGCTATGGGATTTCTAAAAGCAATGGCTAGATGAAAGCGTGAGGAAAACACAGGCCCGATGGCGGCTTATTATAGATCTGTTTCGGCAACCGTTCATCTTTTCCAGACGGCGTTATAAAACCGTTCAAAACCCTAACGGCTGGGAGAACGTTTCGGACGACGTCAGCAACAGTGAACAGGGAAACAACAAACAGACAAGCTTCCTTCTTTCACAAGACACATTTAGTACTCGGAGAACAAGACAGAGGACTCGGAAAACATTCCAAGTACCCGAATCTTATTTATTATTACTCAGAATTACAACAGAGATACATGGAAACATCTTGAGATACAACAACTACCAGCACAAGTACCATCAAGATGTAAAACTTTACTCTAGTGTAATCAAGGTACAGAGTCCTGATGCCTAATGCACCAAGGACTGGGTTCAGTGAGACGCAGTAAAGCAGACACAGAACCTTGGGTAGACACTATCTTTTCAGTGCATCCCAAGGTGGATCTCAGGCACCACCCCAGTACTCAAGGAACTCGGGGGGAAGACCATCACCCTCGCCGCCTTTTGACAACCTGTGACTCCGAGGTTATCTACGAGTGGTAGTCACAAGAGTTCTTCTAGGCGCACCTCTGTATCCCTCTGCTCGCGACCACTTGGAAACCACCCTGGCGGATGGTCCCTTCACAAGAGTTCTTCTGGACACCTCATCTATCTTACAAAAGGAAGATACCCGGGGGCTTGGCCATCTTCACTATTGATCCTACAATACTCATGGAACTAGAGGAAGTCATATACTCAAAAGGATATGAGCTCTTCGCTTCCCAGGCAGGGTATTTATAGGTGGATTCCTCTTGGTCTATGGACTTTGTCTATGGATAAAAAGTGACTGAAGGGTCAAATAATTCAACCTATGCACTGTTGCACATGTGAAGCCTGGCATCGATGATGGACTTGATTCCCATGCGCACTTCAAGAGGAAGACGACAAACTTTGCAGATGCAGAACACGACAAAAACCATTAATATGTACAGCTGGAACGGTCATTGGTCAATTATTGCTGTTACCACAGTAATTTTTGTTCAGTGGGGGTGATAAGGGATGTTTGTTGAAAGCATTACCCACCTGAAGCTGAATATTTATTACATAGATTGAATAAGCAACGAATCAGTGACATGTTTTGATTCCTCAAGACCTTTATGGATTACCCAGTCATATATTTGGAAGACCCCAAGAACCAACTACGGAGTACTCGGAACTTAGGCTCGGGGGCTGCAGGGTACATATCATAAAGGAAATGTTTTTTCTTACCCAAGAATTACTCAGAAAAGGCTCAAAAGATCCTCTAAGTTATTATAAATAACAAGAGGCTCGGGGGCTACACCCTATGGGTGCACTTTTCAGGAAAAAGTGCACACCATGGAAGTTCTTTACCTACGGAGCACTTCAAGATTTCTCAAGACATTACTTGGAGATTCTCAGAGAGAAACCAGAAGATAATGTTATGAGGAAATGATGAAGAGCTCGGGGGCTTGACGGACCAGGATGTTAGAGATGTCATCAGAAGATGATTACTCCGACTAATCCCGGACGGAACGGGAGATCCGAAGACTTGATACGAAGCGTACTTGGATTAGGACTCTCATTGTAACTTAGTCGAGTTCTTAAAGGAAGTCTTGTAATTAGAATAGGACTCCTCCGTTGCAACCGACTAGGACTCGGTCTGCGCTATGCTTCACCCAGATATATAAGGGGAAGCAGGCGCGGGCTCTAATCAATTGAATCATAATCATATACAAGGCATACGCCGCACTGGACATAAGGTATTACGCTATTTAGCAGCCTGAACTAGTATAAATCGCTGTCCCTGTGTACTCGCCGAGTCCTACGAACGTCGATCCCCACCGAACAAATCATCTGAGATTACTCAAGACGAGTTGCCGGTTAACAAACACCGACAATCAACGTTCAACTTGGTGCCAACACTAGGAGCACACGTGCCATGGGAAAGGCTACGTGGCTTCCTAAAAGCCTTAGCTCGAATACGCCGCTCGTGCTTGACACGGCGAAAGCAAAAATCGAATGAATGTCCATCCTTCTTGCAAAAGGTGCAATGGAAAATTGGATTGGGAGCACGAGTTCTAAAAATGTGAGAAGCACCCTTGTCAAGAGAAGTCCCTTGGACATCACTCGAAGAAACAGCAAGGTTAGGAGTAGCTATGAAAGAGCTATCCAAAACCTTAAAACTAATGCTACAGTTGTTGACGCTCACTAAGTGTCATATTCTTAGCATCAACAAGGTCATATAATGCAACACAAGGGCCTAAAATCAACCAAAAACCTTTTATAAACTAACGATTTCCACTTGTCCTTGAGTTTTATTTGAATGTAAGAAATTGCAGGGTTTTTGAGCAAAATGACCAAATGGACCCACCAGGAAGCAAGCCCACTTGCCTGGGCCCACTTTGGGCCAAGGAGGGGTGGCACCCGCCCCTAGCTGGCGGCCGCCAGGGGGGAGAAGCCCAAACTCCCCCCTGCCACGTCACTGATCCAGGGGAAGCACCCCACACTCATTGGCAGCCGTTGCTCACCTAAGTCGGTTCATCCAAGGGCTAAGAAGCAGCGTCACATGGATCATGGCCTAATTGCCCATGTGACGGTTATTGGACAACCCTAACCGACCCCAAACCGACTTGGAGGACCTCCTGGATGCCGTTGGTGAAGAGGCGGTGGATCCAAGGGCCAGGGGAGTGGCGCCCGCCACCCCTAGCTGGCGCCCGCCACCACACTCACCCCCCTGACCTAACCCTAGGTCCATAAGTACCCCCCTAGGTCCCTTAGGCTATAAATAGGACCCCCCGAGCTCATTTGTACTCAGACCTCACCTCATTAGTCCCACTCTCTTGTAAGCGAAGCTCTGGTGAAGGAACACTCTAGTTGAGAGACTTAGAGTGAGAGCGAGAGTGTAGAAGAGAAGAGCTGGAGTTGTAATAGAGGATCTTCCAAGTCTCTGGTATAATTCCAAGTCTTCTCTCATTTATCTTAGTGTTCTTCTACTTTCAGCATTTACTTTAAGTACTTTACTTATTGTTCTTGTTGAGTGCTTTCGATCATAGATAACTTAGTATTTAGTTTATATCTAGTTTGGGTTCTTCGCTGAGTAATCAGTGCTCTAGTTTTGGACGCAAGATTAGAGTAGTATATATTAGTGTAAGCGCGGTGCTTAGACTATTTATACCTTAGTTTGTGGCTAGCCCCCCGGATAGCTGTGGTAGCAAACAGGTGGTGACAGCCCTGGGAGCCTTGAATTCCACCACGTAGTTGGGTTAGTTCTTAAATCATAAACCTCGTTGTGCACGTCTGAGGTAAATAGTCCAGAGGGTGTGTACGGTTCGAAGAACTAGATAAACTCTTTATTGCTAAGTTAGTTGTGTTCGTAAGTGTTTAGGAAAACATTAATCTGTTCATCGGCCAGACCCCGCCGATTTAGTTTAGTAGTAGTTAGTCTTTCTTTTCTTTTTAGTAGTAGTAGAAACCAACCCCCATTCACACATTTCGATCAACCCTGCTAGAATCACTAGTTGTTCATAGCGGTCCTAGTGTTAGTTCTGCCATAGTAGCTTCCCTGTGGAAATAAATACGATACTCGGTTACTCCTGGGTGAAGTGCTACAATAGACTTATTCTGTGCGCTTGCGGAACCTACCAATAGTCATACGAATAGTTAGTTATACTTCTTACATTAAGAAGTACCAACAAACCTTTCTGGCGCCGTTGCCGGAAGTAGATTCATAGTCTACTCCTAGTGACGACGTTAGCAAGAGTCAACAACAGTCAAAAGACTCACGCACAGCACAAGAACTCAACTCCGGTTGCAAAGATGCAAACTTAGAAATATCAACATCGGAGTTGCAAGAATTGCGTGAATCAAATAACTTAGCACAAAGGCTCTTGCATCTTTTGGCCAAAACCTCATTTTCAAACATGAGGCGATCACAAGTACCACAAGGAGTGTTTCTTAAGTTTTCCATCTCCTTTTCAATGCACTCGGCATATGTGGTACACAAGAGCTCAATCTTCTTCTCAAGGTTAGCACTCATATCATTGTGCTCAACCAACTTAGCGCTCATATAATCGCGCAAAGCTTTCAAAGCCAAAACTTCCTTTTCTAAATCAATGCATGATGTGCACATGAAATCGGTGAAAGAAACATCACCATTCACATCAAGCAAAGAATCATGAATAGCACAAGAAGTAAGGCAAGCATTTTTATTCAAAGAGCATGAGCTACAAGGCCTAGAATTTAATTCAACAATTTTAGTCCTAGCATGCTCAAGTTCGTCTACACATGTCCTATGAATCAAACTGAATTCTCTAAGTCTAGCAACAAAAGATTCACAGTTATCACATGGTGACAAAACATTTGACTTTAGCAAGGCTATTTCAGTTTTAGCACAATCAAGGTCCCTGCGCAAGTCAATGCAAACTAGACATGGTTTGGAAGCATTGGATTTCAACATTTTATTTTTCAGATCTTAAGCTAGCAAGAGAAAAGCGTAGCTCATCAACCTTCCTAACCATGTCACTACTAGAGGTGCAAGGTAAAGATGCACTAGACTTCCAATGAGAAAGACCACATTTCAACCTTGCAATAGAGCATTTCAACTTCTTGATCTTTCTACGCAAGGTATCACAAAGCTCTTCATTTCTAATGTTATCATCATAGCTGTTGGTAGTTCTTAGCTACACCTAGGATAGGGTAACTAAAGTAGCTATCTACTAATGCCAAGCGGGGTTGTCAATCCCGACACTAGTAGGAGCTAGCTAGCGAGAATGCAATCTACTAGGAGGAGATTCTGCAAGCGCACAGAACTATCGTAGTAGCACTTCGCCTGGGAGTACCAGGTGTCGATTTATTTGATCCCAAGGGAAGGCTAGGTTGGTGTATGAGTTGAGTCAAGGAGGGGATGAGAGTCAAAGAAATAAGAAAAAGGAAAAAGGGAGAAGGGAAGATGAAAGGCTAGAAAGAATATGTGGGTGGATAGGTAAGGATGAAATGGATGGCTAAGGTAAGGTGGATAACTAGATAGATAGATAGTTGAAGGGAAATATGATAACTAAGGATAACTAACTAATAACTAATCCTAGATAACTACAAAGCAAGATAACTACGAAGCGAGATAGTTTCGAAGCAAGGTAGGCAAAAGACAATAAAGCAACTAAGTTGAGTATAGTTTTATTCCTATCTTGTCAAGTATCGAGGCGTACTAGCCTTTACCACTTACTTAGGTTGAACGCTAGCACAACGAGCCTTACTGTTAAATTGGGCCAACTACGTGGTGGAATTCAAGGCGCACAGGGCTGTCACCACCTGCTTGCTACTACAGCTATCCGGGGGTCCAGCCGTATCTGAAGGTAAGTCTATAACTAAGCACCACGCTTAACTATATTCTAACTATCTCTACCCTAGCTTTGAATAGAGACACCCTTGCGGACGTCAGAGCAAACACTTGACTTAATAAGATAAACACTAAACTAACTAAGCAACCTATTGGCAAAGATCAAACACTAAGCTCACTAGAGATTAACTATTATGGCTAAGTGAATTGATCTGTAGGATAGCTAGGCACTCAAGCAATCAATCAAGTATACCACTCAATACTGATAAGTAGAATAAAGTAATACTTGAAATGATGAACTAGAATATAGTAAATGCTTGAGTAACAAGAGCAAAACCTGAACTGGAGATGAAGGAAGACTCTTCCCAGCTCCAGGACCGATCACTCGCACGCCTCTACTCTTGAGCTAACCCTTGAGCTGCGCTACCGCGAGGGCGAAGATGCCTTGCTCTACTAGCTACCTGGCCGTTGGATGAACCGCCTCTGCTTCAATGGCATCCAGGTGGTTGTCCAAGGCGGTTTGGAGGTCGGTTGCATGTCCTAGCAACCGACATTCAGCCTTGATCCACGCCACTCCTCCCTGAGCCATCCGATGCCACTGACCTAGTGACCAAGGGCCAAGATTTGGCCCTGTGGAGGTCACACGGATTGGTGACGTGGCAGGGAGGCTAACCCAAGTGGCGGGCGCCACCTAGGGGTGGCGGGCGCCACCCCCCTTAGGCCCATTTGGGCCCTGCTGAGTGGGCTAGGCTCCTGGTGGGTCCAAATGTCCAAATTTGGTTCAAATCCTGCATTCAAATAAAATTCTATGGACATGTGGAATTCGGTTAGTTTGAAACCTATTTGACTACATTTCATGCCTTTCTGGTGAACTTTAGGGTCAAATGTTGACGGTAAAATAGGTGTTTAAGGACCGTCAACAAGCTCCCCCAAGCTAACCTGTTGCTCGTCCTCGAGCAACAATGCGGTTTAAGCATTGAGCATGAAATGGATAGCAACTTAAGATGTCTGCAAGTGCATATTGTATAGTGAGAAATAACTTAGCATGTATCATAAATCATAGCAATGTGGAGGTTATAGCTTTTCACTTCAAACATGCAAGAGTGAAATAAAGCAGTAGATAGGAAACTTTATCTTGCTTAGGTTTGACTAGGATTTTGTCTGGAGGTTTTTCAAGGTTTTCAAAAGATAACAACTTGCTTAAGTCCTCCAAGATTCACTCAATCACTCAATGGTGTTTAAATCCTCACTTAGGCCAAAATGTAGCCTCTCCTATTTCTAAAGAATGATATGTGGAGTTATAGGTAGGCTAAGAACCATGAGCAAATTGCCTGATGTTTATTGCTAAGCTAGACACTCAGATCATAAGGAGCAGCAAATCATAAAAATTGATCAAGATGTGCATGTGTGGTTATGTGGAAGTGTATAGAGAGGTATTTCATAATCCTTCCTAGTTAATTTCTGGGGTCTAGAGCTAATGATAATTCTCTCTCTTTTTTTTGGATACAAAGTGAGTAGACAAAAAATGTGTCCTCACATTTTCTTAGGACATAGTCCTCTTTTGAGCTACTTTGCTCACTTTTTTTTCATAGGACATAGTCCTTTCTTGAGCTACTTTGCTCATTTTTCTCTCTCTCTCTTTTAGCTCTAGATTTCCCCAGACATCTATAGGAAAGGATTTTTGAAATGAGTAGGGGAAGAGGGAGAAATGCTTATTCCCAGTGTAGGAATAGCATAAGGCTAGCAATGGGATGTTTGGTAGGGTATTGCATATCTCCGGTGTAGAGAATAAGCAATTTATTTGGTGGTTGCAAACTTCCAAAGTGGAAAGTAGGCAAATTATGGTGGGTGTACGTGAATCTTGATTCAAAAGATATGATAAGCTTCTCTACTAAGATCTATGAGGTCTAACAAAGCTCAACACAAACAAAGCTCTTTGTGGTTTTGACTAATGACTAACAAATATTTGGCTGGTGGTGGGATGGGATAAAATCTAGGAGGAACTTTTAGCAAGGTTTTCATAGTTTTTAAAAGAAATCCTCCAGATTAGGTCCTAATTTCACCTTAACAAGTTTAAAGAATTACTCCATTTCTTACTAACTTTACTCACTAAGCATGATTTCAGTTAAAGCATGTGCAACCCACAAAAGCTACAACTTAGATAAGACTAGTCATTCAAACCATAACAATAGCATTTGCATGACATATTTCAAATCTTATTCAGGTTTCAACTTGTTTAAGCAGATTTTATCAATTTTATTCATAGAGTGGTTATTTAGGCAAGCATATGACATTCAAAAGATATAGAATTCAAGAACTGAATGTAAAGTGTAGGCTTGAGACATACCTTATCGGAGCGGGAGTCTCCCCCAAGCTGGCTTCTTGCTTGGTGAAAGATCTTCTTCGTCTCAGTCGGAGCTCTTGTTCTCATTTTATTAAAAGGGAAACTATCTAATGTTGTGAAAAGGGAAACTATCCTATTTTGATATTTTATTGTTCTAACTAAGTTAACATATACCTATGCATAAAACTAATGATAACTGATTTTTTTAGCTTCATGCATGACATATGTTATTTATTCGAAGAAGGAAAATTTGAAGGAAAATTAAAAGTAAAACCATACCTTAGGTCCATGGAGTTTCATCCTTATTGGGTGGATCTTCTTCCTTGGGCACTTCTTCTCTTAGTACTCCATCGGGTTCTTCTTCTTTTGGCACCTCTCCTTTGTTATGTGAATCACACAACTTAAGAGGAGGTGGTTCTTTCTTTATGTTACATCTTGTTCTAGGGCGCCTCTTCTTGGTACGAACGGGTTTTGCTACCTGCATGTTAGCGTCATATGCGGGGCCTCGGGAGAAGGAGAATATTTCCTTCCTCCCTCCTAATGTCATTTGAATTTTACCACTCCCCACATATATGCAAGCATTAACAGTATTCAAGAAGGGTCTACCTAAGATTAGAGGCACATCTTTCCTATTTCCTATATCTAGTATTATGAAATCAGCAGGAACATAGGAGCCTCTAATATGAACAGGTAAATCATTAACAATTCCTTCTACATAGCAAGTGGATTGATCAGCTAGCACAACATAGGCAGATGTGGATGACATGGGTGGAAAGAATGAGTTTTCATAAAAGTCTTTAGATAAAATGTTCACACTCGATCCTAAATCACACATGGCATTTTTAAAGACTTCACCAAAGATTGAGCATCTAATTATGGGACTACCAGGATCACCCTTTTTAACAGTCATGGTTTGTTCTTCATAATAGTAAAAATATTTTATTTCAACCATATTAGCAGTTTCCATGTCAGGTTTAGTAGGAATTTTGCCAGATTCAAAAGATGTTATGATAGCAGCAAGTTGAGCTAATTGGGTTTCTAACATCTTATTAAAGCTTAATTGATTTTTCAGAGCAGATGAGAAATCTTCCAATTTAGTATTTATTTTCTCAAGGGTTTTACCATTCGCCATTAATTTCTTATTCAAAAATTCAGTAGTTCTACCTTGTGAGTAAACTAAATTCTTTAAGAACGAGAAATCATTAGAATTATGAAAATTAGAGCAGGGGAATGAATTGTTACCTTGAGAATTGGAGTGCTGATTCCATCCTTGATTCTGTTGACGGAAACCGTTACTGTTGTTGATGAAGTTCAAATCTTCATGTAGCTCGGGGCAGTGGCTCCCAGAATGTCCGGTTTCTCCACAGACTTCACAAGTCATGTAGGATTCCAGAGATTGGACACTCTCCTGTTGGTTCATCTTCTCACAGCTGTCCAGCTTCTTTGCCAGCAGGTCCATCTTGGCCACGATCATGTCGGCCTCCTTAAGGGAATGTATACCTCGCTTGCGGGGCTGTAGTCTTTCGTCATTCCATCCTTGGTTCGACACCATCTTCTCTATGAGAGCCTTAGCATCTGCAACATTCAGAGAAAAGAATGCACCGCCGGCGGCGGCATCCAAATGGCTTCTAGAGAGAGGGGTTAGGCCATGGTAGAAGTTCTGGATCAATAGCCAGTCCTCCATACCATGGTGCGGACAAGCAGCGACATACTCTTGCAACCTCTCCCAAACCTTGGGGATAGATTCCTCGGCTTGTTGAGTAAAGCTGGAGATTTTGTTGCGAAGAGCGTTCGTCTTGCCCAAAGGAAAGAATTTGGCGAGAAAAGCATTGGAACACTTGTCCCATGTGTCTACAGCGTTGCGATCGGTATAGAACCATTGCTTCGCTTTTCCTATCAAAGAGAAAGGAAAGAGACGAAGACGGATGGCTTCTTGGGTTATCCCCTTAATGGTGAAGGTGCCGCAAATCTCCAAGAATTGTTGGAGGTGAGCATTGGCATCCTCATGAGCCTTGCCACAAAACGGGCTAGCTTGGACCATCGTGATCAGAGCCGGTTTCAACTCAAAATTGAGGTTGGCATCGATCATGTCTGGTCCTATCGCTACATTAGCGGCAAAAGGAGCAGAAAATTCACAAATGGTCTTGTTGGCCATCGTGAAGATAGAACGAGATAAGAAAGAAAGAAGTTGAAGAAGATGAAGGAAATAGATAAGAAGAACTAAGGAAAGAAAGAATGGGGTAAGATGGGATTAGCTAAGCGGGAGCTTAAGCGAAGATAAATTCGACACGGACTCAACCGATACACCGATTGCCTTCCCTGGCAACGGCGCCAGAAATGCTTGTTGACACTTGCTAACGTCGTTACTAGGAGTGTACTATGGAATCTATCCCCGGCAACGGCGCCAGAAATGCTTGTTGGTAGTTCTTAGCTACACCTAGGATAGGGTAACTAAAGTAGCTATCTACTAATGCCAAGCGGGGTTGTCAATCCCGACACTAGTAGGAGCTAGCTAGCGAGAATGCAATCTACCAGGAGGAGATTCTGCAAGCGCACAGAACTATCGTAGTAGCACTTCGCCTGGGAGTACCATGTGTCGATTTATTTAATCCCAAGGGAAGGCTAGGGTGGTGTATGAGTTGAGTCAAGGAGGGGATGAGAGTCAAAGAAATAAGAAAAAGGAAAAGGGGAGAAGGGAAGATGAAAGGCTAGAAAGAATATGTGGGTGGATAGGTAAGGATGAAATGGATGGCTAAGGTAAGGTGGATAACTAGATAGATAGATAGTTTAAGGGAAATATGATAACTAAGGATAACTAACTAATAACTAATCCTAGATAACTACAAAGCAAGATAACTACGAAGCGAGATAGTTTCGAAGCAAGGCAGGCAAAAGACAATAAAGCAACTAAGTTGAGTATAGTTTTATTCCTATCTTGTCAAGTATCGAGGCGTACTAGCCTTTACCACTTACTTAGGTTGAATGCTAGCACAACGAGCCTTACTGTTAAACTGGGCCAACTACGTGGTGGAATTCAAGGCGCACAGGGCTGTCACCACCTGCTTGCTACCACAGCTATCCGGGGGTCCAGCCGTATCTGAAGGTAAGTCTATAACTAAGCACCACGCTTAACTATATTCTAACTATCTCTACCCTAGCTTTGAATAGAGACACCCTTGCGGACGTCAGAGCAAACACTTGACTTAATAAGATAAACACTAAACTAACTAAGCAACCTATTGGCAAAGATCAAACACTAAGCTCACTAGAGATTAACTACTATGGCTAAGTGAATTGATCTGCAGGATAGCTAGGCACCCAAGCAATCAATCAAGTATACCACTCAATACTAATAAGTAGAATAAAGTAATACTTGAAATGGTGAACTAGAATATAGTAAATGCTTGAGTAACAAGAGCAAAACTTGAACTGGAGATGAAGGAAGACTCTTCCCAGCTCCAGGACCGATCACTCGCATGCCTCTACTCTTGAGCTAACCCTTGAGCAGCGCTACCGCGAGGGCGAAGATGCCTTGCTCTACTAGCTACCTACTTGCCTAAGCTCTCTAAGATTCTAACCTAACTCTCACTTGCTTCTCTTGCTTTGCTTCTCTTGGAAGTGTGGGATATGAGGGATATATCAATGAAGAGGTGCCTCCAGGGGGGTATTTATAGCCCAAATGAGTGAGGGGGGTTCTTATAGTGGGCAGCCAACCGACCTAGGGTTAGGTCAGGTGGCGGGCGCCACCCCCTACTGGCGGCCGCCAGTCCCTTGGCCGTTGGATGAACCGCCTCTGCTTCAACGACATCCAGGTGGTTGTCCAAGGCAGTTTGGAGGTCGGTTGCATGTCCTAGCAACCGACATTCAGCCTTGATCCACGCCACTCCTCCCTGAGCCGTCTGATGCCACTGACCTAGTGACCAAGGGCCAAGATTTGGCCCTGGGGAGGTCACACGGATCGGTGACGTGGCAGGGAGGCCAACCCAAGTGGCGGGCGCCACTTAGAGGTGGCGGGCGCCACCTAGGGGTGGCGGGCACCACCCCCCTTAGGCCCATTTGGGCCCTGCTGAGTGGGCTTGGCTCCTGGTGGGTCCAAATGTCCAAATTTGGTTCAAATCATGCATTCAAATAAAATTCTATGGACATGTGGAATTCGGTTAGTTTGAAACCTATTTGACTACATTTCAAGCCTTTCTGGTGAACTTTAGGGTCAAATGTTGACGGTAAAACAGGTGTTTAAGGATCGTCAACAATAGCAAGCATCATACCGGTCATCCAAAATCGCAAGACTACCGGCGAGTGTACCTTTCTTGGCCTTGCCAAGTTCACGTAGAAGATCCTCCATCGAAACCTCATCACCATCTAGGAAGTCTAGCAAAGCACCTATTTCGCGTTCTGCCTCAAGAGCCACACTCCTCCTTCTTCTGGCAATGTCATCCTCGATCACATGTCCATGGTTCGAACCTGAGGACAAAGACACACTAGTAGAGAAACTTCGTGCCATTTGCAAAAGCACCGTTAGTGTTAGCAAGATAAAAGCTTAACACCTCGACAAACAAAGTCGGAAGCACAACCACTCTCAAAAGGTCGTCTTCGCGGATCCGGAACCGGTTAAGGTAGAGAGATCCTTAACCTCGCTCTGATACCAACTGAAGGACCGAATTGGCGACCAGAGGGGGGGTGAATGGGAGCCTCAAATTTCTTCTCGAGAAATCAACGGCCTCTGTCCCAGAAAGTCACCCCAAAAGCAAGAATCTCACATGGGTTGTGTTCATGAGCCAATAGGTGGCTGGATGTTCTTGGTGATGACCGACGAACACAGCAGAACACTCACCACCGCGGAAAACACACTACACAGCCAAAACAATCCGAAATCCAAAATGGCGCTCTCTAACTCGATGGAAACAAGAAAAGAGCCCAAACCTAAATCACCCAAACCAACTTGTGGTTTGATGACTTAGAAAAGTTCCTGGGTAGACTAGAAACCCATCGAAACAAACGGATCAATAAACGGACACTCAGAAGGCTCGGAAGGCCAAAATCAGCTAGCAGGTCCAGAGGTTCCGCGTGCTGGCTCGGAGGTTCCGCGGTCTGGGGTGAGAAGAACCTACAGACCTCGGAGGTTCCACGCCTCTGCGCGGAGGCTCCATGCGTGCCTAAAACAGCCTACAGACTGCGGAGGTTCCGCGGCTCTGCGCGGAGGCTTCACGCGTGCCTGTTCAGCTTGCAGACCACGGAGGTTCCGCGTTCTGCGCGGAGGTTCCGCGACCTGAAAATCAGCAGCTCGAGCTAAACAACGAATCACCAAAACTCAATCAAATCAACTTGGATTGACTTCAAACTTTGCACAGAGGATCACAATAAGGTTGGTGAGCTAACTCTAAGAGATCATGGCTCGAACCCAACTAAATCTTCATCAATCGCAAACCTTGTGCAAAGGGGAAGAGTTTGGCTCCGAAAACAAAATCCACTCGATCTATGTGCTCGTGAGGAATTAGATGATTTCCTTCGGTGGAAAGATGCTTCTCATGACAAAGCACAAGATGGTTCAAACGGAATCGCAATCCATCCCTCCAATCAAAAGTTCTCACGAAATCACGAAGAGGGGAAAATGAAGAACGTGAAGAACAAAATCGCAAATCAAAGAGGAGAATGAATTTGATCCTTGGATTTCAGCAAGATGGATGATTTAATTAGCTTGTGGTGTTGGGTTACAAGCCACTCCTAGCAACACAAAGCTCGGATGGCAAAAAGCTCAAGAACAAGAGCCCTCCTCTCCTCTAACCCTAGCCTCTTCTCACAAGAACAAAATTAGAGTGGCACACCTCCAAGGATGGGCTGCCATAACCAGCCCCCTCATATATATAGGCGCATGTCAGAAGACCAAAATGCCCTCACATGAAGAACTCCACCCAAATACCCCCCAGGGATAAAACTGTCCAACTCTAGCAGTTTTCATCTGACGGCCACACGCCTTCTCATCCTTCGCTTCGCCTCGACGCAAGCTCCAGGATGCCGCCACGTGCCGTCACCATCGACCACCGCGCCTTCCTCACCGATAGCTTCGCCGCAACGCAAGCCTCTCGGTGCCACCACGCGTCGACCATTCCGCATAGGAACCTCCGCCCGGTTTTGAGGCCCAAACCGGTAAACCCGCCAGCCCAGGTTTTGAGGCCCAAACCTGGAAACCGTCCACCCCGAGTTTTGAGGCCCAAACTCGGAAACCGGCCACCCCGAGTTTTGAGACCCAAACTCGGAAACCGCGGAGGGTAGCTTTTTGAGGCTCCACTACCGAACCCGCGCCGTAGACGGGATGTGGTTCACACACCCCGACCACCGACACCGATGTCGATGCATGTCCAGCCTCCACGCCGGGCACAACGCCTTCGCCTTCCTTCTTGACTCGGCCGACGACACTTGCGCCGCACAAAAGCCTGTGTCTGACCTCCCGCCAAGTGCCACGACGCCATCGTCTTCCTCCCGACTCGGCCGATGCATCGCACATCCCCATGTGCTCTCGCTTGTCGACGCCAAGTGCCAGCTACCACAGCTGGTCCTCCGGCCCTCCGGTCCGACGGTTCAAGCCTCGCGTCCGACCGTCACCGCTCTGGGTACATCGGCATGACACGTCCGCCGCACGGCACGCCCATCCTGCACCGCTCCCGGTCCATCGGCACGACACGTCTCTACTTGACCTTCACCCCACTATCGACCACTGTATCCGAGTTCCACACCTGCACATCAACACAGCCAAGAGACACATGTTGCACACGCACACCAACACATGAAACACCACAACTCAACGCCACTAGTTAGTCATAAACATTAAGCACATAGCGAGATAATGACTCAACCGGGAAAAGCCTCAAACCTTCCTCATCAATGTCAATTATTCATCATATATGTTCTCACTTAGAAACACCAACATCGGAGTTGCAAGAATTGCGTGAATCAAAAGACTTAGCACAAAGACTCCTGCATCTTTTAGCTAAAACCTCATTCTCAAACATGAGGCGATCACAAGTACCACAGGGAGCATTTTTCAAGTTTTCCATCTCCTCTTCAATTCACTTGGCATATGTGGTAGACAAGAGTCCAACTTCTTTCTCAAGGTTGGCACTCATATCATTGTGCTCAACCAACTTAGCGCTCATATCATCGCGCAAAACCTTCAAAACCAAAACTTCTCTTTCCAAATCAATGCATGATGTGCACATGAGACCGAATTCATATCAAGCAAAGGATCATGATAAGTACAAGAAGTAAGGCAAGCATTTTTATTCAAAGAGCACAAGCTACAAGGCCTAGCATTTATCTCAACAATTTCAGCCCTAGCATGCTCAAGTTCATCTACACATGTGATGTGAGTCAATTTTAGTTTATTAATTTCAGCATCTAAAGACTCACAAGAAACACATGGTAACATAGCATTTGACTTTAGCAAGGTTATTTCAGTTTTAGCACAATCAAGGTCCTTGCGCAAGTCAATGCAAACTAGACATGATTTGGAAGCATTAGATTTCAACATTTCATTTTCAGATTTTAAGCTAGCAAGAGAAAAACATAGCTCATCATTCTTCCTAACCAAGTCAATACATGAGGTGCAAGGAAAAGAGGCACTAGACTTCAACCTATCAATGGAGCATTTCAACTTTTCAACCTTTCTACGCAAGGTATCACAAAGCTCATCATTCCTAGAGCGAGCCTCATAAAGGTTGTGCAAGGTCACAAGACCACAAGCAAGTGTACCTTTCTTGGCCTTGCCAAGTTGACGTAGAAGATCCTCATGTGAAAGCTCATCATCACATAGAAGATTCAACAACTCATTCACCTCGCGATCCCTCTCATCAACTGCACTCCTCCTTCTTCCCAAAATGTCATCCTCGATCGCATGTCAATCATTCAAACCTAAGGACAAAGACACACTGAAGGAAGAACTTGGTGTCATTTCCAAAAGCATCGTTAGTGTTAGCCAAACAAAAGCTCAACACCTCGACAGACACCATCGGAAGCAAAATCACTCTAAAAAGGTCACCTTCGCAGATCCGGAACCAGTTAAGGTAGAGAGATCCTTAACTGGCTCTGATACCAATTGAAGGACCGAATTGGCGACCAGAGGTGTGGGATGAATGGAAGCCTCAAATTTCAACTCGTGAAACGATGGCCCTTGTCCCAGAAAATCACCCCAAAAGCTAAGAGCCACAACTGTGATGACCACGACCCAAATGATTGGGTGGATGTTTGTGACACCCTAATTTTAAGAACAAAATTGGAGCACAATATATGTATGCCAGGATCAATTTTCATATATATATCCACATCATAGTAAATATCAAAACAATGCTTTATTAATATATCGAACATTATTACAAAAATGACCCTCGGGTCCAAAAGAAAAGTACAGACTCTCAACAGACTCTGATGTAGACTTGGCGGAAACCGGACGCCACACCACAGGAAGGTCGACCGGGGGTTGCGCCATCCTAGTACAAGTCGTCGTAGACGAAGCCACCATCTTCTCGGTACAGGTTGTCGGGGTCGTATCCACCGTCTTCTCGGTACTCATGCTCTGCATCGTAGACTCCAGCGTCTGGGTGGGGTAGCAGGGGGTTCAAAGAGGAAGGGTGAGTACATCGAAATGTACTCCGCAAGTGTAGGAAATATATGCTTATGCGGCTATTAACAAAGATAGGCTAACTCTGTTTGACTCAAGCGCCTAAAGCAACACATCCTATTAATCCTATTAAACCTATGCACCTATTTACTAGGTTATAACCACAGTCTCCAACTGAACAGTAACCACACTCAGAGTTGCACCGAGCAAACCACACTCAGAGTCGCACCGAGCAACCACACTTGGAGTCCACCAAGCAACCGCACTTGGAGTCACACCAAGCGAACCCACACCTGAAGTCCATCAGGCAAACCACACCTGAAGTCCATCAGATGACCCGAACCAGGTCGTTACAAGGAGTCCTATGTGTATTAGTTCCATACGTCACGACATAGAGAGCTACCTTCCGTAATAACACCAGGTCTGCGCTCGAGCCTGGGAATCACTCCCGTACCAAGCAGTAACCCGCGTAGAAGAAGCCTCTGTACCCATGTCATATGGGACTAATGACCACATAAGGCTTCCCTAACGAACCAGACCCAACCCACCAACTAATCTCGAAGAAGTCCAAGCCGCTCGTGACCGTGAGCACGGCTGATATATCAGTTTTACACTCTGCAGAGGTTGCACATCGTTACCCATAAGTCATGCGTTCCCCATCACGCTAAACATTGCCAAGGTGCACAGCGGGGTCACACTACAAGGCCTTTACAAAGCCCCTCCAAGCATGTGTTACACGTACTCTAAGGTTTCATCCCCGTACATAAGTCAAAGACCCCAAGGACCCCCTCTTGAGCCACTAAACAAACCCCGTGTAACATAACTTGGAGGAAACTAATTAATTAGCCAGGTTCGTCCCATTCCAAACCTCATGGTTGCCCTGTTAAGCTGGGTTACAGTCTTCGAGAACCGGGTCCTAGGGATCCAGGCAGGATAAATCTAGCACAAGCCCAGAACCAGAAACCAAAACCAACTGCCGAGTCACACGGCACAAAAACCACCACACGGTCCATCCTGCCGGATTTACCTACTCACCATTCTACTAAATTACCAGTCCAAAGTGTTCCATAGATCATTAATCAGAATTAATTATTAACCATCCCATCCCAACCATGAATGCAGGGCTAAGCATGACTTCTACCCAACACATCCCAAACCAGGTGTCAAGGAAAATATAAACAAGTTCTAGTAAACCTTAACATGGGATTCAATTTAAGATTGCATGCATCTACAGGATCTAACTACTCTAAACTCAAAATAAAACAAATACAGGAGCAAGATGTTCAAGGACACTTGCCTTCGGGCTGGGTCGAAACTGCAGGATCACAAGAAGGGTATGGAGCGTCATCGTACTTCGCACTCTCTGGATCACACATCAATACATGGTCCAAACAAAGCATATAAGAAACAGTACATCATACATTATGAAAACAGAACGTAAATAGATCTACTGCGTAGAGAATGAAATTATAAAACTAACGCAAGTTGAATGGGTCAAATCGGAGTTAAAATGAGCAAGTTATGGGCTTTTGAATTTTAGTGGCAAAACTGTAAATCAGTTGAAGTCGATTTTGCATTTAAAATAAATAAATTCTGAAAAAGAAAGTGGCACGGACCGGGCCTCATTTTGATGGGAACCGAAGGGCTAGAATGCGAGTTTGATCAGACTCAGCGAACAGGGCCAAGGAACTGCGGGTTGATTCCAGGAAAAGCGAAGGGTTCTTTTGCAAGAAAGCCGCTGACGCAGTGCGGCGGCTGACGCAGCGCTGGCGTGGCGCCACATGGCCGTGCGTGATTGGTTCGGGGCGCCAGCTGGGCGGGGACGTGTGCAGCGCTTTCGTGGACTGCGCCTCATTTATCAAAAAGCACAGGGGCTAAGAGGTAAGATCTGACAGACTCAATGAATAGTACAGACAGAGCGCGGGTTTATTTCAAAAGAAGGGAGGGGCTCTTTAGCAAAAGTGACGGCCGCTGTGCAGATGCGTGTGTGGCGCTGATGTGGGTGTCGTGTTATGCCGTGTGGCACTCGCTGGTTGGCCGGGTTTGCCGCGTGGGCGGTGGACCGAGGGAGCCGGCGCCGTGGACTGAGTCCACACGTCGGTGCATACCGGTTCACGATAGGGATCTAATCTATGTCGTTGTTTTCAGATCGGGTGGCTACGGTTAACCGAGGCGAGTCAGCGGCGGCCGGCGGGGTCTGTGCGCGACGGAAAGGGTGCGAAGGGCGGCGGCGCCATGGCCGGTGTGCCCGGCACGGTTGGGGGGACTTCTACAACACGGTAAAGACAACGGGACAAGGTGGGATCGAGAGCGGATCTTACAGCGGTCTCGGTGGAGGTGCTCTCGGCGCCGGTGGAGGTCCAGGGACGGCGGTCGACGAGGATGTCGCGGTGGCGGCGCTCTGGAGCTCCGGCGAGGTCGACGAGGTAGCTCCCCGGCGCCGATTCCACCCGGGATGAGGCCACCGGACGCGGCGTGGCACGACGACGTCGATGGAGGAAGGGAGAAGCCAGCAGCGTCTCGGTTGAGGAGGACAGGGAGCTCTGACCCGGGCTCCGCAATGGCGATGGGGAAGAAAGGGAGAAGGGCCGGTGGTGTCTCAGTGGTGGCGGCGGAATAGATGAGACCTGACGAAACCGTGGCGGCTGCTCGCGCAAGACTCGCCAAGACGAGCAGAGGAGGCGGCAGAATAGATGAGACCTAAATAGGGTGGAGAGGAGGCAAGGCGAGCAGAGGCGGCTGCGCAGATGGCATTGGCAGGCGCGCGCAGGGTTCGGCGTGGAGGTTGGGGAGGAAGCTGACGGGTGGGTCCTTCAAGTCAGTGAGAGAGGGAGGGATGGGAGCGCGTGCGGCTGTGTGCGCAGCAGTGCAGGAGGCGGGGACGAGCGCTGGCAGGGAGGGGCCACCGGTCAGCGGACCTGGCCGTGGGTCCCAGCTAGAAGCGAGTGAAGGGAGGAGGAGCGTGCGGCGGCGCCTGTGCGGGGCGTGGTTGGGCCTCGTCCCAACTGGCGCGCGTGCGCGTAGAGGGAAGCGGCCGGTGGGGAGCGGGGCAAGGAAATGAGGGAGGGGGCCCAGTGCCAGCTGAGGAGCGAAAGGGAGAGAGAGAGAAAACGGGCCGGTGTGCGCGGTGTTGCGGCCTTTGGCCCAGGAGGGAGGGGAGGTGGCCGGTTGGGAGATGGGCTGGAGGGGTTTGGCGCGGTAGCTGCTGGGCCGGGAGGGTTGTGGGCCGACGGAAGAGAGCAGGCCAAGGGGGAGGGAAGGCCCAGGTGGGGAAGTGGGCTGGCCGGAAGAATGGAGAAGGAAGAAGCCTAGTTTGCCTTTTGCTTTTCTTTTCCTTTTTCCAAACTTTGCAAAACCTTTTGAAATCCCAATTTCAAATCAGTTTGAAATTAAATAACTTTTGCAAACTTTTAGAAATATTTTTCCTAGGTTTTGAAAATAAAATTTGAGTTTAATTTCGCAAAGCTTTTATAAATCTTTTTGTTGCCTTTCTAAATAGAATAAATTCGATTCGCCCTATACGGGTTTAACAAAAATTCTTTTTCACCCAAATAAAATTATGCAACAGCATGAATGCAACAAATATCTGGTTAGATTTTCCTCTATCTAGGATTTTGGCCATTTTCTTATTAAATTCTAATTTATTTTAATTAATTTAACACCCGGGGTGTTACAATGTTCCCTTAGAACACAGCGGGTCACAACAAAGTAGGAAAAGCAAGCTCCTAGAACAATCGAACCTCCGATAACGGAACACCCCACTCCTATGGAAAAGAAGAAAGTGTCCGACCAAAAATACTTAGGCCAACTGGTAGCAAAAGTACCTTGGAAAGATCCTTATGACCTTAGGAAACTAACGCAATAGACGGATCTCAAATCGGAACCAGAAGAACTTCCACCGCCACCACCACTTACTGACTTTGTTCCAGTTGCGCCTGACCAAGGCAAGCCCCGGTGCATAACCTATATTTTTGAATATCTCTAAATGAATATATGTATGTTGTGCATTTATGTTTTCAGGAGTTATATGAACCCACCTGCATATATATATATGTATATATATATACATGTATATATATATACATATATATACATATATATATATATATACACATATCCCATGAGTCCTACTAGTACAGGTTCAAGTAGCGCTATGCTTAGGATGAACGGTAGCGTGGGCGACTTGTCGTTGCTCACAAAGTAGATGCTCTACTTTAAACTGATGATGATGGAGATAAACTGAGGCCGGGCAGGGATGTGGTTTGGTTCTAGTGGGTGTGACGAGTTATGTCCCGCGCCCACGGGCTTAGCTTCGGTTGCACTATTTTCCTATCTGTGTCGCTTAGGGACCGTTCGTTGTTGTGGGTGATAGCCACGTCACAGACCCTCTTATCCTGAACACATACTTGCTTATGGGAGCGGGAAGGCTAGCCGACTCTTGCCTCGGTTTTTGGCTCTATGTGATCCGACTGTTAGTTTTTGGTAGGAGGAGGTCCTTGCACCACTCACGGTCGGGCCGATGAGTGGGGGCTTGGAGTCCCGGTCCTGGACGCAAATACTGGACACCTTGGCAAGAGATTGGCAAGTTGGCCTTGTTTGTACCTTGTGCGAACACAAGGTTGATATGTGCCCTTGTGGTTCCCTTCCCGAGTGATGAGTGATCGGTCAACGGGCAACATGTCTCTTGGTTGTGTTGATGTGTAGGTGTGAAGCTCGGAGACAGTGGTCGAAGGTGAGATGAAGGTCAAGTAGAGACGTGCCGTGCTGACGAACCTGGAGCGGTGAAGGGAGGACGTGAGGCTTGGACCGATGGACCAGGAGACCTGAGGACTAGCTGTGGTAGCTGGCACATGGCATCAGCGAGCAGGAGCACATGGGGATGTGCGGTGCATCGGCCGAGTCGGGAGGAAGGTAATGGCGTCATGACAATTGGCGAGAGGCCGGAAGGAACACGAATGCACTGTGCCCGGCGTGGAGGCTGGATATGCATCGACATCGGTGCCGGAACTTGGGGTGTGCGAACCACATCCCGTCTACGGCGCGGGTTTGGTAGTTGAGCCTCGAAAAACTACCCTCGATGGTTTTCGAGTTTGGGCCACAAAACTCGGGGTGGCGGGTTTCCGAGTTTGGGCCTCAAAACTCGGCGAGGACAGTTTCCAGGTTTGGACCTCAAAACCTGGGCTCGCGAGTTTCTGAGTTTGGGCCACAAAACTCAGCTGGAGGACAGGTTTTCCGGTTTTAGCCTCAAAACCGGGGGGGAGGTCCAAAAAGGACGATCGACGCCTGGCGGCGTGGAGAGGCTAGCGCGGCGGCGAAGCTATCCACGAGGAAGGCGCGGCGGTCGACAAGACTGTGAGCATCTAGGCCCCTAGTGGGTTTCGGTGATTGGATGACAACGGCAAATTACTATGACTAACGTGTGTTTTGCAGAAACAGTTGAGTTAGGTCATGGTAATAATGATCGTGTCGGCACTATGGTATTCATGTCCCCTTATTGATGGAATTCATTCGGTTTTCAAAGGATGGACGACGAAGACGGTGATAGACTAGTTCTAGGTGTCGTATGATGTTTGGAGGACACTTAGAGTAGCATAGGTCTTTGTTTTATCTTTGGTCGTACTATTAAGAGGAATTTGAATGGGTAGCCTGACCTAGGTGAGACTTTTGAGTTAGGTGTGGTGCACACTTGTTAACCAGAGCCCTAGGTAGCTTAGAAACGTCCCTAAGATCATAAGGAAGAAAGTTCGTGAAGGGAGCGTCGCAAACCGAAGTCGGTTTGGACTTCAAACAGCAACCGGACGCTGGAGCCCATGTGACCAGACGCTAGGGTATGCGTCCGGTCAGTACAGCTCACTGAGGAATAGGTCTGGTCATGACCAGAATCTTCCTCAGTAATTGATCGGACGCGCTAGGGGGTGAGTCTGGTCATGTCCAGAGAGGGTCTAGAGAGTGAAAATGGCGATCAGACGCGTCCGGTCGAGGCCGATCGGACGCATGCCAGTGTCCGTTCACGAGTTCGTACAGGTGTCAGTGCTGGCATATGCTAGCCGTTGGGCACTGACCGGACGCGTACGGTCATCCCGACAGGTGCGTCCGGTTAGTGTGTAATTGGTTGGACTTACCCCTTCGTGCATGTTTTGAGTTGGGGGAATAAATATGCCTCCCCCTCATTCATGTTGTCTCTCTTGCTCATTTGAAAGGTTGCCAAACACATTGTGAGTGCAAGTGAGTGCAAGAGGCCTAATGAGGTTGAGAGATTTGATAATTGAGTGATCAAACACCTCATTAGTGATGAGAGAGTAGCAAGTGTGCATCCACCCATCTCATTAGCCTTGCATTGGTCAAGTGAGAGTTCTTGCTTATTACTCTTGGTGATCGGCATCACCTAGATGGCTTGGTGGTGATCGGAGAGCTTGGTGATCATTCGGAGGCATTGTGGATGACCCAAGCCAAGTTGTGACCGGTAGTGAGCGATTCACCGGGCCGGAGTGGCGAAGAATCAGCTCATAGTGAGCACTTGATCCTTGCGTGGATCAAGGGGGAGCGATACCCTTGCGCGGGTGCTCCAACGAGGACTAGGGGGGTGTGCCGACACCTCGATACCTCAGCAAAAAAGATCATCGTGTCATCTTTACTCTCTTTACTTACGCATTTACATTTGAGCAATTCAATTCCACAATTTGCTTGTTGTTCATTCATACTTGAATTGCTTTGCTAGAGTAGAAATGGCATAGTGATAGTCTTTTGTTCGGTAGAGTATAGAAAAACACACTTCTAGGCACAAGAGGTTAATTGGGCTTAATAGGTCTTAATTTGAGCTAAAGTTTTAGAAAAGCCTAATTCACCCCACTCTTGGGCATCTTGATCCTTTTAATTGGTATCGGAGCCTCGTGCTCTCGATTTAGGCTTAACCACCTAGAGTTAAGATGTCCGGAGGTGATGGACCACCTCCCATGTTCGAGGGAGACGACTTCCCATATTGGAAAATCTGTATGGAGTCGTACCTAGAAGCGGTTGATGTCAAATGCCGCGAAGCCACGATCACCGGCTTTACCAAGCCCAAGGAGGGCACAAGCCTTACTCCTAATGAGGAGGAGAATGAGAAATGGAATGGAAAAGCCAAAAACATCCTTTTTAGAGGCATTTGCAAGAATGTGTTTAACCGCGTCCGGAACCACAAAAATGCCCATGATCTATGGGAAAACATTTGTGTGCTCCATGAGGGAACCAAGAGTGAGCGTGAGGAGCGCTATCATTTAGTTATGCAAAAGCTTCATTTTTTTGATATGCATGCTAATGAAAATGCAAATGAAATGTACTCACGCTTGAACGTTCTTGTAGAAGAGCTCAATGGACTTGGCCTCACACAAATGCAACCATCCGATGTTGTGAGGAAAAATTTTTGTGTCATTCCAATTGAGAAGTATGGACACATTGTGACGGTGCTACATCAAGGTGATCTCTCGACATCCACACCGACACAAGTCTTGGGGAAGATCAATGCGCACGAGATGTACATGCACATCACACCTAGTGGTGGGTCCTCCACCGACAAGAAGAAAGACTTGGCCTTCAAAGCAAGCCATGACAAGAAGAGCAAGTCCAAGGCAATTGAGGTGCATCATGAGAGCACAAGTGATGGAGAAGATGATTCCAACATTGCTCTTATGGTGAGGAGGACCACCAAGATGTTGAAGAAGCTTCACAAGAATGGAGTCAACTTCGACTCAAGAAAGAAGAAGTTCTTCACAAGTAGCAAGAGAAGGCCACTATCTGAAATGGATTGCTACAATTGTAGTGAACTTGGCCATCTTGCTCATCAATGCACCAAGCCCAAGAAAGAAAGCTACAAGAACAAGAACAAGGGCAAGAAATATGACTCATCTAGCGAAGATGAGAAGAAGAGTGAGAAGCCCAACAAGAAGGATGGCAAGAAGAAGAAGCAATACCACAAGAAAGGTGGCAAGACTTACATTGTTGGTGATTGGCTCACCGACATTGACTCCTCCGGTGGCTCATCAAATGAAGATAGTGATGATGAGAAGGAAAAGGTGGTCGCTCTAGTCATTGGGACTTCTACAACACCACCACCACCGCCGCCATCATCCTCTACACACCTATTCCTCATGGCAAAGGGTGATCGGAAGGTTCAAAGTGATGATGACTCTAGTGATGATGAGAGTGATGGAGTTCAAAGCTCCTTATTATGATGAACTTGTTGACTTGCTAAACAACTACTCTAAAATCATAAGAAAGACTAGAGCTAAAAATGATAGGCTTGTTGGTGACAATGAAGCTCTTGTAGAAAAATACAACAATGCCATACATGCTAGTGATGAGCTTCAAAATGAACTTGCTAATATGTCATTATCTATCAAGGAGCTCAAGTCCTCTAACAAGGAGCTCAAAGCTAAAAATGAACAACTTGATAAGATGCATAGTGATCTTAACACTAGCTATTCTTCGCTCAAAGAACAATACACTCAAGTTAAAGTTGATCAAGATGCTCTCACCATTGCTTATGATATGCTTTCTCATGAGACACATGATGTGTAACACCCTTGGTGTTAAGCAACCCTAAAATGCATAACTTGGCATCTCATAAGCATAAAAGCATCATCACATGTTTCATTCTTTATGTAAAGTGTCATTTCATGTGATGGTTATTACTGTTGTGCATGGTGTGATGCTTGTTTGACTTGTTTTTTGGAGTGGTTGAGTTTCCTTAGTAGTTTAACCTTGTTGAGGAGTCAAAATAAAGCTAGGTTTATGTTGGTCTTTTTGGCTAACCAAGCCTCTAACCCTAGTTGCCTTAATAGAGCCCTAAGAGTCCTTTTGTATGACTAACTAAGACCTCCTTGATAAAAGCTTTGCATGGCTGAGGGCCCTTAACCAAAAGTGTGTAGAATTTAGAGTAGAACAAAAAGTGTTTTGGGGTCAACTCATGAAAATGAGGTTAACATGGTGTTTTGGGGCCCACAAGGCTGAAATGGGAGAGTTTAGACTTGGAAAATTTCCTAAGTCTTTAAACTGTCGAAACAGTTTCATCTAGGGATCTTTGGAGCTTTCTTGAGAAAAATCTAGGCCGAACCAAAGCTTGATCTTATAACCAAAGTTGCAGTCGGCACATAGCTCTACTCAATGGAACAAGTGGTTTAGCGTTTCATCGAGTGGATTAGGAGTTAATCGTGCCCAAAGATCGGCTGTCAGTCGGCCTGATGGCCGCTGAACCGGCCGTTGCAGCTGAGCGCGCGCGGCGTCGTGGCCGACCGCGTCAGGCATCGTCCGCCGCGTGGCGCACGACGGCCGGCCGGGCAGGCAATGCGCGTGGCGTGGCGAGCACAAAGCCGTCCCGCTCGCCCTCGCTCTGCCAGAGCCGCTCCACTCCCTCCGCTTTGCCTCCTCTCTGCTCTCGCCGTCGCTCGGGCGGAAAAGGGGGGGGGGAAACACCGCCGCCCACCGCCGTGCGCCGCCGTCCCGCCGCACCACCGCTAACCCAACCACCCAGCCCGCTTCGTCGTAAGCCCCCGCACCTTTTGCCGCCGTTAGCGCTCCATGAGAGGCCCTAGGCGAGCCCCGGGATGAGCTCCCGCCATGGCCGCCATGACCGCCGAGCTCGGTTCGCCATGGCCGACCTCCTTCCTGTGGGTTTCATGTCGCCCTAGTGTGCGTTCGTAGGTCAGGGAGGCTCGTGGAAGGAGTAGGGGGTGATGGTTTAGTCGATTAGGGTTTGGTAGTGGCGGTACGCCACCGTCCGCCGCTCGCCATGGTCGCCGGAGTTGAAATGGCCGTGGTCGCTGTTGTTCGGGGTAGAAACCCTAGCTTCCAAGCTTCGCTTTAGGTTGTTGGAGGTCACCGGAGTAGGAATCGCAGGCTAGTTTGCTTCGGCGTGGCCGGAATCGGCCGGCGTAGGGAGGACCACGCCGCCGTGGCCGCCATTCCCGCCGCCGAGCTCCATCCGTCGCGCCGCCGGGTCGGTGACTAGCACCGATCGATGCGGAAAGAGGAGAGGAGTAGAATGGTGGTGATGGTTTCGCCGGAGAGGTCGCCGTCGGCGAGCTTCACCGCGGTCAACGATCTCCCATGCTCTGTGCGACTGGCAGGTGGGACCGGGTTGACTGCGGGGCCTGCTGGTTAGTCTCTGGGGTGCGTTTTGACTGGGTGCGTGTAGCAGTTAGGTTTAGGTGTTTTTGTTTAAATAGTTTTCAGAAATGCTTGTATAGTTTGTTTAATTCATATCTTCATGATTTCTATGCATGAAAAATATGATATGTCCAGTTTGTGATAATTTTCTATGCAGTTGTATTTAATTTATGTTTAGGCTGAAATCTTGTTAAATGCATAATAAACTGTGTGTTGCTCAGAAAAATGTGATTCTTGTTTTGTTAAGTTTGTGTTGATGAGTAGTTTCTGGAAAAAATATAAATGAGGATGTTATGTGAAATAGTTTGGCAGTAGCAATTGAGATGATTAAATGTTGTTTTCTTGTATAAATTGTAGTAATTAAAATATGAGGAATATGAACCTCGAAATTTTTGTACACTGCTCTTGTACTAAGAAGTTCAGTAGAAAAAATGGGAAATCTGTTGTTTCACACTTTTTCCTAGGGTGTGTAGTTCAAAGCACCTTTTAATAGTAATGTTTGTCTTTTTCATAGAGGATAGAGTTTAAGTTCAAATGGCTTAAAATTTGGACAGGGGACTAGATTGCATGCTGTCAACCTCCAGTAATTTCTGTAGATTTTTCTGAAGTTGTTATCTGAGGGTCGTTGTTCTAGGCTAAATTAAATGATTAAGTGATAGCAAGTGGTTAAGTGATAATAGGATGATGTTGACTACCTTGTTGAAGAAAATGAAGTAGACGACATGTGTTTATCTCCTGAATTACTTGTTCCATGTTGCATCACCAATGAATCCCATGTGCATTCGTTTTATTCACACATGCTATGCATCATACAAGATCGGTAGTGGAGGTCCAGAACCCGCAGCTGCGGATACATGGGTGTATGCCGAGTCACAAGTGATGAGTGATTGTCAACGGGTTTGATCGCAGGTTCTTTGGCTTGTGTTGTGCAGGTGTCGAGCACGGAGACAGTGATCGAGGGCAAGGTGAAGGTCAAGTAGAGACGTGTCGTGCCGACGGACCGGGAGCGGTGAAGGGCGAACGTGAGGCTTGGACTGAGGGACCAGTGGCCTGAGGATCAGCTGTGGTGGCTGGCAGCCTGGGACAGCGACAAGCTAAGACTTGCGGGACATGGTGTTGCTCGGGTCGAGGACCTGGGGACACGTGTCGGTGGACGGGGTGCACGGGCGGTGCATCCCTTCTACAGCTTCGGTTTGGTGGTTGAGCCACAGAAAAACCACCGAGTGGACGGTTTCCAGGTTTGGGCCTCAAAACCTGGGCGTTGATGGTTTCCGAGTTTGGGCCACAAAACTCGGGCTGAGGACGGTTTCCAGGTTTGGGCCTCAAAACCTGGGTGCTGCGGGTTTGCTGAGTTTGGGCCACAAAACTCAGGCTACGGTCGGCTGGTTTCCCGGTTTGGGCCTCAAAACCGGGGGTTGGCTATGAAGGCTGGTTTCCCGGTTTGGGCCACAAAATCAGGGGCGAAGTCCGTGAAAAGGACGAGCGGAGCGGTGACGGCACGTGGCGGCAATCGGTGAGGTTGCGTCGAGGCAACGCTACCAGTTGTGCGGGCGTGGCCGTCGGATCACCACCTGCCATGAGTTGGTCCAGAATAACCCTAGGGTTTAGCTGGTTCGCTCTGTAATTAGAGAGGGGTAGAGTAGGAAATAGAATTAGGATAAGTAGAGGGAGACACCCTCCTCCCATTCTATCTCAGTCATTTGCTCTTTGCACTTAGGGTTTTCCTGCTCTCCCAATCCCCTACTGTAGCTAGCTGAGATCCGCAGAGAACCATACCTCTGTGTACTGGAGATTTTGAGGAAGTGAGGCCATAACCTCACTGTTGTAGCGTGTGGTAGCCACACGGTTTCAAATCAATGTGTTGATTCGCGTTTTGGTTCGTGTTCTTCGCGTTCTTCGTTTCTCCACGATTTTCCCGTCACTCGATCTCTCTCTAAACTGCGTCTTTTCAAAATCCACTTGAATCATCTTGTTCTTTAAAGTGAGGAGGTCATTTCGACCAAAGGAATTCATCTAACTCCTCACGGACAAGTAGATCAGGTCGATTTCGTTTTCGTGGCGCTTTTTCGGTTCATACTCCTCCCATTTCGATTTCCCGATGTTTGAGTTGATTCGAGCGGATGATTTCTTGGGGATAGTCTCCTAACTACTCCGTGATCATCCTCTCCAAGTTTGGGAACGTGGGATTTTGGTTTGAATCGATTTGGAGAAGATTTTAGTTGAGGGCGACCAAAATCGCCCTTTCTGTTCATCCGCGGACAGTCTGCCGCTGGGGTCGCGGATAGTCCGCGCGTCGGGCCTCGACCGAGTCAGTGGTCACGCGGCTCGGCTGTGCTGTTTCGGTTTGACCGGCGGACAGTCCGTCGTTGGTTTTCGCGGACAGTCCGGGACTGTCCAGGGGGCTTGCAGCAGCACTGCTATTTTGCGTTTTCAGCCGGCGGACAGTCCGGGATCGGCTGGCAGACAGTCCGCAGTAGCCGCGGACAGTCCGGGACCCCAGGGCCGGACAGTCCGGGAGTTGGCTGCTTGTTGCGGTTTAGTGTGTTTGCTCTCCCGGCTTCTTCGCTTGATTTCCGGACTTCTCGTTTGGCCCTAGAGTTGACCAAGGAACCTCTCTAGGTATCTTTGCTACTCGTTAGCATTGGTATTTGGAGATTTCTTGACGTAGCTATCTATCTACGCTCGAGACTTGGTTTTTGAGGGGTCGTACTCGGGCCGGTGTTTTTGGGGTTTGGTTCGCTATCACTTGGTGGTGCCTCGCTGTGATCCTAGGGATCACCCACCCTCTTCCATGGGTCGTGGGCATCACGGTTTTGGTCGTAGCTTTCAGGGGTTGATTTTGGGACATTTGGCCAAAGTTTCGAGAGAAATTTCTTGAGCTCCCATTCACCCCCCCCCCATCTAGTCGCCTTGCTATTGCATTCTCGGTCCTTCAATTGGTATCGGAGCGGGTTAAGGATCTTCCACCTTAGCCGGTTCCAGATCCACAGAAGGCGACATGGATCGCGGCGTGGGCAAACCGCCGTTTTTCGATGGGACGAACTATGCGTTTTGGAAGATACGCATGTCGGCCTATCTGCAGAGTTTGGGTGCTTCCATTTGGGATATTTGCAACTCTGCCGAATACGTGGTCTTGGCTGCTCGTGTCTCTCAGCTTCAGATCGATGAGCACGATGCCAATAGCCGAGCCCGTAATGCTCTTTTCTCATGCTTGAGCATGAGTGAGTTTGATCGCGTTTCTCACCTCGCTACGGCTCGGGAGATTTGGGCTACCCTCATGCGTTTCCATGAGGGAACCTCTCAAGTCAAAACTCGTCTCTACGAGTCATTCAAGCGAGAGTATGAGAACTTTCGACATATGCCTGGCGAGAGCATAGAAAGTTTATTCGCTCGCTTTCAGGTGATTGTCCACAAGATGAGGGCTAACAAGGAGCTGTTGCCTTTCGACGACCATGAGAGGGCTCTCAAGCTTTTGCATACCCTTGATCGGTCGGTGTGGGATTCCAAGGTTTAGGCGATCATCGAATCGCCTAACTATGAGACCCTCACGTGCGACGAGCTCTTCAGTAAGCTCAAGTCCAGTGAGATCGATGCCATGGCGAGGGCTTCTTATGAAAATCCTTCCGGCCCGTCGATGGCTTTGCTTTCTGGCTCTTCTGCTAACACCTCTGGAGGCTTTGCACTTTCCTCTCTTCTTTGTGTCACAGAGGAGCAGTTGGAGTTCATGGGGGATGACGAGCTAGCTTTGCTCGCCAACCGGTTCTCGCGGTTCCACAACAACCGCATGAACCGTCGCCGCGGAGGAGGACGCTCAGGATGCTTTGAGTGCGGCGACCCCAACCACTTCATCGCAAATTGCCCGAAGAAGAACAAGCAAGTCTTCGGCAAGGGCGATCATGGGCACAAGTACGACTCCGGCAAGCGCAAGGAGAAGTACGTCCCCGCGAAGCACAAACGGAAGGGCGGCTTCAACAAGGAGTACATCAAGACCAAGTGCTTGGAGAAGGCCCAGGCTGAGCAGCGTGCTTTCTTCGCCACGCTCAGCGACGTCGATGACTCGGACGACGACTCCGCTTCTTCAAGCGACGATGAGTTCGAGAAGAAGAAGAGGATCGAGGACAAGCTCAACGGACTCTGCTTCTTCACCGACGACGAGGGTTTCTGCACCATGGCCCTCGGCAAGGAGGTCGACGGCGAGCTAGAGGAGACCCCTCGGAACGACGACGACGACGACGACACCTCCCAGGTAAAACGATTGGAGGACGTTTGGTTGGTGGATTCCGGTTGCTCGAGGCACATGACCGGAAACGCCAAGTGGTTCTCCAGTCTTAGCCCTGTCGCCGAAAAGGAGTTTATCACCTTCGGCGACAATAGCAAAGGTAAAGTGTTGTCTTGTGGGTCGGTGCGAGTTAATGAGCACTTTGTTTTGCGTGATGTTGCTCTTGTTTCTAACTTGCATTTTAACCTTCTTTCTGTTTCGCAACTCTTTGATGATGACTATGAGATTCATTTTAAACCGAATCTCAGTCGTATTTTGGATCCTCAGGGCAATCTTGTTTGTGTGATTTCGCCCTTTGGGAAAGTTTTTCATGCGGATTTCTCGGAGTCGTTTGGAGTTTCTCGTTGTCTTTTGGCTGGACCTCCCTCCTCTGATCTTTGGAAGTGGCATAGGAGACTAGGACATTTGAGCTTCGACTTGCTTGCAAGACTTAGCTCACTTGGCCTAATGCGAGGATTGCCCAAGTTGTCGATGGAGAAGGATCTTGTTTGCCATTCTTGTAGACATGGGAAGATGGTTGCCGCTCCCCACCATCCAGTGACTCAGGTCATGACTAAGCGCCCTGGAGAGCTTTTGCACATGGACCTTGTTGGTCCGGCTCGGGTGAGCTCGGTTGGTGGGAAGTGGTATGTGCTTGTTGTTGTTGACGACTTTTCGAGATATTCGTGGGTCTTCTTTTTAGCTAAGAAGACCGAGACTTTCTCCTTTGCTCGCAATCTGATTTTGCGTCTTCAGAATGAGTTCCCTTTGAACTCGATGCGAGCTATTAGGAGTGATAATGGTTGTTGACGGTCCTTAAAGACCTGTTTTACCCATTCCAACATTTGGACCCTAACAGTCCACCAAAAAAGGCATGAAATGTAGTCAAATAGGTTTCAAACTAAACCAAATTCTACAATGTCCATAGAATTTTATTTGAATGCAGGATTTGAACCAAATTTGGACATATGGACCCACCAGAGGCCAAGCCCACTCAGCAGGTCCCAAATGGGCCTAAGGGGGGTGGCGCCGCCACCCCTAGGTGGCGCCCACCACCTCTAAGTGGTGCCGCCACGCACTTGGATTGGCCCAAGTGCCACTCCCTGCCATGTCACCGATCCGTGTGACCTCCCCAAGGCCAAATCCTGGCCCTTGGTCACTAGGTCAGTGGCATCGGACGGCTCAGGGAGGAGTGGTGTGGATCAAGGCTGAATGTCGGTTGCTAGGACATGCAACCGACCTCCAAACCGCCTTGGACAACCACCTGGATGCCATTGAAGCAGAGGCGGTTCATCCAACGACCAGGGGAAGGCAATCGGTGTATCGGTTGAGTCCGTGTCGAAATTATCTTCGCTTAAGCTCCCGCTTAGCGAATCCCATCTTACCCCATTCTTTCTTTCCTTAGTTCTTCTTATCTTTTTCCTTCATCTTCTTCAACTTTTTTCTTTCTTATCTCGTTCTATCTTCACAATGGCCAACAAAGCCATTCGTGAATTTTCTGCTCCTTCTGCCGCTAATATAGCGATAGGACCAAACGTGATCGATGCCAACCTCAATTTTGAGTTGAAACTGGCTCTGATCACGATGGTCCAAGCTAGCCCATTCTGTGGCAAAGCTCATGAGGATGCCAATGCTCACCTCCAACAATTCTTGGAGATTTGCGACACCTTCACCATTAAGGGATAACCCAAGAAGCCATCCGTCTTCATCTCTTTCCTTTCTCTTTGCTAGGAAAAGCGAAGCAAGCAATGGTTCTATACCGATCGCAACGCTGTAGACACATGGGACAAGTGTTCCAATGCTTTTCTCGCCAAATTTTTCCGATGGGCAAGACGAATGCTTTGCGCAACAAAATCTCCAGCTTTACGCAACAAGCCGAGGAATCTATTCCCGAGGCTTGGGAGAGGTTGCAAGAGTATGTCGCTGCTTGTCCGCACCATGGTATAGAGGACTGGCTATTGATCCAGAACTTCTACCATGGCCTAACCCACTCTCTAGAAGCCATTTGGATGCCGCCGTCGGCGGTGCATTCTTTTCTCTGAATGTTGCAGATGCTAAGGCTCTCATAGAGAAGATGGTGGCAAACCAAGGATGGAATGACGAAAGACTACAGCCCCGTAAGCGAGGTATGCATTCCCTTAAGGAGGCCGACATGATCGTGGCCAAGATGGACCTGCTGGCAAAGAAGCTAGACAGCTGTGAGAAGATGAACCAACAAGAGAGTGTCCCATCTCTGGAATCTTACATGACTTGTGAAGTCTGTGGCGAACCTGGACATTCTGGGAGCCACTGCCCTGAGCTACGTGAAGATTTGAACTTCATCAACAACAATAACAGTTTCCGTCAACAGAATCAAGGATGGAATCAACACTCCAATTCTCAAGGTAACAATTCATTCCCTCGCTCTAATTTTCATAATTCTGATAATTTCTCATTCCTGAAGAATTTAGTTTACTCACAAGGTAAAACTACTGATTTCTTGAAAGAGAGATTAATGGCGAATGATAAAATTCTTGAGAAAATAAATGCTAAATTGGAAGATTTCTCATCTGCTCTGAAAAATCAATTAAGCTTTAATAAGATGTTAGAAACCGATTAGCTCAACTTGCTGCTATCATACCATCTTTTGAACGTGGCAAAATTCCTGCTAAACCTGACATGGAAACTGCAAACATGGTTGAAATAAAATATTTTAACTATTATGAAGATCAAACCATGACTGTTAAAAAGGATGATCCTGGTAGTCCCATAATTAGATGCTCAATCTTTGGTGAAGTCTTTAAAAATGCCATGTCTGATTTAGGATCGAGTGTGAACATTATATCTAAAGATTTCTATGAAAACTCGTTCTTTCCACCCATGTCATCCACATCTGCCTATGATGTGCTAGCTGATCAATCCACTTGCTATGTAGAAGGAATAGTTAATGATTTACCCGTTCATATTAGAGGCTCCTATGTTCCTGCTGATTTCATAATACTAGATATGGGAAATAGGAAAGATGTGCCTCTAATCTTAGGTAGACCCTTCTTGAATACTGTTAATGCTTGCATATATGTGGGAAGTGGTAAAATACAAATGACATTAGGAGGGAGGAAGGAAATATTCTCCTCTCCCGTGGTCCCGCATATGCCGCTAACATGCAGGTAGCAAAACCCGTTCGTACCAAGAAGAGGCGCCCAAGAACAAGGTGGAACAGAAAGAAAGAACCACCTCCTGAGTTGTGTGATTCACATAACAAGGGAGAGGTGCCAAAAGAAGAAGAACCAGATGGAGTACTAAGAGAGAAGTGCCCAAGGAAGAAGATCCACCCGATAAGGATGAAACTCCATGGACCTAAGGTATGGTTTTACTTTTAATTTTTCCATTCAATTTTCCCTTTTTCAAATAAATAACATATGTCATGCATGTAACTAAAAAAAAATATCACCAGTTATCATTAGTTATTTGCATAGGTATATGTTAACTTAGCTAGAATAATAAAATATCATAATAGGATAGTTTCCCTTTTCACAACATTAGATAGTTTCCCTTTTTATAAAACGAGAACAAGAGCTCCGACCAAGAAAGATGAAGACCCTTCACCAAGCAAGAAGCCAGCTTGGGGGAGACTCCCGCTCCGATAAGGTATGTCT
This sequence comes from Coix lacryma-jobi var. lacryma-jobi, assembly GCA_009763385.1. Lineage (NCBI taxonomy): Eukaryota > Viridiplantae > Streptophyta > Magnoliopsida > Poales > Poaceae > Coix > Coix lacryma-jobi. Next base: position 73,663,048 of record CM019828.1, on the reverse strand, counting down.
CGAGCCTACACTTTACATTCAGTTCTTAAATTCTATATCTTTTGAATGTCACATGCTTGCCTAAATAACCACTCCATGAATAAAACCGATAATATCTGCTTAAACAAGTTGAAACCTGAATAAGATTTGAAATATGTCATGCAAATGCTATTGTTATGGTTTGAATAACTGGTCTTATCTAAGTTGTAGCTTTTGTGGGTTGCACATGCTTTAACTGAAATCATGCTTAGTGAATAAAGTTAGTAAGAAATGGAGTAATTCTTTAAACTTGCTAAGGTGAAATTAGGACCTAATCTAGAGGATTTCTTTTAAAAATTATGAAAACCTTGCTAAAAGTTCCTCCTAGATTTTATCTCATCCCACCACCAGCCAAATATTTGTTAGTCATTAGTCAAAACCACAAAGAGCTTTGTTTGTGTTGAGCTTTGTTAGACCTCATAGATCTTAGTAGAGAAGCTTATCATATCTTTTGAATCAAGATTCACGTACACCCACCATAATTGCCTACTTTCCACTTTGGAAGTTTGCAACCACCAAATAAATTGCTTATTCTCTACACCGGAGATATGCAATACCCTGCCAAACATCCCATTGCTAGCCTTATGCTTATTCCTACACTGGGAATATGCATTTCTCCCTCTTCCCCTTTTTCATTTCAAAAATCATTTCCTATAGATGTCTGGGGAAATCTAGAGCTAAAAGAGAGAGAGAGAGAAAATGAGCAAAGTAGCTCAAGAAAGGACTATGTCCAGAAGAAAAAAAAGTGAGAAAAGTAGCTCAAGAGAGGACTATGTCCTAAGAAAATGTGAGGACACATCTTTTGTCTACTCACTATGTATCAAAAAAAAAGAGAGAATTATCATTAGCTCTAGACCCCAGAAATTAACTAGGAAGGATTATGAAATATCTCTCTATACACTTCTACATAACCACACATGCACATCTTGATCAATTTTTATGATTTGCTGCTCCTTATGATCTGAGTGTCTAGCTTAGCAATAAACATCAGACAATTTGCTCATGGTTCTTAGCCCACCTATAGCTCCACATATCATTCTTTAGAAATAGGAGAGGCTACATTTTGGCCTAAGTGAGGATTTAAACACCATTGAGTGATTGAGTGAATCTTGGAGGACTTAAGCAAGTTGTTATCTTTTGAAAACTTTGAAAAACCTCCAGACAGAATCCTAGTCAAACCTAAGCAAGATAAAAGTTTCCTATCTATGCTTTATTTCACTCTTGCATGTTTGAAGTGAAAAGCTATAAGCCCCACATTGCTATGATTAATGATATATGCTAAGTTATTTCTCACTATACAATATGCACTTGCAGACATCTTAAGTTGCTATCCATTTCATGCTCAATGCTTAAACCGCATTGTTGCTCGAGGACGAGCAACAGGTTAGCTTGGGGGAGCTTGTTGACAGTCCTTAAACACATGTTTTACCATCAACATTTGACCCTAAAGTCCACCAAAAAGGCATGAAATGTAGTCAAATAGGTTTCAAACTAACCAAATTCCACATGTTCATAGAATTTTATTTGAATGCAGGATTTGAACCAAATTTGGACATATGGACCCACCAGAGGCCAAGCCCACTCAGCAGGTCCCAAATGGGCCTAAGGGGGGGGCGCCCGCCACCCCTATGTGGCGCCCGCCACCTCTAAGTGGCGCCCGCCACTTGGATGGCCCAGTGCCACTCCCTGCCACATCACCGATCTGTGTGACCTCCCCAGGGCCAAATCCTGGCCCTTGGTCACTAGGTCAGTGGCATCGGACGGCTCAGGGAGGAGTGGCGTGGATCAAGGCTGAATGTCGGTTGCTAGGACATGCAACCGACCTCCAAACCGCCTTGGACAACCACCTGGATGCCGTTGAAGCAGAGGCGGTTCATCCAACGGCCAGGGGACTGGCGGCCGCCAGTAGGGGGTGGCGCCCGCCACCTGACCTAACCCTAGGTCGGTTGATGTCCACTATAAGAACCCCCTCACTCATGTGGGCTATAAATACCCCCCTGGCGACACTACTTCATTCGTACCATCACAGAAGTACCATCCAAATATCCCACAAGCAAGAGAAGCAAGTGAGAGTTAGGTTAGAAGCTCAGAGAGCTTAGGCAAGTAGGTAGCTAGTAGAGCAAGGCATCTTCACCCTCGCGGTAGCGCTGCTCAAGGGTTAGCTCAAGAGTAGAGGCGTGCGAGTGATCGGTCGGTTCTAGAGTTGGGAAGAGTCTTCCTTCATCTCAGTTCAGGTTTTACTCTTGTTACTCAAGCACTTTACTATATTCTATTTCATCATTTCAAGTATTACTTTATTCTACTTATCAGTATTGAGTGGTATACTTGATTGATTGCTTGAGTGCCTAGCTATCCTACAGTTCAATTCACTTAGCCACAGTAGTTAATCTCTAGTGAGCTTAGTGTTTGATCTTTGCCAATAGGCTGCTTAGTTAGTTTAGTGTTTATCTTATTAAGTCAAGTGTTTGCTCTGATGTCCGCAAGGGTGTCCTATTCAAAGCTAGGGTAGAGATAGTTAGAATATAGTTAAGCGTGGTGCTTAGTTATAGATTACCTTCAGATACGGCTGGACCCCCGGATAGCTGTGGTAGCAAGCAGGTGGTGACAGCCCTGTGCGCCTTGAATTCCACCATGTAGTTGGCCTAGTTTAACAGTAAGGCTCGTTGTGCTAGCGTTCAACCTAAGTAAGTGGAAAGGCTAGTACGCCTCGATACTTGACAAGATAGGAATAAAACTATACTCAACTTAGTTGTTTTATTGTCTTTTGCCTGCCCTGCTTCGTAACTGTCTTGCTTCGTAGTTATCTTGCTTGGTAGTTATCTAGGAGTAGTTAGTAGTTAGTAGTTAGTTATCTTAGTTACCCTTTATCTACCTATCCATCCACCTTATCTTAGCCATCCATTTCATCCTTACCTATCCACCCACATATTCTTTCTAGCCTTTCATCTCCTCTCTTCTCCCCTTTTCCCTTTTCTCTTTTCTTCGACTCGCATCCCCTCCTTGACTCGACTCATACACCACCCTAGCCTTCCCTTGGGATCAAATAAATCGACACCTGGTACTCCCAGGCGAAGTGCTACTACGATAGTTCTGTGCGCTTGCCGAATCTCCCCTTGGTAGATTGCAATCTCTCTAGCTAGCTCCTACTAGTGTCGGGATTGACAACCCCGCTTGGCATTAGTAGATAGCTGCTTTAGCTCCACTCCTTTAGGTATAGTGACCGGTCTTGCTTCAAGCATTTCTGACGCCGTTGCCGGGGATAGATTCCATAGTCTACTCCTAGTAACAACGTTAGCAAGTGCCAACAAGCATTCCTGGGCTGTTACCGGGGATAGTTGCCTAGCACTATCTTTAGTGAAGCTAAGAACTACCAACAATGGTTCCGAATTCAAGAATTCAGATTTTGATAAGTTTTGTAACTCCTTGGGTTTAGAGCATCAGTTTTCTTCCCCTACACACCGCCTCAGAATGGTGTTGTAGAAAGGAAGAATCGGACCCTTGTAGAGATGGCCAGGACGATGCTCGATGAGCATAGGACTCCTAGGCGATATTGGGCCAAAGCAATGAGCACTGCATGCTATATTTCCAATCGCATTTTTCTCCGAGCTTTCTTGAAAAAAGACTTCTTATGAGTTGCATTTTGGAAAACTCCCCAAGGTGAGTTATTTTCGAGTCTTTGGTTGCCACTGTTTTATACTTAAGGCAACCTGGACAAATTTGAGTCTCGTTCTTCTGACGGTGTGTTTTTGGGTTATGGCACTCATACTCGTGCATATCGTGTACTTAAGTTTGACACTAACCGAGTCATGGAGACATCAGATGTCACCTTCGACGAGACCATGGTCTGTCCTTCTTCTCGTTTTGAGCGACCAGGTGATTATGAGGTTGGTGAGCCTTTTTTGATGACGAGGACGAGGGTGCTGAAGGTATGGATGATCCAGCACCCCTCCACCTGTTGTGCTGCAAAGGAGCAACTCTCTACTACGACTCACGGCCACGACACCTTTCCTCATGGGGGCCGTGGGATCCACCACCTCGAGCGGTACCCTTGTACCCGAGGAGGCGCCAACTGCTGTTGAGGGGAGATCACTTCTGCACAGGAGGCGCCACGACACAATCCAGTGCCAACACCCGCCCTCAAGCGGATGATCGGCAACATTGACGAACGTGTCACTGTCAACTCGTCCAGGTCTCAAATCTCTCACTTTGCTCATTCTGCTTTTGTTGCTGATTTGAGCCCCGAGATGTTGGACACGCTTTGACGGATCTGGATTGGGTCAATGCCATGCATGAGGAGTTAGAGAACTTTGAGCGAAATCGGGTTTGGGTTTTAGTTCCACATCCTCCAGACTGTAAGCCTATTGGGACAAAATGGGTTTTCAAAAACAAACAAGGAGAGGATGGCCACGTTGTTAGAAACAAGGCCAGGCTTGTAGCGAAGGGCTATAGTCAGAAGGAGGGGATAGACTATGAGGAGACTTTTGCTCCTGTAGCTCGTTTGGAGGCTATTAGGATACTCTTGGCATTTGCAGCATCCAAAGGTTTCAAACTTTTTCAAATGGATGTCAAGAGTGCCTTCTTAAACGGCTACATAGAAGAAGAGGTTTATGTTGAACAACCCCCCGGTTTTGAAAATCCCAAGTTTCCAAACCATGTTTTTCAAACTCCACAAAGCTTTATATGGTTTGAAACAAGCCCCTAGAGCCTGGTATGATAGGTTGAGAACCTTTTTGCTTGCTAAGGGTTTTAAAATGGGATGTGTGGATAAAACGCTCTTTCTCCTCAAGCAAGGCAAAGACACTCTCTTGGTCCAGATTTACGTGGATGATATCATTTTCAGTGGTTCTTCTCACGCTTTGGTTGCCAAGTTTGCAGATACTATGAGCAGGGAGTTCGAGATGAGTATGATGGCGAGCTGACTTTTCTTCTCGGATTGCAAATTAAGCAATCCCGAGAAGGGACGTTTGTGCACCAGGGCAAGTACACACAAGGACTTGCTGAAGAGGTTCGATATGGGTGAGGCCAAGCCTCTTCCAACACCCATGTCGACCACGACGGCCCTGGATGCGGACAGGATGGAGAAGTTGTGGACCAGAAGGAGTACCTGAAGCATGATCGTGGTCGCTGCTCTAACCTGACGGCGACACGCCCGGACATCCAGTTCGCGGTGTGCCTGTGCGTGCGCTTTCAGGCGTCGCCGCGCACTTCTCACCGTCAGGCGGTAAACCGATTTTCAGGTACCTTCGTTTCACACCTGAGTTCGGGATTTGGTATTCAGCCTCCTCCACCCTCTCCCTTTGCGGTTATTCCGATGCCGATTTTGCTGGTTGTCGCATTGAGCGCAAGTCCACTTCTAGGACTTGCCAATTTATTGGTTCTTCTCTTGTATCGTGGTCTTCTCGCAACAGTCTAGTGTCGCCCAGTCTACCATGGAGGCTGAGTATGTTGCTGCGGCTAGCTGCTGTTCCCAGTTGCTTTGGATGATGGCCACTTTGCGTGATTTTGGTCTGAGCTTTTCTCGTTTAACTTTGCTTTGTGACAGCACGAGTGCGATTAGCGTTGCTAGAACCCGTGCTTCACTCAAAGACCAACACATTGATGTGCGCTTTCACTTTTTGCGAGACCACTATGAGAGGGTGATATCGACCTCGCCATGTCGATACTCATCATCATTTGGCTGATATTTTCACCAGCCTTTGGACGAATCAACTTAAAATATATCGTTGAGGGGTGAGCTTGGTGTGTGTTTCCCTTTTAATGGGGGAAACATTTTGGATCTTGTATCATAGACTGACTATTTTCTCGTTTGCTTTGTTTTCCTTTGCATTTTCAGCCTAAACTTTTAACATTTTGGAGCTCATGTCTAAAATCTTAGAATGTGATATGCTCTATGTAGTATGCTCCGATGCTTCTATTGATGCTTGTAGCGTATTCTCCTTCAATCATAATACATGTTGTGAGCTGTGAAGGACCGAGAAGCAACCAGAAAGCGACCAGAGGGGGGTGAATGGGAGCTTCAAAATTTCCTTTCGGAAACTAGTAGCCACTGTCCCGAGAATCACCCCAAAAGACAAACCTAGAGCTTGCTAATGTCCACGACCCTAGATGAAGGTGGATGCTTCCAAGAAGCACAGCGGGACACTACACAACTCTAGAAAGCCAACGCAAAAGACGGAAACCAAATCCGACAACGAACGAACGAACTGCGAAGAAAACGCGCGAAACGCTTGGACCGACTCTGACTGCGTCCGGTCAGTCACCACCGGACGCGTCCGGTCCAAGAAATGGTTCTGGAACCTTACTGTTCCTGACCGGACTCATGAGCTGGGAGCGTCCGGTCAACAACAGTGCGTCCGGTCAAAAGACGACAAGCTCAATGACAGTAGGACCTATGCGTCCGATCAGTGTTCAAAAAACAAGCGTCCGGTCAAGTTACGAGATCAACTCACTGAACGTTCAACGACCGGACTCTCTGCCCGTGCGTCCGGTCATTTCGACCGAGCGTCCGGTCACCCAATAGCGCTGTTCGTCCACCGATTCGACTCGATCTCACCCAAAACGAATCCTCTAGGGATCAAACTTGGTGAGAAGAGTCAAAGGAGTATAGTGAGCTATCCCTAAGAGATCATGGCTCGAACCTATCTCCAAATCGATGAATCGAAGAATTTCGGGGGAAGGGAGAAAAACTTGACCCGAAACGAAAATCGATCGATCTCCTAGACCGTGAGGTTAGAGGAGAATTCCTTCGTGGAAAGAAGTGCCTCACGATCTAGAACAACTTGGTTCAAACGGATTTGCAAAAGATGAACCGAGCAAAGAGATCAAGCGACGGGAAAACGTGGAGAAAAAGGATTCCGCGAAGAACACGAACAAAACGCGAATCACACCCACGAATTGCAACCGTGTGGCTACCACACGCTACAACAGTGAGGATACGGCCTCACTTCCTCAAAATCAACAGTACACAGAGGCAGTCTCTCTGCGGATCTCAGCTAGCTACAGCAGGGGATGGGAGAGCAGGAAACCCTAAGTGCGAAAGAGCAAATGACTGAGAGGACAGGGAGGAGGGTGTCTCCCTCTACTTATCCTAATTCTAACCTAAGTCTAATTCCTACTCTACCCCTCACTATTCTAATTACAGAGCGAACCAGCTAAACCCTAGGGTTATTCTGGACCAACTCGGTGGTAGGTGTATCCGACGGCCACGCCCGCACATTCGAAGCGTTGCCTCGACGCAACCTCCAGATTGCCGCCACGTGCCGCCCTCGCTCTGCACCCCCGGTTTTGTGGCCCAAACCGGGAAACCAGCCTTTTCCAGCCATCCCCCCCCTTTTTGAGGCCCAAACCGGGAACCAGCCCACCAGCTCTCTGAGTTTTGAGGCCAAACTCAGCAAACCCTCAGCGCCCAGGTTTTGAGGCCCAAACCTGGAAACGTCCTCAGCCCGAGTTTTGCCAACTCGGCCATCCTCACCCAGGTTTTGAGGCCCAAACCTGAACCGTCCTCAGCCCGAGTTTTGTGGCCAAACTCGGAAACCATCCGCACCGGTTTTGAGGCCCAAACCTGGAAACCGTCCACCCGATGGTTTTTCCCTGGCTCTACCACCAAACCGACGTCGTAGAGGGGATGCACCGCCCGTGCACCCCGTCCACCGACACGTGTCCCCAGTCTACGACTTAGGCAACACATGACCGCAAGTCTTCACTCGTCGCTGTCCCAGGCTGCCAGCCACCACAGCTGATCCTCGGGCCTCTGGTCCCTCAGTCCAAGCCTCACGTCCGCCCTTCGCCACTCTTGGTCCATCGGCACGGCACGTCTCTACTTGACCTTCACCTCCCCCTCTTGATCACTGCATCCGTGCTCGACACCTGCACAACACAAGCCAAAGAACATGCGCATCATCCATCAGTTCAATCACTCATCACTCAGAGACCCGGCATACACCCATGTATCCGCAATCTCCCCCTTGATGAGTGCATTGTCAACTACCACACAAATCATAATAGAAGAGAAGAAGAAGAAGGAGAAGAGAGAACTAACTCAACAAATGACCCAAAAGCATAGCAAAGCCGAAGAAGGTCAAGTGGAAAGAGCAAGACAACTTGGTCCCCAAAGACATGGGCAACGGCTCGACGCAACCAAGCAAAGCAAAGCTAGCCCTCAAGAAGAGGTAGAACAGGCTCAACACCGCTAGCAAAACCCATCGAAAATATCGAAGCAAAATGCTAGTCCCTCAAGATAGAGGCACAGAGGCTCAACACAACTAGCAAAGAAAGCTTGATACCGATGCCTTTCGGCCAACGAGACAGCAAGCTCAATCTCCCCCTTAGTTGATCATCCAGGAGACATGCAAACTCTCCCCCTGGAAACTCCCCCTCAAATGAACACTCGGAAGCACAAATGATTTGCAAATTCTCCCCTTAGTTGAAAATGCACTAATCAAGTAAAAGACTCTCCCCATCAGAAAGGGCACCAACAAAAGTGCGAACATGGGAGGTTCTCCCCCTTCCATCATGCATATGAGTCAAAATGCAAGTTAGCAGCTTCAGGAATATATTCAGGAGAATGCAAAGATGCTCTAAACAGTATAACTCTAATGACTCATCAACAGCATACAAGCTCAGCAAAGGCTCAAACTGATCACCAGATATGAAGTATGAACATATGAGCAAAAAGGAGCAGTTTTGAGTCAAAGGTATTCACCATCAAAATAGCACTAGCAATGTATAACAGGAGTCTGAACAAGTGCTAAACATGTATACAAGGTGAACTACCCCTAGCAAAGTTCAATCATCATGCTTAAGAATGTAACATACACTTGTGAATTCAAATTCAGATCGGAGTTGCAGCGGTGAAATTACACAAGTTCAATTATTAGCATGTGATTGCGAGAGGTTGAAAGCTTGTCATTGCCTAACTTTGCAACCGAGCGAAGCCTATGCCGAAGCAATCAGAAGCTTAAAGCTACGGTTTCGGTCATACACTACACGGCTCAAGTTTAACTCAAAGTGCAATGAGAAACCGTCTCGATACCGTGATGTGTTGACAAGCAATCCCATCTCGATCTTTTCAATTCACTAAAACTTGGTACAAATTTTAAACATGATATGAACAGACCAAGCAAGTGAATGACTCAGAACTAGAGACATAGCAACCTAGCATATATGAAAGCACGAGTAAACTCAACACATCCTACACATGCTAGTTGCATATCTCAATGGTGAACATTTTCAGATTTGAAATTATTAAGCAAATTCACCATTTCAAAATAGCTCAGCTCACAACATGTACTAGTGATCAGAAAGAGCATAAGCTACAAGCATCAACATAAGCATCGGAGCATACTACATGGAGCATAGTTACATTCTAGTGATTATAGACATGAAGCTCAGAATGTAAATGCGTATGCTAAATGCAAAAGAAAAGAAAGACAAAAGAGTCAGTCAAATATACAAGATCCAAAATGTTTCCCTCAACTAAAAGGGGAAACACACACCAAGCTCACCCCTCAACCGATTAAAGGTTGATTCGTCTAAAGGCTTGGTGAAAATATCAGCCAGTTGATGATGAGTATCGACATGGCGAAGGTCGATATCACCCTTCTCCTGGTGGTCTCGCAAGAAATGAAAGCGCACATCAATGTGTTTGGTCTTCGAGTGAAGCACGGGGTTCTTAGCAACGCTAATGGCACTCGTGCTGTCACAAAGCAAAGGCACGCGAGAAAAGCTCAGACCAAAATCACGCAAAGTGGCCATCATCCAGAGCAACTGGGAACAGCAGCTAGCCGCAGCAACATATTCAGCCTCTGTGGTGGACTGAGCGACACTAGACTGCTTGCGAGAAGACCACGAAACAAGAGAAGAACCAATAAACTGGCAAGTCCCAGAAGTGGACTTGCGCTCAATACGGCAACCAGCAAAATCGGCATCCGAATAACCGCAAAGGGAGAGGGTGGAGGAAGCAGAATACCAAATCCCGAACTCAGGTGTGAAACGAAGGTACCTGAATATGCGCTTCACTACCTGACGGTGAGAAGTGCGCGGCGACGCCTGAAAGCGCGCGCACAGACACACCGCGAACTGGATGTCCGGGCGTGTCGCCGTCAGGTAGAGCAGCGACCCGATCATGCTTCGGTACTCCTTCTGGTCCACTGCTTCTCCATCCACATCCGCATCCAGGGCAGTCGTCGTCGACATGGGTGTTGGAAGAGGCTTGGCCTCACCCATATCGAACCGCTTCAGCAAGTCCTTGGTGTACTTGCCCTGGTGCACAAACGTCCCCTCTCGGGATTGCTTGATTTGCAACCCGAGAAAGAAAGTCAGCTCGCCCATCATGCTCATCTCGAACTCCCTGCTCATAATATCTGCAAACTTGGCAACCAAAGCGTGAGAAGAACCACCGAAAATGATATCATCCACGTAAATCTGGACCAAGAGAGTGTCTTTGCCTTGCTTGAGGAGAAAGAGCGTTTTATCTACACATCCCATTTTAAAACCCTTAGCAAGCAAAAGGTTTTCAGTCTATCATACCAGGCTCTAGGGGCTTGTTCAAACCATATAAAGCTTTGTGAAGTTTAAAAACATGGTTTGGAAACTTGGGATTTTCAAAACCGGGGGGTTCAACATACACTTCCTCTTCTATGTAGCCGTTTAAGAAGGCACTCTTGACATCCATTTGAAAGAGTTTAAAACCTTTGGATGCAGCAAAAGCCAAGAGTATCCTAATAGCCTCCAAACGAGCTACAGGAGCAAAAGTCTCCTCAAAGTCTATCCCCTCCTTCTGACTATAACCCTGGCCACAAGACGCGCTTTGTTCCTCACAATGTGGCCATCCTCTCCTTGTTTGTTTTTGAAAACCCATTTTGTCCCAATAGGATTACAGTTAGGAGGGGGAGGAACTAGAACCCAAACCCGATTTCTCTCAAAATTTTCTAACTCCTCATGCATGGCATTGACCCAATCCGGATCCGTCAAAGCGTGTCCAACATCTCGGGGCTCAAAATTAGCAACAAAAGCAGAATGAGCGAAGTGAGAGATGTGCTGTGACCTGGACCGAGTAACCCGTTCGTGCCGATCATCTGCTGAGGCGGGTGCTGGCGCTGGATGTGTCGTGGCGCCTCCCGAGCTGAAGTAGCCTCCCCCTCAACAGCAGCTGGTGCCTCCCCGGTACAAAAGGTACCGCTCGGGGTGGCGGATCCCACGGCCCCCAGGAAGAAGATGTGTCGGGGCCGTGAGTCGTCGTAGAAGCCGCTCTTTGCGGCACGCAGGTGGAGGCATGCTGGGTCATCTATGCCTTCAGCATCCTCGTCCTCATCATCAAAAGAGGCTCACCAACCTCATGATCACCTGCCGCTCGCTCAAAACGAGAAGAAGGACAAACCATGGTCTCGTCGAAGGTGACATCTGATGTCTCCATGACTCGGTTAGTATCAAGGTTAAGTACACGATATGCGCGAGTGTGAGTGCCATAACCCAAAAATACACCGTCAGAAGAACGAGACTCAAACTTGTCCAGGTTGCCTTTCTTTCAAAATAAAACAATGGCAACCGAAGACTCTAAAATAACTCACCTTGGGCTGTCTACCAAAACGCAACTCATAAGAAGTCTTTTTCAAGAACGCTCTCAGAAAAATGCGATTGGAAATATAGCATGCAGTGTTCATAGCTTCGGCCCAATAACGCCTAGGAGTCCTATGCTCATCGAGCATCGTCCTGGCCATCTCAACAAGGGTCCGATTCTTCCTCTCTACAACACCATTCTGGGGTGTGTGTGGGGGAAGAAAACTGATGCTCCAAACCCAAGCGGTCACAAAACTTCTCAAAATCCGAATTCTTGAATTCGGAACCATTATCACTCCGAATTGCTCGCATCGAGTTCAAAGGGAACTCGTTCTGAAGACGCAAAATCAGATTACGAGCAAAGGAGAAAGTCTCGGTCTTCTCAGCTAAAAGAAGACCCACGAATATCTCGAAAAGTCATCAACAACAACAAGCACATACCACTTCCCCCCAACCGAGCTCACCCGAGCCGGACCAACAAGGTCCATGTGCAAAAGCTCTCCAGGGCGCTTGGTCATGACCTGAGTCACTGATGGTGGGGAGCGGCAACCATCTTCCGTGTCTACAAGAGTGGCAAACAAGATCCTTCTCCATATGCAACTTGGGCAATCCTCGGATTAGGCCAAGTGAACTAAGCCTTGCAAGCAAGTCGAAGCTCAAATGTCCAAGTCTCCTATGCCACTTCCAAAGATCAGAGGAGGAAGGTCCAGCCACAAGACAACGAGAAGTGCCAAAAGACTCCGAGAAATTCGCACGAAAGACTTTTCCAAGGGCGAAATCAAACACAAAAGATTGCCCTGAGGATCCAAAATACGACTGAGATTCGGTTTAAAACGAATCTCATAGTCGTCGTCAAAAAGTTGCGAAACAGAAAGAAGGTTAAAATGCAAGTTAGAAACAAGAGCAACATCGCGCAACACAAAGTGCTCATTACCCGCACCGACCCGCGAGACAATACCTTACCTTTGCTATTGTCGCCGAAAGTTATGTACTCCTTTCCTTCCGCAACAGGGCTAAGGCTGGAGAACCACTTGGCGTTTCCGGTCATGTGCCTCGAGCAACCGGAATCCACCAACCAAATGTCCTCCAACCGTTTTACCTACATCAATAAAAAGACATAGGTGAGCATACGGTCCAACACTGGGGTTAGTGAAGTAAGGGGAATACCAGTGTTGGGCCGGCTGCTCAAAAGAACGGTTAGCAGAAAACCATTCCTAGCACGTCTACGAGAGGAGCGATCACCACGTAGAGGAAACGTGGTCCGCTAAGGGAGGAGCGTCCATCGCGATACTCAAAACGCGGTGGGGGAAACGCTCAACTACAAAGCCTCCGCCACGGGTCCATAGCCTACAACTGCAGGCTCCCGCCGGGCACGCTCTCTATGAGGCCTAGGCCTAGCAACTTGAGGCACTGCGCCTCTAGGCCTAGCATCTCTCCTCGGAGCTCTCTGCTGCCTAGGCCTGGGAACTTGAGGTTCTGGACCTCTGGGCCTAGCTGCTCTCCTCGGAGCACTCCTCTGAACATTCGGCACATGTACATCATGGAAAGGATGGTACATGTCCGTGTTGTTCATCTCCCTAGCACGGCGCACCTCTCTCTTGCGCCTAAAGCAGAACTCGCTCAAGTGTCCATCTCTCCCACAGAAGTCACAATGATACCTCACCGCACGCAAAGGGGGTTGTTGGTACTCATGGCTGTGGGTGTGGATCACTTTGCCCTTTGTGGCATCCTCCTGGATAGGTGGCATTGTATCCAGCTTGTTCTTAAGGTGGTTGGGTTTGGGATGCCACACTTGGTTCTTGGGTGGAGCTCTCGGAGGTTCCTCAAATACCCCATCCTTGGTGTTAGGTTTGAGAGGCTCTTTGGGTGGAAGCTTGGTAAGTTTGGGAGTAGTGGTGGAGTTGGGCTTCTCACATGGGTTCAGACCACTCGACTCTCCAATCTTCCCAAAAGCAGAAAGATCAACACCCTGGCAAAACCTACACCAGGACCTCCAGCAGCTCGCTTAAATTGGGAGATCATCATCCCGAGCTGCGCTCACTACAAGAGACCCATGACAAGATGGTCCGAAGGTATGTGTTTTCTTCCTCGGTTTGCATCTTGTCATGCTTCACATTGGCTATCTCCATCTCCAAGCCCTCACACAAAGCACACTTAGCCACACAAGTGCTACCTGAGTTGGCCTCCTCAAGAGACACAATCTTGGCATTCTTCTCTGCCAACTCAGATTGCAAGACAGGACAAGTCTTGCACGCACCCAACAGAGAAGGTCTAGCCTTCAGCTCATCCACCTCTCCTACCAACGCAGCATACTTACCTCTCAAAGTGAGAAGGTCAGTCATGTGCGTGGTGCACATCTCACACTCAACCTCCTCCGACACGACCACGGTGGACTTGGCAAACTCAAGCTCTCTCACCGTGTCCTCCCACTTCTGCCTAAACTCCTTGCGCTCTCTAGCGGCACGCCTAAGCAGCTTATCCTGACTAAGCAAGGCGGCAGTAAGCTTCTCATTCTCTGCAAAGAGCTCATCGTGGGTCATGGATACCTGGGAGGTGTCGTCGTCGTCGTCGTCGTTCCGAGGGAGTTCACCAGCTCGCCGTCGACCTCCTTGCCCGAGGGCCATGGTGCAGAGGCCGTCGTCGTCGGCGAAGAAGCAGAGACCGTTCAGCTTGTCCTCGATCCTCTTCTTCTTCTCGGACTCGTCGTCGCTTGAGCAAGCGAGTCGTCATCCGAGCCGTCGACGTCGCTGAGCGTGGCGAAGAACGCACGCTGCTCAGCCTGGGCCTTCTCCAAGTACTTCTTCTTGATGTACTCCTTGTCGAAGCCGCCCCTCCGCTTGTGCCTTGCGGGGACGTACTTCTCCTTGCGCTTGCCGGAGTCGTACTTGTGCCCATGATCGCCCTTCCCAGATGAATGCTTCTTCTTGGGACAGTTGGCGATGAAGTGGTCGGGGTCGCCGCACTCAAAGCATCCTGAGCGTCCTCCACCGCGGCGACGGTTCATGCGGTTGTTGTGGAACCGCGTGAACCGGTTGGCGAGCATTGCCAACTCGTCATCCCCCAATGACTCAAGCTGGTCCTCTGTGACAGAAAAGAGAGACGAAGAGCAAAACTCCAGAGGGGTTAGAAGAGCCAGAAACCAAAGCCATAGTCGGGCCAGAAGGATTCTCATAAGAAGCCCTCGACATGGCGTCAATCTCACTAGACTTGAGCTTACTAAAGAGCTCGTCGCAAGTGAGGGTCTCATAGTTAGACGATTCGATGATCGCCTGGACCTTTGAGTCCCACACCGACCGATCAAGAGTGTGCAAAAGCTTCAAAGCCCTCTCATGATCGTCAAAAGGCAACAGCTCCTTGTTCGCTCTCATCTTGTTGACAATGACCTGAAAGCGAGCGAATAAACTCTCTATGCTCTCGCCAGGCATATGTCGAAAGTTCTCATACTCCCGCTTGTGCGACTCATAGAGGCGGGATTTGACCTGAGTGGTTCCCTCATGGAAGCGCATGAGGGTCGCCCAAATCTCGCGAGCCGTGGGGAGGTGAGAAACACGATCAAACTCAGACATGCTCAAACAGGAGAACAAGGCGTTACGTGCCCGGCTATTGGCCTCGTGCTCATCGATCTGGAGCTAGTGAGCAGCCAAGACAACGTAATCGGCCTTGTTGCAAATCTCCCAAACAGAAGAGCCCATGCTCTGGAGATAGGCCGACATGCGTATCTTCCAATACGCATAGTTCGTCCCATCAAAGAACGGCGGTTTGCCCACGCCGCGATCCATGTCGCCTTCTGTGGATCTGGAACCGGCTAAGGTGGAAGATCCTTAACCTGCTCCGATACCAATTGAAGGACCGAGAAGCAACCAAGAAAGCGACCAGAGGGGGGTGAATGGGAGCTTCAAAATTTCCTTTCGGAAACTAGTAGCCACTGTCCCGAGAATCACCCCAAAGACAAACCCTAGAGCTTGCTAATGTCCACGACCCTAGATGAAGGGTGGATGCTTCCAAGAAGCACAGCGGGACACTACACAACTCTAGAAAGCCAACGCAAAAGACGGAAACCAAATCCAACAACGAACGAACGAGCTGCGAACGAAAACGCGCACAAACAGACTTGCCGGACTCTGACTGCGCGTCCGGTCAGTCACCACCGGACGCGTCCGGTCACAGAAAATGGTTTCTGGAACCTTACTGTTCCTGACCGACTCACGAGCTGGAGCGTCCGGTCACAACAGTGCGTCCGGTCAAAGACGACAAGCTCAATGAACAGTAGGACCTATGCGTCCGATCAGTGTTCAAACAAGCGTCCGGTCAAGTTACGAGATCACTCACTGAACGTTCAACGACTGGACTCTCTGCTCGTGCGTCCGGTCATTTCGACCGAGCGTCCGGTCACCCCAAACAGCGCTGTTCGTCACCGATTCGACTCGATCTCACCCTAAAACGAATCCTCTAGGGATCAAACTTGGTGAGAAGAGTCAAAAGGAGTATAGTGAGCTATCCCTAAGAGATCATGGCTCGAACCTATCTCCAAATCGATGAATCGAAGAATTTCGGGGAGGGAGAAAAACTTGACCCGAAACGAAAATCGATCGATCTCCTAGACCGTGAGGTTAGAGGAAATTCCTTCGGTGGAAAGAAGTGCCTCAGATCTAGAACAACTTGGTTCAAACGGATTTGCAAGATGAACCGAGCAAAGAGATCAAGCGACGGGAAAACGTGGAGAAAAAGGATTCCGCGAAGAACACGAACAAAACGCGAATCACAACCCACGAATCTGCAACTGTGTGGCTACCACACGCTACAAACAGTGAGGATACGGCCTCACTTCCTCAAAATCAACAGTGCACAGAGCAAGTCTCTCTGCGGATCTCAGCTAGCTACAGCAGGGGATGGAGAGCGGAAACCCTAGTGCGAAAGAGCAAATGAACTGAGAGCACAAGGGAGGAGGGTGTCTCGCTCTACTTATCCTAATTCTAACCTAAGTCTATTCCTACTCTACTTCCCCTCACTATTCTAATTACAGAGCGAACCAGCTAAACCCTAGAGTTATTCTGGACCAACTCGGTGGTAGGTGTATCCGACGGCCACGCCCGCACAATTCGAGCGTTGCCTCGACGCAACCTCCAGATTGCTGCCACGTGCCGCCACCGCTCTGCACCCCGGTTTTGTGGCCCCAAAACGGGAAACCAGCCTTTTCCAGCCATCCCCCGGTTTTGAGGCCCAAACCGGGAAACCAGCCCACCAGCTTCTGAGTTTTGAGGCCAACTCAGCAAACCCTCAGCGCCCAGGTTTTGAGGCCCAAACCTGGAAACCGTCCTCAGCCCGAGTTTTGTGGCCAAACTCGGAAACCATCCGCACCCAGGTTTGAGGCCCAAACCTGGAAACCGTCCTCAGCCCGAGTTTTGTGGCCAACTCGGAAACCATCCGCACCCAGGTTTTGAGGCCCAAACCTGGAAACCGTCCACCCGATGGTTTTTCCCTGGCTCTACCACCAAACCGACGTCGTAGAGGGGATGCACCGCCCGTGCACCCCGTCCACCGACACGTGTCCCTAAGTCTACGACTTAGGCAACACATGACCGCAAGTCTTCGCTTGTTCTGTCCCAGGCTGCCAGCCACCACAGCTGATCCTCGGGCCTCTGGTCCCTCAGTCCAAGTCTCACGTCCGCCCTTCGCCACTCTTGGTCCATCGGCACGGCACGTCTCTACTTGACCTTCACCTCGCCTTTGATCACTGCATCCGTGCTCGACACCTGCACAACACAAGCCAAAGAACATGCGCATCATCCCAGTTGACAATCACTCATCACTCAGAGACCCGGCATACACCCATGTATCCGCAAGCTGAGCTATTTTGAATGGTCAACCTGCTTAATGAACTTAAACATGAAAATGTTCCCCATTGAGATATGCAACTAGCATGTGTAGGATGTGTTGAATTCACTCGTGCTTTTCATATATGCTAGGTTGCTATGTCTCTACTTCTGAGTCTGTCACTTGCTGGTCTGTTCATATTCTGTCAATAAATCTGAACCAAGTTTAAGTGAATTGAAAAGATCGAGATGGGATTGCTTGTCAACACATCATAGTTCGAGACTGTTTCTCATTGCACTTTGAGTTAAACTTGAGCTGTGTAGTGTATGACCGAAACTATTGCTTTAAGCTTCTGATTGCTTTGCATAGGCTTCGCACAGTTGGAAAGTTGGCAATGACAAGCATTCAACCTCTCGCAGTCTCACATGCTGAAATTTAACTTATGTAATCTTAACCCGCTGCAACTCCGATAAAATTTGGATACACACGACTGTTTCACTCTATAGCATGATGATTGAACTGTGCTAGGGGTAGTTCACCTTGTATACATGTTTAGCACTTGACTGATTTCCTGTCTATACATGTTTGTGCTATTTTGATGGCGAATGCCATTTTGGCTAAAAACTGCTCACTTTGCTCATATGTTCATAATTATTTGGTGATCAGTTTGAGCCCTTGCTAGCTTGTATGCTTTCCATGAGTCGTTGGAGCTATACTGTTTAGACATCTTTGCATTTTCTGACTATATTCTGAAGCTGCTAAATTGCCACTATGACTCATATGCATTTGGAAGGGGGAGAGAACTTCTCTAGTTGGCACTTTTGATGGTGCATTTCTAAGGGGGAGAAAATCGTTTCAGTTCCTGTTGCTTGTTGGTGCATTTCAACTAAGGGGGAGAAAACTAAACAATCATGCCTCCCATGTTTAACTAAGGGGAGAGGAATCGGTTGTGTGCACCATGCAAGGGGGAGTTAGTTTTGCTCGTGCTGAATTTTGAAATTTCCAATTGGTTCGGAGCACTTGCTAGTTGTGTTGAGCCTTTGCCTCTATCTTGAGGGACTAGAGTCGCATCTCTGCTGCTTCAGTTGGGTTCAGTTGGTATCGAGCTTTTTAGTTGATGTCAAGCTTTTTCTGCTTGTTGTTTTGTTGAGCCTCTGTGCCTCTGTCTTGAGGGACTAGCATTTTGCTTTGATTTTTCTTTAGTATCTGCTAGCGGTGTTGAGCCATCTACCTCTTCTTGAGGGCTAGCTTTGCTTTGCTTGGTTGCGTCGAGCCGTTGCCCATGTCTTTGGGGACCAAGTTGTCTTGCTTTTCCACTTGACCTTCTTTGGTTTGCTATGCTTTTGGGTCATTTGGTCGAGTTCTCTCCTCTCCTTCCTTCCTTCTTCTGTTTCCATTATGATTTGTGGTGTAGTTGACAATGCACTCATCAAGGGGGAGATTGCGGATACATGGGTGTATGTCGAGTCTCAAGTGATGAGTGATTGTCAAGGGTTTGATCGCGGGTTCTTTGGCTTGTGTTGTGCAGGTGTCGAGCACGGAGACAGTGATCGAGGGCAAGGTGAAGGTCAGTAGAGACGTGTCGTGCCGACGGACAGGGAGGGTGTGTGAAGCGCGGACGTGAGGCTTGGACTGAGGGACTGGTGGCCGAGGATCAGCTAGGTGGCTGGCAGCCTGGGACAGCGGACGAGCGAAGATGGGGGACATGGTGGTCTGGGTCAAGGACCTGGGGACACGTGTCGGTGGACGGGGTGCACGGGCGGTTGCATCCCTCCTACAGCTTTTGTTTGGTGGTTGAGCCACAGAAAAAACCACCGAGTGGACGGTTTCCAGGTTTGGGCTCTCAAACCTGGCGCTGATGGTTTCCGAGTTTGGGCCACAAAACTCGGGCTGAGGACGGTTTCCAGGTTTGGGCCTCAAAACCTGGGTGTTGCGGGTTGCTGAGTTTGGGCCACAAAACTAAGGCTACGGTCGGCTGGTTTTCCGGTTTGGGCCTCAAAACCGAGGGTTGGCTGTGAAGGCTGGTTTCCCGGTTTGGGCCACATAACTGGGGGCGAAGTCCGTGTGAAAAGAAGAGAGCGACGGGAGCGGGTGGGTGGGTGACGGCACGTGGCGGCAATGGTGCGGTGGTTGCGTCGGGCAATGCTACCAGTTGTGCGGTCGTGGCCGTCGGATCACCACCTACCATGAGTTGGTCCAGAATAACCCTAGGTTTAGCTGGTTCGCTCTGTAATTTAGAGAGGGGTAGAGTAGGAAATAGAATTAGGTAAGTAGAGGGAGACACCCTCCTCCCATTCTATCTCAGTCATTTGCTCTTTGCACTTAGGGTTTTCCTGCTCTCCGAATGCCCTGTTGTAGCTAGCTGAGATCCACAGAGAACCATACCTCTATGTACTGGAGATTTGAGGAAGTGGGCCGTAACCTCACTGTTGTAGCGTGTGGTAGCCACACGGTTTCAGATCGATGTGTTGATTCGCGTTTTGGTTCGTGTTCTTCGCGTTCTTCGTTTATCCACGATTTTCCCGTCACTCGATCTCTCTCTAAACTGCGTCTTTTTGAAATCCACTTGAAATCATCTTGTTCTTTAAAAGTGAGGAGGTCATTTCGACCAAAGGAATTCATCTAACTCCTCACGAACAAGGAGATCGGGTCGATTTTGTTTTCGTGGCGCTTTTTCGGTTCATACTCCTCCCCTTTCGATTTCCCGGTGGTTTGAGTTGATTTGAGCGGATGATTTCTTGGGGATAGTCTCCTAACTATCCGTGATCATCTCTCCAAGTTTGGGAACGTGGGATTTTGGTTTTGAATCGATTTGGAGAAGATTTGAGTTGAGGGCGACCAAAAATCGCCCTTTCTGTTCATCCGCGGACAGTCCGCCGCTAGGGTCGCGGACAGTCCGCGTGTGACAGAACCGACCAATTTATACCAATTAAGCACCGAATCGCTGCTTGCCAGAGATACAAGCACTTAAGCTCGTATAAACCCGGTAGTCCGGAATCTCGAAGGATTTCAAGTCATTCAACTTTAACCAAGATCGTAATAGATTAGCGTACATGCCCACGATTACATTCAGTTCGCACATAGTTCAAATACATCGGAGTTCAACAATTATACAAACCATAGTTTGAATTCAAAAGCGGAAGCGACATAGTTTTGAAACACAAGTCCTTATTTCACAATACAGTGCCATATGCTTGATCCAGTCCACAAAAGCATCAAGGGAAGATAAGGATTGACCATGCCCATGGTTCTAGTCACTGCCCTCGACGGGATACAGACAGTTCTCGCAGTTAGCCGAAGAAACATTGCCCATCTGCAACAACAAGGGATAGCACCCTGAGTACGAGAAGGTACTCAGCTAGACTTACCCGTCAAAACCAGAAATAACCGACACCAAGGATTATGCAAGGCTGTATCTGGGTTGGCCACACTTACCTTTTTGCATAAAAGCATTTTCATGATTAATAATCATCATTAGAGCATTAGCAGTCAATTTTATGTAATCAGCCTGATTATCTAGATTTGCACCTGATCTAGAGCAAACACTTGACTACTTATTCAAGCAAGAGTGACTATTTCATCAATAGCCTTTCAGATTCACCAACCATAACCATCATTAATTCCATATATTACTACGGTAACACATGCTTAGTCAAGTTACTCACTAACCAGGAGCGATGGCGATTATAATCGATTCCTACCAGCTGGGGATAAAATGTCGCACACTCGCCCGACACACCCTGCCAGGTGGCCGTTGGCGACCACTCAGGAGGTTCGAGAACCCAAATCGCGGGACGGCCATGGACCCTTCTACACCGGGGGTTATCTCAATGCCAGGTCGCTCAAGCTATTAACTGCCCACGGTCATGCCAGGTCGATCAGGCCCTGCCTGCCCTCGGACCATGCCAGGTCGATCAGAATAGTTGCCCACGGTACATATAAGGCCCTGGGTGTTAGGCGTCAACGTCTCCGTCACCGGCTCGAAACACCTTACTCGGCTTCACGGGAGGTACCCGCACCTGCTCCGTTAAGTGATTGACGCGTTCAAAATGACTGAGGTGTGCCTTCGTCGGTTCCTAATCGACACAGACGGGAGACTACTAGCACACAGAACCCATGTCCTGCTGCTCCTACATCCCGCCCGATCTCAAATTAATTATCACATGGTTATATTCCACGATAGCACGAGGCTAAACATGTTTAGTATCCACCTATATGCGGGAGACAGGAAATCACCCGACTTTTACCGGTCTAAGCAGGGCTAAGCATATAATCGAGCGCATAGACCTAACAGGAATCATAATATTTGCAGTGGACAAGGATAATTAATTAATGCAGCAACGTATCACACAACTCCTATAACCTAATGCAACAATCATATCAGGTTAACTTGTAAACGGTAATTTGCAAACCGTAGGAGAAAATGCTCCGGGGCTTGCCTCGCTCGAAGTCGGCGGGGCGGTGATCACGGCACTCCGGCAGGTCTTCAGCGTCTTCTTCCGGGATCCTCTCCTCGGGTGTCTCCTTCCGACGCTGCTCCTCCGGCGTGTCTTGGGCTTCCACTACCGACCCTGCATGATGCGGTACATGAATGAATAACATGAATGCACATGGGATGCATGGTGATGCAACATGGAGTAACAATTCAGGAGATAAGCACATGTCATCTACTGCTACTCACTTACTTAATCTAACATACTACTTACTAAGTCTTGTTGTCACCACATCAAAGTTGCTTAACGGGTTTATTACCCTCTAATTAATTGTAGAATTAAATCTAGTTGAATAGGCCTATAACAGTAACCTATCCTAGACAGCTTCACAAAAATCTATAAAAATTACTGGAGATTAACAACACTTGATCTAATCCCCTGTCTAAATTTCACCCCATTTAGACCTAGACTCTACCCCCTATGAAAAAGACAAATTCTATCATGAAAAGGTGCTTTGAACTACACACCTTAGCACAAAGTGTCAAACAACAAATTTCATAATTTTCTTCTGAACTTCTTAGCACAAGAGCAGTCAGTAAAAATTACCAAGTCCATACTCTTCATATTTTAATTATTACAAAATAAACAAGAAAACAGCATTTAATCATTTTAATTACTACTGCCAAATTATTTCACAGAGTAACCTCATTTTACATTTTTCCTAGAAACTAGTCCTCAACACAAACCTAACAAAACAAGAATCATATTTTTCTGAGACACATACAATTTACTATGCATTTAACAAGATTTCAGCCTAAACATGAATTAAATATAACTACTCAGAAAATCACCACAAACTGGACATATATATTTTTCATGTATAGACCTCAACATAACAACCTAACAGAACTTGTTTCACCTTTTAGCATTTATATTTCACAAGATATGAATTAAACAAGCAATACACAATTTCTGGAAACTAATTAACAAAACCTGAAAAACATTCAAACCTAAACTGCTACGTGCACCCAAACCAGTGCACACAGACGGAACTAGACTCACTGACGCGCGGGCCCTCGGGTCAAACTGACCCCACTCGTCATACACAGCAAACAGGGGAGGAGGTTGACCATGCCGTAGCTCGCCGGCGGCGAACTTTCCGGCGAAGCTAACCCTACCGATGGACTCCCCTCTCCTTCCGCACCCAACGGTGCCCTACCTAGCCCGGCGCTTGCTCGGATAGAGCTCGCCGTCGACGATGGCGGACACGGCGGCGGGCGAGCTACGCCGGCCGACTCCGGCCATGACGAGCTAAACGGACTCCAAATCCTACTCCGGCGACCTTCGTAAACCTAACCCGAGGCTCAGAAGCCAGGGCTTCGGCTCCGAGCACCTGTGACCACGGCCGTACCATCTCCGGCGACCATGGCGAGCGGCGGACGGCGGCGTACTAACACAACCAAACCCTAATCGGCTTAACCGACACCTCCAACACCTTCTACGAGCCTCGGCGATTCGCGAACGCTAGCTAGGGCGGATGGTTGAGCTCGGGAAGAGGGTTGGCCACGGCGGACCGAGCGCGCCGGCCATGGCGGTCATGGCGGACGGCGGCGTTCCGCGGGCTCTTAACCCTAATCGACTAAACCATCACCCTCCAACTCCTCCTTGGACCTCACTGACCCCTAAACACGCACTAGGGCAACACGCAACCACGAGACAGAGGCCGGCCACGGTGGACCGAGCTCGGCGGTCATGGCGACCGTGGCGGCGGCTCATCCCGGGGCTTGCCTACGGTCTCTCATAGAGCGCTAAGGATAACACAAGGGCTGGGAGCTCACAGCGAAGCTTGGTGGGTGGTTCGATGTATGGTGCGGTTGCGGAACGGCGGCGAACGGCGGCGGCGCCTTGCTTTCTCCCCTTTTCCCGCTCGAACGCCGGCGAGAGCAGAGAGCGAGAGAGAGGCGCGAGCGCGGGGAACAGAATGGAGGGAGGAGTTCGGACAGGCGAGGCGGAGCTGGCCTTGCCGTTTGCCACGCCGCGCGCGGACGCTGGCTTGGCCGGCCGTCGAGCGCCACGCGGCGGCAATGTCCTGGCGCTGTCAGCACGACGCGCGCGCGCGCGCCGGCACGGCACGGCCCGGCCCGATTCAGTGCCATCAGGCCGACTAACGGCCAGTTTTTGCACGCGATTAACTCCTAATCCACTCGGTGAAACGCTAAACCACTTGCTCCTTTACTTAGAGCTACGTGTCAGCTACAACTTTGGTTACAAGGTTGGTCTCTGGTTTGGCCTAGATTGCTCCCGAGAAAGCTCCAAAGTTGGCTCCACGAAACTGCTCGGTCAGTTAGAGACTTAGAAAATTTTCTAAGTCCAAACTCCCTCAAATCTGCCTTGTGGGTCCTAAAACACCTTGTTAAACCCATTTTCATGGGTTGGGCCTTAAACAACTTTTGTTCTACTCTAAATTCTACACACTTTTGGTTAAGGGCCCACAGCCATGCAAAGCTTCTATCAAGAAGGTCTTAGTTAGTCAAACAAAAGGACTCCTAGGGCTCTATTAAGGCAACTAGGGTTAGAGACTTGGTTAGCCAACATGACCAGCATAAACCTAGCTTCATTTTGACTCCCCAACAAGGTTCAACTACTAAGGAGACTTAAGCACTCCACAAACAAGACACACAAGCATTCAATCAAGCATAGCATCACAAAAGGTCACATGAAAAGACACTTAACAAAAGAAAGAATGCAACATGAAATGATGATGCTTTATGCTCATGAGATGTCAAGTTATGCACTTAGGGTTGCTTAACACCTAGGGTGTTACACCGCGCGTCGGGCCTCGACCGAGTCAGTGGTCGCGCGGCTCGGCTGTGCTGTTTCGGTTTGACCGGCGGACAGTCTGCCGTTGGTTTTCGCGGACAGTCCGGGACTGTCCAGGGGGCTTGCAGCAGCACTGTTGTTTTGCGTTTTCAGCTGGCGGACAGTCCAGGATCGGCTGGCAGACAGTCCGCAGTAGCCGCGGACAGTCCGGGACCCCAGGGCCGGACAGTCCGGGAGATGGCTGCTTGTTGCGGTTTAGTGCGTTTGCTCTCCCGGCTTCTTCGCTTGATTTCCGGACTTCTCGTTTGGCCCTAGAGTTGACCAAGGAACCTCTCTAGGTATCTTTGCTACTCGTTAGCATTGGTATTTGGAGATTTCTCGACGTAGCTATCTATCTACGCTCGAGACTTGGTTTTTGATGGGTCGTACTCGGGCCGGTGTTTTTGGGGTTTGGTTCGCTATCACTTTGTGGTGCCTCGCTGTGATCCTAGGGATCACCCACCCTCTTCCAAGGGTCGTGGGCATCACGGTTTCGGTCGTAGCTTTCAGGGGTTGATTTTGAGACATTTGGCCAAAGTTTCGAGAGAAATTTCTTGAGCTCCCATTCACCCCCCCCCCCTCTGGTCGCCTTGCTATTGAATTCTCGGTCCTTCAGCAGCCGCCGGAGGATCGGAGCCGAGTCCCAAGGAGACACTGGACGAGAGGATCGAAGAAGGAGACATCGAGGACCTACCTGAGTGCCGCGACCACCGACCCTCCGACTTCGAAAGAGGCAAGCCCCGGAGCATCCCACTCCTATGGTTTGCAAATTAATTACCAAATTAACCTGATGTGATGTTGCATTAAGTTATAGGAATTGAATGACACCGTTGATGCATTACTTACTTATCCTTGTCCACCTACAATTATTATCTTGATATCCTTGTTAAGTCTAGGCCGTATATGCTTAGTCTGCTTAGACCGGTAAAAGTCGGGTGATTTCCTGTCTCCCGCATATAGGTGGATACTAATCATGACTAGCCTTGTGCTATCGTGAAGATAACCATGTGATAATTAATTTGAGACCGGGCGGGATGTACGAGCAGCAGGGCATGGGTCCTATGTGCTGGTAGTCTCCCGTCTGTGTCGATTAGGACCCGACGAAGGCACACCTCAGTCATTTTGAACGTGTCAATCACTTAACGGAGTAGGTCTGAGTACCTCCCGTGAAGCCGAGTAAGGCTATTCGAGCCGGTGATGGAGATGTTGACGCCTAACACCCAGGGCCTTATATGTACCGTGGGCAACTATTCTGAGCAACCTGGCATGGTCCGTGGATAGGCGGGGCCTGATTGACCTGGCATGACCGTGGGCAGTTACAGCTTGAGCGACCTGGCATTGAGATAACCCCCAGTGTAGAAGGGCCCATGACCGTCCCGCGCGTTGTGTTCTCGAATTTCCTGAAGCGGCAGCCGACGGCTACCTGGCAGGGTGTGATCGGGCGAGTGTGCGACATTTTATCCCCAGCTGGTAGGAATCGATTATAATCGTCATCGCTCCTGGACAGTGAGTAACTTGACTGAGCATGTGTTACCGTAGTAACTTATGGAATTAAAGATGGTCATGGTACTGAATCTGAAAGGCTATTGATGAAATAGTCATGCTTGCTTGATTAATTAGTCAAGTGATTGCTCTAGATCAGGTGTAAATCTAGTTAACCAGGTTGATTATATAAAATTGACTGCTAATACTTTAATGATGATTATTTAATAGTAAAAATGCTTTTATGCAAAAGGTAAGTATGGCCAACCCAGATACAGCCTTGCATACTCCTTGGTGTCACCTTATTTCTGTTTTATGTCGGGTAAGTCTAGCTGAGTACCTTCTTGTACTCAGGGTTTTATCCCTTGTTGTTGCAGATGGCCAGTGCTTCTTTGGCTACTGTGAGAACTGCCAGTACCCCGCTGCAGGTGATGACTAGACCATGGGCATGGTCATCTCTTACCCTCACCTGATGCTTTTGTGGACTGATCAGGCAATGTCACCGTATTGTGAACTGTGAACTTGTGTTTAAAACTATGTTGCTTCCGCTACGAATTCCAAACTATGGTTTGTAATAATGTTCAACTCTGATGTATTTGAACTATGTGCGAACTGAATGTACCTTGTGGACATGTACACTAATCTATTACGATCTTGGCTCTTGTTGAAATGCATTGAAATCTCTCGAGATTTCCGGACTACTGGGTTTGTACGAGCTTAAGTATCTGTCAATCTCTATGAAAACGGGGATTCGGTGCTTAATCTGGTATAAATTGGTCAGTTCTGTTACAGCTGGCATCGGAGCATGGTTAGCGTTACTGTTCATGAGTGTATTTGAAAAATCATATTTTCAAATCAGAATTTTATTTGCCAAAACCTATAGCTATATTAGGATCTGAAAATCTTATTGATAAAGATTAAGGTGTGCCAGTGATCAAATTTCTTATGCCCAGTAGGATTTTAGGTGGCTATTTAAGTACTAACTTGGGGGTCGTGCATCATGTTTAATTCCTGTTGTTTTCTGTCGTCCATATGGCAAGGGTGAAATTGTATGGGTGCTATTCTTCGGAATAGTAATGTATGGATCAATTGCCTCTACGCAAAGGTAATAAGTGAGTTGTGAGAGCATGATTGGACAACCGCCAATCTAGGGGTGTGCTTGAATGGTACCAGAATGTATACCTGTTACACATAAGTATATGTGAAAGTATTTGATTGTGGGAGTATTTAAATTTTATGGGTGCATATACTACTTACGCGTATACTGGGTGTGCGCCTAAGTTAGTATTAGATTTATTTTCAGCAATGCATAATATACATACTGTGGGCAGGGCTGAAATGGTCTTTTGCAGGTACGCTAACTTGCGAACGTATAGTACGTCTAGTTAACGCTACGAGTGAACGTTGTATGCCACCGTCTAGCCGTTAGATTGTGAGACAGTGAGGACGTATGTTGCGGACATGCATCATGATCATATAACTTTGCATTAATCTTACTTCCTTCCTTATGTTATCCGTCCCATTTTCCTTAATAAAAGTTGTTCTCAAACTAATGAAAACCTGTGTGGATAAACTTCTTACAAATGGCCTGTACCAAGCACACAGCTCGTAATTACATGTTGGGACCATGGACTGCTGAGGGGTCGGAGGACTTCTTAGATGAGTTCGGCATGCCTACCATCATTTGGAGGGTGTTGCACTTGGTTGGATACCAGGAGGGGCAGGAGCCACAATATGATTGGCATCGCGTGCAGATTTCTGAGGATCGCCATATGTACACGGTGAAGGTGGACGTGCCTAGCCGTGATGGGCAGGATCACATTTGGTGCCGCCGAGTGTTCGCGATGCAGGGGAGGACCCCATGGGATGGAGCTAATAGAGTTGCTTACACCGTTCTCCGGGACATTATGGAGGACCATCCGAAAGTGGTTTCCCAGGCTACAGCCAGCATCTTCCCGACAGCAGATCCCTATCAGTCAGTGTGGCATCAGCCAGGAGCCGCCGTGCTCGAGGCCAGTTCTCTTGAGAGGGAGCATTGTGTCGGACCAGCCGGGAGTGCTATGGCTGCACTCATGGCTACCTGTGGTTGTCTATCACGTAGCTATGATCAGCTGGACCACATCCTTAGTGAGGAGATGGCTGCGTAGCACCGGAGGCAGCAGGAGCATACCGCTGAGATAGATCGCCTCACTGCAGAGTTGGCACGTATGACAGTGGAGAGGGACCAGGCACTTCAGAGAGAGTAGGAGACCGCCCATCAGCTCAGCATTCAGCAGGAGTCTTCTACCTTCTTGGCTTTGATCATGAGGGAGACCGAGGAGTCACTCCGAGGTGTTTGTCTTGACGGCATACGCGCTTCAGAGGAGAACAGTCTGTTGAGGTTGCGAGTGGGAGACCTAGAGCTGCAACTTCACTACCTACATGATTACAGTGACCGCTTGCATGAGGAGATCCACCGCAGGGAGAATTAGAGGAATCCCATCTTTCCTCAGGAAGACCCGGATCCGCGTAGCTCTTCTAGTGGTTCTTCGAATGTGTCTAGTGATGATGATGACGGCGACGTCGCTAGAGAGTAGTTGCGTCCGTATGTTTAAGACTTAGTGATCTTTTGTGTGTGTTGACAAGCCCGATCTTTTGCTTTTGTTATGGGCTGGATGTAAGAACGAGTAGTAAACTTATGTGCACATGGTGCGAGACCTTCGGAAAGTCCCATATGTATGGGCAACTATGGATGTTTGTGTTGGCTTTTGCATGTTATGTATTAAGCGATTTTATTATGTGATGCTGCGATGTGGATTGAAATTTATTATGCCTCTGTGATTGTTTGGCGAATTCGTTTTTCCGAATAAATTCAGTTGGCATGATTTATTGTTCTCTACAATGATTGCAACTTCGCCTAATGATCACTTGCTATCAATATATGTAGATGACGACAACCCGTAGTGGAGCTGGCGGTAGTGGTGGAAATGAGGACCCCAGGGATAACCGCAATCCACCTCCTCCTCCACCCGCCACTCCCGAGCAGCTTTTCGCCCAATTTCTAGGGAGCCAGCGCAACATTGAAGCCTTGCTACGAGAGAACCTGGCACATGGCAATCAGCACCCTGAGCCAAACCAGTATAGCTCATTCAAGGATTTCCTGGATACCAGGCCACCTATTTTCAAGGAAGCTACTGAACCCCTAGAGGCAGAGGAATGGCTGCATACCATGGAACAGAAGTTTCGGTTGCTCAGGCTCACAAAGGAGCTCAAGGCGGAGTATGTCACGCATCAGCTGCAGGGGCCAGCCGGAATTTGGTGGGGGCATCACCGCACCACCTATCCCGCCAACACCCCTGTCACTTGGAGAATGTTCTCGGCAACTATACAAGGACATTATATTCCGTCGGGCTTAACTCAGATGAAGGTGGCAGAATTCATGAGCTTGACCCAAGGAACTCGCTCAGTCACTGAATATCACCACGTGTTCAACTCCTTGTCTGGATATGCTCCAGAGTTCGTGGACACAGATGCTCAAAAGATTGCTAGTTTCAAGAGAGGCTTGAACACCAAAATGGGAAAATCAGTGGGTACCTCTTCTCGTACTGTCTTTAATGACTTCATCAGTGATTGCTTGATCCAAGAGAACCACAACAATAAGCATGCTGCAAGTAAGGCCCAGAAGAGGACTTTTGATTCAGGACCATCTCAACTTAGGGGACCACCAGCTCAGCGTTCCCAGTATCGACCACCAGCGCCGGGGGCACGTTTCAGGCCGCCGCAGAAGAAAGGTCAGCCACAAGCTCAACACAACCAAAGGCCTTACAAGATAGCTGCTACCCAAGCTCGAGGAGGCCAGAGCAGTTCAGCAGGAGGGAAACCTCTGGTTAGGGGACCTTGTTTCAATTGCAATCAAGAGGGGCACTTCGCAAGGTATTGTCCACACCCAAAGAAGCCACAGGCTAACTACCTCGCATGTCTGCACAACATGACTGCTGAAGAAGCTGTTGCCGGAGAGCCTGTGACCGCTGGTATGTGTCTTGTTAACCATCATCCTGCAGTTGTTTTGTTTGATACTGGATCATCGCACTCATTCATGAGCAAAGCATTTGCACAAAAGCATAATCAAGAGATGTCTGAAATGGATTATGGGTTTCGCGTAAGCTCCATGGGGAGTAGCGTGTTATCTGGGCAGATGGTTTGTAATGCGACCATCGATATTGGAGGGTACAAATTTGGAGCTAATTTAGTAGTTCTGCCAGGACTAAGTATGGATGTAGTCCTAGGTATGAGTTGGATGTGTATGTGGAATGCGGTGTTAGACACTGCGAATAGGACTCTTACCTTATCTGATGGAAGGACAAAAACCAAGCTACGCATCTCTCTTCCCCGAGGTGCTGACTGTGTTGATCTATCTTGCACTTTGTCTATAGAAGACCTGTCTAAGATCCCAGTCGTCCAAGATTTCCTAGATGTCTTCCTAGATGAATTACCAGGATTACCGCCCAAGCGGGCAGTGGAATTTGCAATTGAGTTGCTACCTGGAACCGCACCAGTCTCTAGAAGGCCCTACTGTATGCCACCCAATGAGCTAGCTGAACTCAAGACCCAAATCAAGGAACTCTTAGAAAAGGGGTTTATTCAACCTAGTATATCTGAATGGGGTTGTCCAGCGCTGTTTGTTAAGAAGGATAAGTCGTTACAGAAAAACAAACAAGGATAAGATGGCCATGTTGTGAGAAACAAGGCCAGACTTGTAGCCCAGGGGTATAGTCAAACGGAGGGGATAGACTATGAGGAGACTTTTGCTCATGTAGCTCGTTTGGACGCAATTAGGATCCTCTTGGCTTTTGCTGCATCCAAAGGTTTTAAATTTTTCAAATGGATGCCAAGAGTGCCTTCCTAAATGGCTATATAGAAGAGGAGGTATATGTGAAACAACCCCCCGGTTTTGAAAATCCCAAGTTTCCAAACCATGTTTTTAAACTGAACAAAGCTTTATATGGTTTGAAACAAGCCCCTAGAGCCTGGTATGATAGGTTGAAGACCTTTTTGCTTGCTAAGGGTTTTAAAATGGGATGTGTTGATAAACGCTCTTTCTTCTCAAGCAAGGCAATGACACTTTGTTGGTTCAGATTTACGTGGATGATATCATCTTTGGTGGTTCTTCTCATGCTTTGGTTGCCAAGTTTGGAGATACTATGAGTAGGGAATTTGAGATGAGCATGATGGGCGAGTTGACATTTTTCTCGGGTTGCAAATCAAGCAATCCTGAGAAGGGACGTTCGTGCACCAGGGCAAGTACACCAAGGACATATTGAAGAAGTTCGATATGGGTGAGGCCAAGTGCGGATACATGGGTGTATGCCAAGTCTCAAGTGATGAGTGATTGTCAACTGGGATGATGCGCATGTTCTTTGGCTTGTGTTGTGCAGGTGTCGAGCACGGATACAGTGATCAAAGGCAAGGTGAAGGTCAAGTAGAGACATGTCGTGTTGATGGACTGGGAGCGGTGAAGGGCGGACGTGAGACTTTGACTGAGGGACCGGTGGCCTAAGGATCAGCTGTGGTGGCTGACAGCCTGGGACAGCGACGAGCGGAGACTTGCGGGGCACAGTGTTGCTCGGGTCGAGGACCTGGGAACATGTGTCGATGGACGGGATGCACGAGCGGTGCATCCCCTCTATGGCTCGGTTTGGTGGTTGAGCCACAGAAAAACCACCGGTGGACGGTTTCCAGGTTTGGGCCTCAAAACCTGGGCGCTGATGGTTTCCGAGTTTGGGCCACAAAACTCGGGCTGAGGACGGTTTCCAGGTTTGGGCCTCAAAACCTGGGCGCTGCAGGTTTCTGAGTTTGGGCCACAAAACTCAGGCGATGGACGGCTGGTTTCCCGGTTTGGGCCTCAAAACCGGGGGTTGGTCATGAAGACTAGTTTCCCGGTTTGGGCCTCAAAACCAGGGCCGAAGTCCGGGAAAAGGACGAGCGGAGCGGTGGCGGCACGTGGCGGCAATCGGTGAGGTCGCGTCGAGGCGAAGCTACCAGTTGTGCGGGCGTGGCCGTCGGATCACCAACAACTTCGAGTTGGTCAGGAATACCCTTAGGGTTAGCCTGCTCGCTCATTAGCAGTAGGGGTAGAAGGGGAATAATTGTATTAGGCTATATAAGGAGAGGCAACCCCTCCCTCCAAACTATCTTAGTCATTTGCTATTTTCATTCTAGGGTTTCCTCTCTCCCATTCCCTGCTTTAGCCACTGAGATCCGCAGAGACGGTGAACAATACCTCTGTGTATTTGCTTTTTGAGGAAATGAGACCGTAATCTCGTTGTCTCCTCGTGGGGACGAATTTCGGCCGGCAATTCGTGGTTGTGATTCGCATTTTGGTGTTGTTCTTCGCGGGTTACTTTTCTCCACAATTTTCCTAGTGATCGATCTCTCAACTTAGTCCGTATTTTGCAAATCCGTTTGAACCAAGTTGTTCTAGATCGTGAGGCACTTCTTTTCACTGAAGGAATTCACCTCTAACCTCACGAGCTAGTAGATCGATCGATTTTCGTTGCGGATTGGTTTTTGTCTCTCTTCCCCTGAAATTCTTCGATTCATCGATTTGGAGATAGGTTTGAGCCATGATCTCTTAGAGATAGCTCACTATCCTCCTTGTGACTCCCTTCACCAAGTTTAATCCTTAGAGGATTCATTTTGGGTGAGATCGAGTCGAATTGGTGGACGAACTGCACGAAAACGGGATGACCGGACGCTCGGCTCGGGGTGATCAGACGCACGACCCTGAGTCCGGTCGTTGAACACGTTCTCTGTGCTTTGCTTTCAACTTGACCGGACGCAAGGTGTTCATGTGACCGGACGCACTCCTTGTATTGTTCATCGGGTTTGGCTCTAGTGACCGGATGCTCAGACTCAGTGAGTCCGGTCCAACTTAGAGACGTTCCAGAACAGTTTTCTGCTGACCGGACGCGACCAGTCCTCACTGACCGGACGCAGTCAGAGTCCGGTCATTTCTGCTCTGCACGTTTTCTCCCGCAGGTTGATTCGTTCATTGACGGTTTTGGTATCCGTCTTTTGCGTTGGACTTCTAGAGTTGTGTTTGTGTCCCGTTATGCTTCTTGGAAGCATCCACCCTTCATCTAGGGTCGTGGACACTCACAAGCTCTAGGTTTGCTTTTGGGTTGATTCTAAAGACAGTGGCAACAAGTTTCTCAAAAGAAATTTGAAGCTCCCATTCACCCCCCCCCTCTGGTCGCCTTGCTTTAGCATTCTCGGTCCTTCAATTGGTATCGGAGCGGGTTAAGGATCTTCCACCTTAGCCGGTTCCAGATCCACAGAAGGCGACATGGATCGTGGCGTGGGCAAACCACCATTTTTCGATGGGACGAACTATGCGTATTGGAAGATACGCATGTCGGCCTATCTGCAGAGTTTGGGTGCTTCCATCTGGGATATTTGCAACTCTGTCGATTACGTGGTCTTGGCTGCTCGTGCTACTCAGCATCAGATTGATGAGCACGATGCCAATAGTCGAGCCCGTAATGCTCTTTTCTCATGTTTGAGCATGACGGAATTTGATCGCGTTTCTCACCTCGCTCTGGCTCGGGAGATTTGGGCTACCCTCATGCATTTTCATGAGGGAACCACTCAAGTCAAAACCCGTCTCTACGAGTCGTTCAAGCGAGAGTATGAGAACTTTCGACACATGCCTGGCGAGAGCATAGAAAGTTTATTCGCTCGCTCTCAGGTGATTGTCAACAGGATGAGGGCTAACAAGGAGTTGTTGCCTTTCGATGATCATGAGAGAGCTTTGAAGCTTTTGCATACTCTTGATTGATCGGTGTGGGATTCCAAGGTTCAGGCGATCATCGAATCACCTAACATGCGACGAGCTCTTCAGTAAGCTCAAGTCCAGTGAGATTGACGCCATGGCGAGGGCTTCTTATGAGAATCCTTCTGGCCCGTCGATGGCTCTTCTGCTAACCCCTCTGGAGGATTTGCACTTTCTTCTCTTCTTTCTGTTATCGAGGAGCAGCTGGAGTTCATGGGAGACGACGAGTTGGCTTTGCTCGCCAACTGGTTCTCGCGGTTTCACAACAACCGCATGAACTGTCGTCATGGAGGAGGACGCGCTGGGTGTTTTGAGTGTGGTGATTCGGACCACTTCATCGCCAACTGCGCCAAGAAGAACAAGCAAGTGGCGGGCAAGGGCGATCGTGGCCACAAGTACGACTCCGGCCGGCACATGGAGAAGTACACCCTCCCAAGTACAAGAAGAAGGGTGGCTTCAACAAGGAGTACATCAAGAAGAAGTACATGGAGAAAGCCCAGGCCGAGCAGCGTGCTTTCTTCGCCATGCTCAGTGACGTCGATGACTCGGATGACAACTCCGCTTCCTCAAGCGATGACGAGTCCGAGAAGAAGAAGAGAATTGAGAACAAGCTGAAAGGTCTCTGCTTCTTCGCCGACAACAAGGGTTTTTGCACCATGGCCCTCGGCAAGGAGGTCGATGGTGAGCTGGAGGAGATCCCTCAGAACGACGACGACGACGACTGTTGATGGTCCTTAAACACCCGTTTTGCCATCAACAATTGACCCTAAAGTCCACAAAAAAGGCATGAAATGTAGTCAAATAGGTTTCAAACTAACCAAATTTCACATGTCCATAGAATTTTATTTGAATGCAGGAATTTGGACCAAATTTGGAGAATGGACCCACCAGGAGACAAGCCCACTCACCAGGACCCATTTGGGCCCAAGTGGGGTGGCGCCCGCCAACAATAGGTGGCGCCCGCCACATGGAGAGGCCCAACTCTCCCCCTTTGCCACGTCACTGATCCGTGTGACCATCCCAAGGCCAAATCTTGGCCCTTGGTCACTAGGTCAGTGGCATCGGACAGCTCAGGATGGAGTGGCGTGGATCAAGGCCGAATGGCGGTTACTCAGACATGCAACCGACCTAACCACCGCCTCTCTGGAGCTCCTGGATGCCGTTGAAGCAGAGGCGGTGCATCCAACGGTGATGGAGGTGGCGGCCGCCACCTAGGGCTGGCGCCCGCCACTAGGGTTAGCCCTAGGTCGGCTGGCTTCCCCCTATAAGTACCCCCTTCACTCCACAAGGCTATAAATACCCCCCTGGTGGCACCATTTCATTTGCACCATCCAAAGAAAGCAACACCCAAGCAAGAGAAGCAGAGAGTTAGGTTAGAAGCTCAAAGAGCTTAGGCAAGTAGGTTAGCTAGTAGAGAGAGTATAGCTCTAGTGCCCTCGCTACAACGTGGCTCTTAGTTTAGCACAACTCAGCCTAAGTCCTTGGTAAAAGGAGCGTAGAGCTTGCTAAGAGAGAAGCGGGTGCGAGCGACTGGCATCGGAGGTCGGTTGATTTCCCGGCGTCTCTGGTCTGGTTTGCTCTCTTGTATCTCAGGTACATTTATCTTTATCTCAGTATTACTTTAAGCATTACTTTCAGTATTACTTTCAGTATTACTTTATCAAGTACCTTGAGTGTGACCTAGCTATCCTATAGTTCAATTCACTTAGCCATAGTAGTTAATCTCTAGTGTGCTTAGTGATTGATCTTTGCCAATAGGTTGCTTAGTTGGTTTAGTGTTTATCTTATTAAGTCAAGTATTTGCTCTGACGTCCGCAAGGGTGTCTCTATTCAAAGCTAGGATAGAGATAGTTAGAATATAGTTAAGTGTGGTGCTTAGTTATAGACTTACCTTCAGATACGGGTGGACCCCCGGATAGCTGTGGTAGCAAGCAGGTGGTGACAGCCCTGTGCGCCTTGAATTCCACTACGTAGTTGGCCCAGTTTAATAGTAAGGCTCGTTGTGCTAGCGTTCAACCTAAGTAAGTGGTAAAGGCTAGTACGCCTCGATACTTGACAAGATAGGAATAAATCTATACTCAACTTAGTTGCTTTATTGACTTTTGCCTGCCTCGCTTCATAATTATCTTGCTTCGTAGTTATCTTGCTTTGTAGTTATCTAGGAGTAGTTAATTATCTTAGTTACCCTTAGTTATCCTAATCCCTTTATCCACCTATCCATCCACCTTACCTTAGCCATCCATTTCATCCTTACCTATCCATCCATATATTCTTTCTAGCCTTTCATCCCCTCTCTTCCCTTCTCCCCTTTTCCTTTCTCTTATTTCTTCGACTCTCATCCCCTCCTTGACTCGACTCATACACCACCCTAGCCTTCCCTTGGGATCAAATAAATCGACACCTGGTACTCCCAGGCGAAGTGCTACTACGATAGTTCTGTGCGCTTGCAGAATCTCCTCCTGGTAGATTGCATTCTCTCTAGCTAGCTCCTACTAGTATCGGGATTGACAACCCCGCTTGGCATTAGTAGATAGCTGCTTTAGCTCCACTCCTTTAGGTATAGTGATCGGACTTGCTTCAAACATTTCTGACGTCGTTGCCAGAGATAGATTCTATAGTCTACTCCTAGTAACAACGTTAGCTAGTGTCAGCAAGCATTTCTGGGCCATTACCGGGGATAGTTGCCTAGCTCTATCTTTAGTGAAGCTAAGAACTACCAACAACGACGACACCTCCCAGGTATCTCAGACCCCCGACGAGCTTTCTGCTGAGGTTGAGAAACTTACTGCCGCCCTTCTGAGTCAAGATAAGTTGCTTAGGCGTGCTGCTAGAGAGCGGAAGGAGTTTAGGCCGAAGTGGGAGGATACGGTGAGAGAGCTTGAGTTTGCTAGGTCCACCGTGGTCGTTTCTGACGAGGCTGAGTGCGAGATGTGCACCACGCACATGACTGACCTTCTCACTTTGAGAAGTAAGTATGTTGCGTTGGTTGGAGAGGTGGATGAGCTTAGAGCTAGATCCTCAGTGTTTGGTGCGTGCAAGTCTTGTGCAGGCTTGCAATCCGAGTTGGCAGAGAAGAATGCCAAGATTGTGTCTCTTGAGAAGGCCAGCTCGGGTAGCACTTGTGTGACTAGGTGTGCTTTGTGTGAGGGCTTGGAGATGGAGATAGCCAATGTGAAGCATGACAAGATGCAAACTGAGGAGGAAAACACATACCTTCGGACCATCTTGTCATGGGTGTCTTGTGGTGAGCCGCAGCTTGGGATGATGATTGCCCAGTTTAAGCGTGTTGCTGGAGGTCCAGGTGTTGGTTTTGCTCAGGGTGTTGATGTTTTATCTTTTGGCAAGATTGGAGAGTCGAGTGGTCTGAACCCGTGTGAAAAGCCAAACTCCACCACTACTCCCAAACTTACAAAGATTCCACCCAAAGAGCCTCTCAAGCCTAACACCAAAGATGGAGTGTATGAGGAACCTCCGAGAGCTCCACCCAAGAAACAAATATGGTCTCCCAAGCCAAACCACCTCAAGAACAAGCTGGACACAATGCCACCTACCCAGGAGGAGCTTATGCCACGAAAGGGAAAAGTGATCCACACCCACTACCGAGAGTACCAACAACCCCCTATGAGAGCGGTGAGGTACCATTGTGAGCATTGTGGGAGAAATGGACACTTGAGTGAGTTTTGCTTTCGGCGCAAGAGAGAGGCGCGTCGTGCAAAGGAGATGAACAACACGAACATGTACCATCCTTTCCATGATGTACATGTGTTGAATGTTCAGAGGCGTGCTACTAAACGTAGAGGTCCAATGCCTCAAGTTCCTAGGCCTAGGCCGCAAGGAGGTCGTGCCCGGCGGGAGCCTGCAGTTGTGGGTTATGGATCCCGTGGTGGTGGCTTTGCTGTTGAGCGTTTCCCCCCACCGCGTTTTGACTATCGCGGTGAGCGCTCCTTTCCTAGCGGACCACGTTTTCCTCAGCGTGGTGATCGCTTTCCTCGTAGGCGTGGTAGGAATGGTTTTGCTACTAACCGTTCATTTGAGCACCCGGCCCAACACTGGTATTCTTCCTACTTCACTAACCCCAGTGTTGGACCGTATGCTCACCCTATGTCTTTTTATTGATATAGGTAAAACGATTGGAGAACGTTTGGTTGGTGGATTCCGGGTGTTCGATGCACATGACCGGAAATGCCAAGTGGTTCTCCAGTCTTAGTCCAGTTGCCGGAAAGGAGTTTATCACCTTCGGCGACAGTAGTAAAGGTAAGGTGTTGTCTCGTGGGTCGGTGCGAGTTAATGAGCACTTTGTGTTGCGCGATGTTGCTCTTGTTTCTAACTTGCATTTTAACCTTCTTTCTGTTTCGCAACTTTTCAATGATGACTATGAGATTCGTTTTAAACCGAATCTCAGTCGCATTTTAGATCCTCAGGGCAATCTTGTATGTTTGATTTCGCCCTTTGGAAAAGTCTTTCGTGCGAATTTCTCGAAATCGTTTGGAGTTTCTCGGTGTCTTTTGGCTGGACTTTCATCCTCTCTTCTTTGGAAGTGGCATAGGAGACTAGGTCACCAGCTTCGACTTGCTTGCAAGACTTAGCTCACTTGGCTTAATCCGAGGATTGCCCAAGTTGTCCATAGAGAAGGATCTTGTTTGCCATTCTTGCAGACATGGGAAGATGGTCGTCGCTCCCCACCATCCAGTGACTCAGGTCATGACTAAGCGCCCTGGAGAGCTTTTACACATGGACCTTGTTGGTCCAGCTCGGGTGAGCTCGGTTGGGGGAAGTGGTACGTGCTTGTTCTTGTTGATGATTTTTCGAGATATTCGTGGGTCTTCTTTTTAACTGAGAAGACCGAGACTTTCTCCTTTGCTCGCAATCTGATTTTGCGTCTTCAAAATGAGTTCCCTATGAACTCAATGCGAGCAATTCGGAGTGATAATGGTTCCGAATTTAAGAATTCGGATTTTGAAAAGTTTTGTAACTCTTTGGGTTTAGAGCATCAGTTTTCTTCCCCCTACACACCGCCACAAAACTGTGTTGTAGAAAGGAAGAATCAGACCCTTGTAGAGATGGCCAGGACGATGCTCGATGAGCATAGGACTCCTAGGCATTATTGGGCCGAGGCGATGAACACTGCGTGCTATATTTCCAATCGCATTTTTCTCTGAGCTTTCTTAAAAAAGACTTCTTATGAGTTGCGTTTTGAAAAACTGCCCAAGGTGAGTTATTTTAGAGTTTTTGGTTGCCACTGTTTTATACTTAAGAAAGGCAACTTGGACAAGTTTGAGTCTCGTTCTTCCGACGGTGTGTTTTTGGGTTATGGCACTCACACTCGTGCATATCGTGTACTTAACCTTGATACTAACCGAGTCATGGAGACATCAGATGTCACTTTCGACGAGACCATGGTTTGTCCTTCCTCTCGTTTTGAGCGTGCAGGTG
Organism: Coix lacryma-jobi var. lacryma-jobi; assembly: GCA_009763385.1. Taxonomy (NCBI): domain Eukaryota; kingdom Viridiplantae; phylum Streptophyta; class Magnoliopsida; order Poales; family Poaceae; genus Coix; species Coix lacryma-jobi. The sequence continues at coordinate 73,623,643 of CM019828.1, read as the reverse complement.
ATCATGAGGTTGGTGAGCCTCTTTTTGATGATGAGGACGAGGGTGCTGAAGGGATGGATGATCTAGCACCACCTCCACCTGCTGTGCCGCAAGCGTCAGCTTCTACTACGATGACTCACGGCCCCAACCCCTCTTCGTCAACTACATGGGGGCCGTGGGATCCGCCACCTCGGGCTATACCATTTGTACCTGAGGAGGCACCAGCTGCTGTTGAGGGGGAGGTCACTTCAGTTCGGGAGGCGCCACGACACATTCAGCGCCAACACCCGCCTCAACAGATGATCGGCAGCATCGGCAAATGTGTCACTCGGTCAAGGTCACAACAAATCTCTCACTTTGCTCATTCTGCATTTGTTGCTGATTTTAAACCCCGAGATGTTGGACACGCTTTATCTGATCCGGATTGGGTCAATGTCATGCATGAGGAGTTAGAAAATTTTGAAAGAAATCAGGTTTGGGTTTTGGTTCCACCTCCTCCTGAGTGTCACCCTATTGGTACAAAAATGGGTTTTCAAAAACAAACAAGGAGAGGATGGCCATGTTGTGAGAAACAAGGCCAGACTTTTAGCCCAGGGATATAGTCAGAAGGAGGGGATAGACTATGAGGAGACTTTTGCTCCTGTAGCTCGTTTGGAGGCTATTAGGATACTCTTGGCTTTTGCTGCATCCAACGGCTTTAAACTTGAGCTGTGTAGTGTATGACCGAAACTGTTGCTTTAAGCTTCTGATTGCTTCTGCATAGGCTTCGCACAGTTGAAAAGTTAGGCCAAGACAAGCTCTCAACCTCTCGCAATCACATGCTAAACTTTGAACTTGTGTAACCGCTGCAACTTCGATAAAATTTGAATACACAAGTCTATGTTTCTTTCTATAGCATGATGATTGAACCTTGCTAGGGGTAGTTCACTTTGTATACATGTTTAGCACCTGTTTGACTTCCTGTCTATACAGGTCAGTGCTATTTTTATGGTGAACATCCTTTTCTGAATGGCTAAAACTGCTCACTTTGCTTACATGTTCATATTTCGTATTTGGTGATCAGTTTGAGCCCTTGCTAGCATTATGTGCATATTGTTGAGTCATCGGAACAGCATTTTGTCGAGCATCTTCATATTCTATCAACTATATTTCTGAAGCTGCTAACTTGCATTTTGGCTCATATGCATTTTGGAGGGGAGTTACTTGATAGTGCATTTTCAACTAATGGGGAGAAATTCTCTCAAATCATAAGATCAACTAAGGGGGAGATTTCCTGGTTGTGTGCACTATTGGAGGGGGAGTTTGAGCTGGCTCGGATTTTTCGGATTTTCAATTTTCCATTTGGTTCGGAGCATTTTTGGTAGCTAGTTGTGTTGAGTCTTTGCCTCTTTCTTGAGGGACTAGCGTTTTTGCCTTTATGCTCTTCAGTTGGTATCAAGCTCTCTCGCTAGCGGTGTTGAGCCCATTCTACCTCTTCTTGAGGGCTAGCTCTATTCTGCTTGAATTTCAATTGGCATTTCAATTGGTGTCGAGCTTTATTACTTCCAATTGGTTTCGAGCTTTTTTGCTAGTGGTGTTGAGCCTGTTCTACCTCTTCTTGAGGGCTAGCTTTGCTTTGCTTGGTTGCGTCGAGCCGTTGCCCATGTCTTTGGGGACCAAGTTGTTCTGCTCTTTCGTTTGACCTTCTTCTGGCTTTGGTATGCTTTTGGGTCATTTGGACGAGTTCCCTACCTTCCTTACTCTTCCTTCCTCTATTCCATTATGATTTGTGTTGGTAGTTGACAATGCACTCATCAAGGGGAGATTGCGGATACATGGGTGCATGCCGAGTCTCAAGTGATGAGTGATTGTCAAATGGGATGATGCGCATGTTCTTTGGCTTGTGTTGTGCAGGTGTCGAGCACGGATATAGTGATCAAAGGCAAGGTGAAGGTCAAGTAGAGACGTGTCGTGCCAATGGACTGGGAGCGGTGAAGGGCGGACGTGAGACTTGGACTGAGGGACCGGTGGCCTAAGGATCAGCTATGGTGGTTGACAGCCTGGTACAGCGACGAGCGGAGACTTGCGGGGCACAGTGTTGCTCGGATCGAGGACCTGGGAACATGTGTCAATGGACGGGGTGCACGGGCGGTGCATCCCCTCTACGACTCGGTTTGGTGGTTGAGCCACAAAAAAAACACCGGTGGACGGTTTCCAGGTTTGGGCCTCAAAACCTGGGCGCTGATGGTTTCCGAGTTTGTGCCACAAAACTCGGGCTGAGGACGGTTTCCAGGTTTGGGCCTCACAACCTGGGCGCTGCGGGTTTCTGAGTTTGGGCCACAAAACTCAGGCGATGGATGGCTGGTTTCCCGGTTTGGGCCTCAAAATCGGGGGTTGGTCGTGAAGACTGGTTTCCCGGTTTGGGCCTCAAAACTGGGGACGAAGTCCGGGAAAAGGACGAGCGGAGCGGTGGCGGCACGTGGCGGCAATCGGTGAGGTCGCGTTGATGCAAAGCTACCAGTTGTGCGGGCGTGGCCGTCGAATCACCAACAACTTCGAGTTGGTCAGAAATACCCTTAGGGTTAGCCTGCTCGCTCATTAGCAGTAGGGGTAGAAGGGGAATAATTGTATTAGGCTATATAAGGAGAGGCAACCCCTCCCTCCAAACTATCTCAGTCATTTGCTATTTTCATTCTAGGGTTTCCTCTCTCCCATTCCCTACTGTAGCCACTGAGATCCACAGAGACAGTGAACAATACCTCTGTGTATTTGCTTTTTGAGGAAACGAGACCGTAATCTCGTTGTCTCCTCGTGGGGATGAATTTCGGCCGGCAATTCGTGGTTGTGATTCGCGTTTTGGTGTTGTTCTTCGCGGGTTACTTTTCTCCACAATTTTCCTGGTGATCGATCTCTCAACTTAGTCCGTCTTTTGCAAATCCATTTGAACCAAGTTGTTTTAGATCGTGAGGCACTTCTTTTCACCGAAGGAATTCACCTCTAACCTCACGAGCTAGTAGATCGATCGATTTTCGTTGCGGATTGGTTTTTGTCTCTCTTCCCACGAAATTCTTTGATTCATCGATTTGGAGATAGGTTCGAGCCATGATCTCTTAGATATATCTCACTATACTCCTTGTGACTCCCTTCACCAAGTTTAATCCTTAGAGGATTCGTTTTGGGTGAGATCGAGTCGAATTGGTGGACGAACTGCACGAAAACAGGATGACCGAACGCTCGGCTCGGGGTGATCGGACGCACGACCCTGAGTCCGGTGGTTGAACACGTTCTCTGTGGTTTGCTTTCAACTTGACCGAACGCAAGGTGTTCGCGTGACCGGACGCACTCCTTGTACTGTTCATCGGGTTTGGCTCTAGTGACCGGACGCTCTTCTCTTGACCGGACGCTCAGACTCAGTGAGTCCGGTCCAACTCAGAGACGTTCCAGAACAGTTTTCTACTGACCGGACGCAGTCAGAGTCCGGTCATTTCTGCTTTGCGCGTTTTCTCCCGCAGGTTGATTCGTTCGTTGACGGTTTTGGTATCCGTCTTTTGCGTTGGACTTCTAGAGTTGTGTTTGTGTCCCGCTGTGCTTCTTGGTAGCATCCACCCTTCATCTAGGGTCATGGACACTCACAAGCCCTAGGTTTGCTTTTGGGGTTGATTCTAAAGACAGTGGCAACAAGTTTCAAAAGAAATTTGAAGCTCCCATTCACCCCCCCCCCCTCTGGTCGCCTTGCTTTAGCATTCTCGGTCCTTCACCAAGCCTCTTCCAACACCCATGACGGCCCAAGATGCGGACAAGGATGGAGAAGCTATGGACCAGAAGGAGTACCGAAGTATGATCGGGTCGCTGCTGTACCTGACGGCGACACGCTCGGACATCCAGTTCGCGGTGTGTCTTTGCGCGCGATTTCAGTCGTCGCCGCGCACCTCTCATCGTCAGGCAGTCAAACTCGAGCTGAGGACGGTTTGCAGGTTTGGGCCTCAAAACCGAGGCACTGGTGGGTTTCTGAGTTTGGGCCACAAAACTCAGGCGATGGACGACAGGTTTCCCGGTTTCGACCTTAAAACCGGGGGATGACCTAGGTATCCTGGTTTCGGCCTAAAAACCGGGGGGAGGTCCATGAAAGGACGAGCGGTGCTTGGCGGCACGTGGTGGCATCCGGTGAGGTAGCATCGAGGCGAAGCTACCCGATGTGCGGGCATGGCCGTCGGATCAACATCAACCTCAAGTTGGTCAGGAATACCCTTAGGGTTAGCCTGCTCGCTCATTAGCAGTAGGGGTAGAATGGGAATAATTGTATTAGGCTATATATGGAGAGGCAACCCCTCCCTCCAGACTATCTCATCCATTGCTATTTTCACTTAGGGTTTCCTGCTCTCCCACATCCCTGCTGTAGCTACTGAGATCCGCAGAGACGGTTTAATCATACCTCTGTGTATTTGGATTTTGCGAGAACGGGTCCGGATTCCCGTTGTCTCCTCGTGTGGAGAAGTTTCGGCTGGAAATCGAGATCGATTCGCGTTTTGAGCTGTGTTCTTCATGTTTTGCCTTTCGTTCTCTCGGTAATTGGCTCCGTTCTCCCAATCCGAGGAATGATTTTCAATTCCATTTGAACTGAGTTGTTCTAGATCGTGAGGCGCATCTTTCAACCGAAGAAATTCACCTCTAACCTCACGAGCTAGTAGATCGATCGATTTTTGTTTCAAATTAGTTTTTGTCTCTCTTGCCCCGAACTCTTCCGACTCATCGATTTGGAGATAGGTTCGAGCCATGATCTCTTAGAAGTAGCTCACTATCATCCTTGTGACTCCTCTCACCAAGTTTGATCCCTAGAGGATTCGTTTTGGGTGAGATCAAGTCGAATCGGTGAACGAGCAGGGTAGTGTCGGGGTGACCGGACGCACGTCACGAGCTGACCCGACGCTCAGCGGTGAGTCCGGTTGTTGAATGTGTTGACTGTGTACTGTTTGGATTATGACCGGACGCTCCTCTTCTTCGTACCGGATTCGCCTCTCGCACTGTTCCTTATGCTTGTCTGTACTGACCGGACGCTCATCACGTTGTGACCGGACGCTCCATACCGTGAGTCTGGTCCAACACAGAGAGGTCCAAAATCGATTTTGAACCGACCGGACGCGTCCGATCCCTACTGACCGGACGCTCACCGGAGTTTGGTTAGTGCTGATCAGCGCGTTTTCGTCCACGGTTCGTTCGTCCGTTGTCGGTTTTGGTTTTTGCTTCTTGCGTTGGATTCCCAACTTCGTGCTCTACTGAAATTGGGCTTCTCGCTTTACAAAATAGCCTGAATCCCCCTTGCGTTGCTCGGGGGAGGTTGAGGTTACCCAGAGTTCATCCTGCCACTAGTTGACTCGAGTGAACTTGGGCGAGTGAGCTTTTGTGGTGTCCCGTTGTGTTCCTAGGGAACATCCACCCAATCTCTTGGGTCGTGGACATTACCTGTGTCGACTTTGCTCTTGGGGTTTGAAGGACCGGATTAGCGACCAGAGGGGGGTGAATGGGAGCCTCAAATTCAACTTGTGAATAGTACGGCCCTTGTCCCAGAAAGTCACCCCAAAAGCGAACACTCCAAACGACCGGAGAGTTCTCGACCTACATGTAGGTGGATACCCTAGGAGATGTCCTAGTGGTACAGCGGAACCTCTAGAGAAACCCCAAAACCAACTGCCAAACCCACGGAACAAAACTGCACAATCAGCAGTTTCGCGGACTGTCCGGGGTCAGGGTCCCGGACTGTCCGCTGAACGCCGAACTGTCCGACACTGGAAGTCCGGACTGTCCGCCGGCAAAAACTCAGAATCCAAACAGTGCTGCAAGTCTGCTGGACAGGTCTCGGACTGTCCGCGGGTTTGTACCGCGGACTGTCCACCGTTCACTTGACAGTGAATAGTCAGGGGTCTGCGCCTGACTGACCCTGAAGAATCCCGATCCGCGGACTGTCCGCCGTCAGAGGCGCGGACTGTCCGCCACCACTTAGAAAGCACCAACTTGCTCGGGTTCAAAGCCAAATCCAAATCGATATCAACCAAATCGAGAGGGACTTCGATCAAACTCCTCCCAGGTGTTCCTCTATGTATTGGGGTGCTAATCCTAAGAAATCATCGCACCAAACCAAGCCAATCAAGAGAAATCAAAGGATCACCGAGAAAGAAGGATGAACGAAGAATGAACGCGAAATCAACCCGATCTATTGATTCGTGAGGTTAGGAGAGAAATCCTTCGGTAGAAAGAAGGGGCTCATGACCAAGAACAAATTGATTCAAGTGGAATCGAATATCATCTCGCGGAGAGGGAGAATGAAGCAAATCTCCGGGAGATGAAAAACCAAAACGTGAAGAACACAAGACACGATACGATTTCAGCCGAAATTCCTCCACACGAGGAGACAACGAGAATACGGTCTCGTTTCCTCAAAGGATCCAAATACACAGAGGTATGTGATGAGGACATCACCAAGATGGAGTCGCGGACGACTCCAATTCAAGAAGGGGAGGATGATGAGGACATCGCCACGCTGGACACATCGACGCCATGGTCTTCCCCAAGTTGCAATCCGTCTCCAACTTAGCTTCCACGTCACCCTCGGAATTCAGGAGCAGTCCCGGGTAAAATCAACGCCCCGGACGCATACAGACTCTGTTTTCGACGAACCAGATATGCTTGGAAATATAATTTGATAAGCTAACCAATGGCTTTGGAATCACGTCAAAATACGTCTGGAGTCAACGGGAATGGTCGAAACAAGTCAGCATCCAGAATCTGCCAGGGTGCTGCGTCACCGTATTTTGGTCTGTTGGGCCGTGTATCGTCTTAGAGCCCATTAGGGGGCGCGTCCAGCGTAGATGACGTCATAAACCCTATAATTAGTCGCCACCGTCGTCGTTAGGTCTTGGGTTTTGTTTAGAGTTTAGTTTTCTATCGAGAAACTGAATCATTCATTGTAAGTTTGTAACTGTGGTGTCGAATCCTTTTACAGTGACCCAGGGCCCCCGTTCTTGATCTCCTCCACTGTGTCGATTAGACCTTTGGAACCGAGTTCTTGAACCCTCCATATAAATTCATGAGATTCATATTTGCAATTTTAGATTGCGTGTTTTTAACTTCTTGCTTGTGTTCTTCGATTCGCTTGTAGGAATAGCCTTCTTGGCGAGGTCAATCAAGTTGTGCTTGGTTGATAACCAACGGAGGAGTAGTGTAACGGTTGCAGGGTTCGAATCATGTCTGATTTGAAGCAGGATCGCCAACGTCGAGTTCTCCACCAATCGAACCTATCGCTACCTCTCGGAAGATCGGGTCGTCCCTCATCAATTGGTATCGGATATTTCAGGTTTCCCATGAGGTATAATCTCGTTTGCCCTTAGATTCATATCTGTTCTTTACCTAGAGTCCACAAAAAGCCTACAAAAATATTTCAATTTCCGCTGTCCCATCGCCCTTTGTGCCTTTGCAGTTTCGTTTCAGATTCGTATTGTAGATTTTGTGTCCGTGGTCGAGTCTTGTTGCTGGTTTAGGGTTGTGATCGTCGTCGTAGTTCAACGTGTCCGTTGCTGTTTCTTAGTTTTCCGCCGCTATCCCATCCACCATTCCTAAACAACAAGTCAAGGCCACCACATTACTCGACTTGCCCCGCTAGCCGCCTTGTGTAAATTCTCGCCGCCGCGCAAACCCTAGATAGGTTGCCAACCGCTCTAATTTTTTGCCTGCATCGCAGCCCTCCTTACATCATCTGGCATCTACCTGCTGCTGTTAGTCACAAGGACGCTTGCTCTTGTGATCGTTGTTGGAGTTTAGGGTCGCTTCACCCTAACTGCCGCCGTCGAGTTGCCCTAACTGTCATTTTCGTGTTGTGTCTTTCCAAAACTATAACTTGAGGTACCTTCAGTAAAACAAGCATAACTTTTCGCTCGTTTGTCAGAAAAATCTGAAATTTTTTGTGAAGATTCTTGACACCGTTTGGAGCCGACCAAACTTGGCTTTGCCTTGTTTGGTCCCCTCAAAATTACCAAAAAAATTCAGGAAAATAAAAAAAATTGGCAAGGTTTCAGCACGCTTTTCAGAGAACTTGCTGATTTTCTATAGACCACATCTCACCTCAGTTGCAGGTGCCAATTTTTGTGATCCTTGTTCAGGGAAAAATATAAAAAAAATAGTGAAAAATAAAAAGTTTGATTCCTACTAGTACCCTTTTGGAAAATCAAAGAAAAATTCAGGAAAAAGAAAAATTCAGATTCTTTGCTTGTTCTGTGAGTTCTTTCCATCGTTCTTTGTTTCATCTTGTTGCGCTATGTCTACACACGTCTTAGCCAGCAATTGTGACTTGTGCTTTGGATACTTATTGAACTTTGCTAATCTGTATTCGTTAATTGCTCATCCTTGCTGTCATATTGTGCCTACCTATAGCTCCACATATACTTCTGTCAGCACAGGTTCATCTTGCAACTGTTACCCACGCTCAACAACAGATTGCTTCGTCACTTTGGTTTGATCTTGTTTGGCGTTGGTAAGAATACAGGCAAGACGGTGGTAAGTCGCTTCTGCTTTTGCATTCCACTTTCACCACCACCACCACTTGGTTCCTTTTAGTTGATAGGGATAATACTTTGTTGTTGTCTTTTTCTATCTTCTAATAATGGCAGGAATTCCGGCGGACTTTAATGAGTGTGTGTCCAAAGGCGAGCTTACAACATTCATGAATGAACAATGCAACCTCATGACCGAGCTGACGCGCAACGTGAACAATCTGGTCAACCGCATTGAACAGCTTGAACAACGCCCTCAACCTCATCATGATAGCGAACATGCGGATGCTTTTGGTAATGACGATGCGGATGCTGACGCTGGTCCACGTCGCCGCCTCAACTTCAATCGTCGAGGTATGGGAGGTAATAATCATAATAATGATCCTTTTGCTAAAATTAAATTTAGCCTACCGTCTTTTGCTGGTAATATAGATCCAGAGACATATTTAGATTGGGAACTTGCTGTTCAACAAAAAATTGATTCTCACAATGTTCCTGCTGAGCATAGAGTTAGACTTGCTACTAGTGAGTTTATAAATTTTGCTTTATTCTGGTGGAGTGATCTTTGCAATGCTAATAATGCTGCTGCTATGCCTCAAACTTGGAATGCTTTAAAGCAACGCATGAAATCTCGTTTTGTTCCTCCTTATTACCAACGTGATTTACGTTTGAAACTGCAAACTTTAAAACAAGGTGATAAAGGGGTAGAGGCATATTATCAAGAATTGCTTATTGGTTTAGCACGTTGTGGTATACATGAAGATGATGATGATGCTACTGCTAGATTCTTTGGTGGTTTGAATCGTGATATCCAGGATATTCTTGATTACAAAGATTGGAACAGGTTCAGCCAATTATATCATCTTGCTCTTAAAGTTGAACGCGAAGTACAGGGCCGCAAACAACAACATCAGCCTTTCAGGTATAACAATGGGAGGACTTTTCAGCAACGTTCCGAGCCGGAGACGCCCACACTTCCTGCAGCACCACAACCATCTACACCTTCAGGGGTAAGTAAATTGTCTAATGTGCAGATTCCACAATTCAAGAAAGGTGCCACTTCAGGTGCTTCTACTAGATCTTCCTCGTCCAGCTCTACAATCATTTATCACCGATGCAAAGGCATGGGACATGTCATGAAGGATTGCCCCAGTCGTCGTGTTTTCATTGCTACCATATTTTCATTGCTACCGAGGATGGATATGTAAGTACTAGTGATGTTGAAGATGATTTTGCTCTTGCTGCTAATATTGCTGCAGATTCCACCGAGGACGATCAAGCCAAGGAGACAATCACTATTGACTCTGTGGCTGCTGCTGCGGACTATCCTAGTCTTCTTATGCAGCGAGTGTTGAGTACACATGTGGGACATGAAGAAGAAGAGATGAAGATCCAACGCCACAATTTGTTCCACATGTATCTCATTGTGCAGGGTTGTCGTGTTCTCACCATCATTGATAGCGGGAGTTGCAACAACTTGGTGAGTTCAGATTTAGTTGAGAAGCTTGGCTTGACCACACGACAACATTCATATCCGTATAAACTTCAATGGTTCAATAATAATGGTATGATTAAGGTAACTAAATCAGCACGCATTAGCTTTTTCACAGGTTCTTATCATGATACTGCTGATTTTGATGTTGTCCCGATGCAAGCTTGTTCCATTTTGTTAGGATGTCCATGGGAATTTGATAATGATGCTTTACACCATGGTAGAACTAATACATACACTATCACACATAAGGACAAGAAAATTACTTTGTTGCCTTTGTCTCCTACGTATATTATTAAACATGCTAAAGAGCTTAAAAATAAAAATAAACCTCTGATAGACATTGCTAAAAATAATGAGATTAAGTTAAAAGGAGGTGCTTTTCTAGCTACAACTAATGATAATAATTATGCTCCTTGTTATACTATGCTTTCTCGACATGTTAGTGTTGCTGCACATATTCATATGCCTTGTGTTTTGCGTTGTGCGGTCACTAACAATTTGCAGGAGCTTGGAGATGACATGGAGTCGCGGACGACTCCAATTCTAGAAGGAGGGGATGATGAGGACATCGCCAAGATGGAGTCGCGGACGACTCCAATTCAAGAAGGGGAGGATGATGAGGACATCGCCACGCTGGACACATCGACGCCATGGTCTTCCCCAAGTTGCATCCGTCTCCAACTCCGCTTCCACGTCACCCTCGGAATTCAGGAGCAGTCCCGGGTAAAATCAACGCCTCGGACGCATACGGACTCCGTTTTTGACGAACCAGATATGCTTGGAAATATAATTTGATAAGCTAACCAATGGCATTGGAATCACGTCAAAATATGTCCGGAGTCAACGGGAATCGTCGAAACAAATCAGCGTTCAGAATCTGCCAGGGTGCTGCGTCACCGTATTTTGGTCTGTTGGGCCGTGTATCGTCTTAGAGCCCATTAGGGGGCGCGTCCAGCGTAGATGACGTTCTAAACCCTATAATTAGTCACCACCATCGTCGTTAGGTCTTGGGTTTTGTTTAGAGTTTAGTTTTCCATCGAGAAACTGAATCGTTCATTGTAATTGTGGTGTCGAATCCTTTTACAGTGACCCAGGGCCCCCGTTCTTGATCTCCTCCACTGTGTCGATTAGTCCTTTGGAACCGAGTTCTTGAACCCTCCATATAAATTCGTGAGATTCATATTTGCAATTTTAGATTGCATGTTTTTACCTTCTTGCTTGTGTTCTTCGATTCGCTTGCAGGAATAGCCTTCTTGATGAGGTCAATCAAGTTGTGCTTGGTTGATAACCAACGGAGCAGTGGTGTAACGGTTGCAGGGTTCGAATCGTGTCTGATTTGAAGCCGAATCGCCAACGTCGAGTTCTCCACCAATCGAACCTATCGCTACCTCTCGGAAGATTGGGCCATCCCTCATCAGTATGATTTCTGTCTCTGCGGATCGCATGCAGCGAGGTATGATTAGAACCTAAGCAGAGGGCTAGAGAGAGAGAGCTCAGGAACAAATGACTGCAAGGATAGATAGAGAGGAGGGGTGCCTCTCTTATTTATAGCCTAAAACAATAATCCCCTTCTACTCCTAGATACAAGAGCGAATCGGCCAACCCTAGGAGTATCCCGGTCCAACTCTGCTGATAGCCGATCCGACGGCCACGCGCCCATCTCATCCTTAGCTTCGCCTCGACGCAAGCCTCAAGATGCCGCCACGTGCCGCCCTGTCGACCGTCGCGCCTACTTCGCGAATAGTTGCGCCGCCGCGCCAGCCTCTTCACGCCGCCACGCGTCGACCGTCCTTTTTGCGGACCTCCCCCCGCTTTTGAGGCCAAAACTGGGAAACCTGGGCCTTCCCCCGGTTTTGAGGCCAAAACCGGGAAACCTGTCCTCAGGCTGAGTTTTGTGGCCCAAACTCAGAAACCCGTGCGCCCAGGTTTTGAGGCCCAAACCTGGAAACCGTCCACGCCGAGTTTTGAGGCCCAAACTCGGAAACCGGCCACCCTGAGTTTTGAGGCCCAAACTCGGAAACCGTCGAGGGTAGCTTTTCGAGGCTCAGCTATCGAACCCGTGTCGAAGACGGGATGTGGTTCGCACACCCCGAGTTCCAGCACCGATGCCGGAGCATGTCCAGCCTCCACGCCGAGGACAGTGCATTCGCCATCCTTCTCGGCCTCCCGCCAAGTGTCACGACGCCATCACCTTCCTCCTGACTCGGCCGATGCACTGCACATCCCCATGTGCTCTTGCTTGTCGACGCCACGTGCCAGCTATCACAGCTGGTCCTCAGGTCTCCCGGTCCGTCGGACCAAGCTCCACGTCCGCCCTTCACCGCTCCCGGTCCGTCGGCACGGCACGTCCCTACTTGTCCTTCACCTCACCTTCGACCACTGCCCGAGCTCCGCACCTGCACATCAACACAGCCAAGAGACATGTTGCCCGTTGATCGATCACTCATCACTCAGGAAGGGAACCACAAGGGCACATATCAACCTTGTGTTCTCAATCTCCCCCTTGATGAGTGCATCATCAACTCATAGTAACCGTAACCGAAATAAAAAGAAGCAGAATTGGATAGAAGAAGAAAACTTATCTGAAATGTCCAAAAGCCAGAGAAAAGGCTGAAGAAGAACAAATCGAGATAAGCAAAACTTGGTCCCCAAAGACATGGGCAACGGTTTGACACAACCAAGCAAAAGATCAGAGCAACAACTCATCAGAGAGCAAAGCTCATCCACAAACAAAGCACAAGACTTGGTTCCCAAAGACATGGGCAACGGTTCGACGCAACCAAGTCAAAAACAAGCTAGTCCTCAAGAAGAGGCAGAAAAGGGCTCAACACAACCAGTAGTAAGCACGATACCAATCAAGAACCATCAAAACATGATGAAAAATAGCTAGTCCCTCAAGATAGAGGCACAGAGGCTCGATACAACTAGCTGAAACGATCGATATCAAATAAGAAACCGACTCGGAACAGGCACAGAAAAACTCCCCCTCACTCAAAGAACTCCCCCTCAGCAAGTGAAGCATAAATTGCAAATTGACACCACCAGAAGCATTCTCCCCCTTGGGGGCAAATTGCAATCAAAAGAGAGGGGTAAAAGCTCAAGTAAGGAAGATGGAGCTAGGTCATGCTTATCGGAGTCAAGCAAATGCATATGAGTTAAAAGTGCAAGTTAGCAGCTTCAGGTATATACTCGAAAGAGTGAAAGAATGCTCTAAGGAGTGCTGATCTGACTACTAAGCCACATGTAAAAGTGCTAGCAAAGGCTCAAACTGATCACCGAATACAGAATATGAATGCAGAAGCTTAGTGAGCAGTTTTAAGCCATTTAGAAAAGGGTTTCACTATCAAAATAGCACTGAACATGTATAGATAGGAAGTCAAACAGGTGCTAAACATGTATACAAGGTGAACTACCCCTAGCAAAGTTCAATCATCATGCTATAGAGTGAAGCATAGACTTGTGTTTTCAGATTTTATCGGAGAAAATTGCAGCGGTTATTACACAAGTTCAAATTCAGCATGTGATTGCGAGAGGTTGAAAGCTTGTCATTGCCTAACTTTCCAACCGTGCTAAGCCTATGCATATGCAATCAGAAGCTTAAAGCATCGGTTTCGGTCTTACACTACACGGCTCAAGTTTAACTCAAAGTGCTATGAGAAACAGTCTTGATACCGTGATGTGCTGACAAAGCAATCCCATCTCGATCTTTTCACTAACACTTGGTTCATTTTAAGCAGAATATGAACAGTCCAAGCAAGTGAAAGACTCAGAACTAGAGACATAGCAACCTAGCATATATGAAATAGCTCAAATGACCTCAACACATCCTACACATGCTAGTTGCCAATCTCAATGGTGAACATGTATCAAATTTTAAGTTCTTTAAGCATGTTCATCATTCTGAAAAATACAGCTTAGCTCACACCATGTATCAGAGATCAAAAAGAGCCTAAGCTATAAGCAACATCATACATCATCGAAGTATACACTAATCAGAGCATGAGTTCATTCTCAAGAATATAGACATGAAGCTTAAAAATGCAAGATGCATAAATGATGAAGTCAGAATCGGAGCCAATACAAAATCAAAAAGACTCAAAAACCCAAAAACAAAAAGGATCAGAAAAACAGTCTATGGTACAACAAGCAACATGCTTCCCCATCTAAAAGGGGAAACACACACCAAGCTCACCTCTCAACCTAGCAAAAGTTGAGAGATCCAAAGGCTTGGTGAAAATATCCGCAACCTGGTTATGGGTGTCTACATGCCTAAGATCAATGTCGCCTTTCTCGTAGTGATCACGAAGAAAGTGAAAGCGAACATCGATGTGTTTGGTCTTGGAGTGAAGAACAGGGTTCTTTGCTACACTAATGGCAGAAGTGCTATCGCAAAGCAAAGGGACCCGACTGAAATCTAGACCAAAATCACGCAAAGTAGCAACCATCCATAAAAGCTGCGAAGCACAAGAAGCAGCGGCAACATACTCGGCTTCTGTACTAGACTGGGCTACGTTCGACTGTTTGCGAGAAGACCACGAGACCAAAGAAGAGCCAAGAAACTAACAAGTCCCAGAAGTAGACTTGCGCTCAAGCCGACAGCCGGCAAAATCCGCATCGGAATAACCACAAAGCGAAAGAGTCGAAGAAGAAGAGTACCAAAGTCCGAACTCAGGAGTGTATCGGAGGTACCTCATGATGCGCTTGACCGCTTGCTTGTGGGAAGTCCGAGGGGACACCTGAAAACGAGCGCACATACACACAGAAAATTGTATATCCGGCCTCGTCGCCGTCAGGTACAGAAGCGAGCCGATCATGCTCCTGTACTCCTTCTGATCAACCGGCTCTCTGTCCTGGTCCGCATCCAACGCAGCAGTCGTCGGCATGGGCGTCGTAAGAGGCTTGGCCTCGCCCATGTCGAATTTCTTCAGGATGTCCTTCGTGTATTTTCCTTGATGCACAAACGTCCCGTCTCGGGTTTGCTTAATTTGCAACCCGAGGGAGAAAGTCAACTCGCCCATCATACTCATCTCGAACTCTCTGCTCATAGTATCTGAAAACTTTGCAACCAGCGCATGAGAAGAGCCACCAAAGATGATGTCATCCACGTAAATCTGGACTAACAGGGTATCATTGCCTTGCTTGAGGAGAAACAAAGTTCTATCGACCCATCACATTTTAAAACCCTTGGAGAGTAAAAAGGTTTTCAAACGATCATACCATGCTCACGGGGCTTGTTTCAAACCATATAACACTTTTGAAAGTTTATAAACATGGTTTGGAAACTTGGGATCCTCGAAACCAGGGGGTTGCCTCACATAAACCTCTTCCTCTATATACCCATTCAAGAAGGCACTCTTGACATCCATCTGGTAAAGCTTAAAACCCTTCGAAGCAGCAAAGGCTAGAAGGATTCTAATAGCTTCTAAACGGGCTACAGGGGCAAAGGTTTCCTCATAGTCTATCCCCTCTTTTTGGCAAAAACCCTGGGCTACTAGCCTAGCCTTGTTCCTCACTACCATCCCATCCTCACCCTCTTTGTTCTTGAAAACCCATTTGGTACCTATAGGGTGGCATTCTGGTGGAGGTGGAACTAGGGTCCAAACTTGGTTTCGCTCAAAGTTTTCTAACTCCTCATGCATGGCATTAACCCAATTAGGATCAGAAAGTGCGTGTCCAACATCTTTGGGCTCAAAAGAAGCAACGAATGCAGAATGAGCAAAGTGAGAGATTTCATACGCTCGCGACCGCGTGACTCGCTGGTCGATGCCGCTGATCATCTGACACGGGGGGTGAACTTGCTGAACGCTCCGGGGCGCTTGCCTCGCCGAAGTCGCCTCCCCCTCGCCAGATGTTGTCGCTCCATCAGGTGCAGCAGGTGCTCGCTGGAGAGGTGGCTCTAGAGGACCCCAAGAAGAAGATGTCATGGGATCAGGTCCTCGAGTTGAAGTAGACGTCGCAGGGTCGACGGGGGCAGCCAGTGGAGTTGGCTCGGGATCACCCCAATTGGCATTCTCCTGCTCCTCCTCCACAAAGATGGTCTATCCCAGCTCCTGTTCTCCTGCACATCAAAAGCAGAAGAAACACAAGGCATAGTCTCGTCGAATGTGACCTCGCAGGTCTCCACTATCCGGTTAGTCTCCAGGTTAAGAACTCGATAAGCACGTGAATAAGAAGCATAACCAAGAAACACCCCATCAGCAGAGCGAGATTCAAATTTGTCCAAATTGCCTTGCTTCAGGATGAAGCACTTGCACCCAAACACCCGAAAATGAGACACCTTGGGTACCCGTCCAAAACGCAACTCATAAGAAGTCTTTTTCATCAAAGCACGAAGAAATATGCGATTTGAAACATGGCAAGCGGTGTTGATCGCCTCGGCCCAAAAACGCCTAGGAGTCCTATGCTCATCGAGCATCGTCCTGGCCATCTCAACAAGGGTCCGGTTCTTGCGCTCAACAACACCGTTCTGCTGGGGGACATAAGGAGATGAAAACTGATGCTCGATTCCATTAGAAGAACAGAAAGAGGCAAACTGAGAGTTATCAAACTCAGTACCATTGTCGCTACGAATAGCTCTAATGGTATCAGGAGGAAACTCAGTTTTTAACCTCAGAATTAAATCATGAGCAAAAGGAAAAGCTTCATCCTTACCCTCCATAAAGAACACCCATGAGTACCTCGAAAAATCGTCAACGATCACTAGAACGTACCACTTCCCACCTGCTGAGCAAACCTGAGCTGGACCAACTGTGTCCATGTGAAAAAGCTCGCCGGGTCGCTTTGTCATTACCTGATTAACAGGTGGGTGAGAAGCAGCAACTATCTTCCCGTGACGACAAGGATGGCAAACAAGGTCCTTCTAAAACTTAAGCTTGGGCAATCCTTGGATTAGGCCAAGTGAGCTAAGTCTTGCAAACAAGTCAAAACTCAAGTGACCGAGCCTCCTATGCCACTTCCACAAATCAGAAGAAGGACCAGCCATCAAACATCTAGCAGAGCCGAAAGAACGAGAAAAGTCGGCTCTGAAAACACGGCCAAAAGGAACGATCCAACAAACAAGATCTCCCCGAGGGTCTAAAACACGACTCAAACCCTTCTTAAAGCGCACTTCACAATCATCCTCAAGAAGTTGCGAAACGGAAAGCAAATTGTAATGCAAGTTTGAAACCAAAGCAACATCCTTAAGGACAAAGTTCTCATTGAGCCGAATAGCTCCTTGAGAAACAACCTTACCTCTAATATTATCCCAGAAAGTGATGTACTCCTTGTGCATCACGGGGCTAAGGCTGGAGAACCATTCCTTCTTTCCGGTCATGTGGCGCGAACACCCGGAATCCATGAGCCACATGTTCTCCAACCGAAGTTCCTGCATCAATAGAAAGGCAGGAAGTGAGCATATGGCACAACACTGGGGTTAGTATACTGAGAAGGATACCAGTGCTATGTCATAGGCCCAGAAAAAGTATTAGCAGCAACACCAAGCTGTCCTCGTCCCATGGGTGGATAGCGATCACCACCGACCTGAAAGGGTGGTCCGCTATGGAACGGAAAACCTCCAAACTGACCTACTTGTCCCATTTGAGCAAAGCGATCACCACCATACTGAAAAGGTGGTCCGCTATGGGACTGAGCAGCAAAACCTCTTACACCCGGCTCACAGTCGTATTGAGGACGACCTGAACCGCGACGGGCACGACCACCGCCCTGTGGTCTAGCTGCCTGGGGCCTAGCAACCTGAGGAGGTGCACCTCCAGGTCTAGCACCCTGCCTCTGAACTCCCCGACCTTGCACACCATGGAGAGGGTGGTGCCTGGCCTGGTTGTTCAACTCCAACTCCTTCCTAGCATCTCTCTTCCTCCGAAAGCAAAACTCAGCTAGGTGACCCTCACGATGATAGTACTCGCACTCAAACCTCACCACTCTCTTGGGTTGTTGGTTCCTAAAGTTGCGAGGGTTGTTCACACTGGCTGGCTGCTTGCCTCTCGGAAGGGGATCACTAGAGACGTCAGGAAGGGTGTCAAGTGTGTTCCTAAGATGGTTAGGTTTGGGAATCCACACTTGCTTGCGAGGTGGAGCCTTGGGAGGTTCATCAAGGATAACATCCTTGGTGATAGGCTTGGGAGGCTCAGGTGGGGTGATCTTGGTAAGCTTAGGGATAGCGGATGGCTTCTCACTCGGGTTCACTCCGCTAAACTCACTAATCTTGCCAAAGATACTAGCGCCCTTCCCACCTGAAGCAAAGCCTACTCCCGAGCAATCAGTTCCCCTCTTGAACTGACTGATCATCATGCCCAACTGCGGCTCACTGCATGACACCCAACTCAGGATGGACCGAAGGTATGTGTTTTCCTCCTCAGTTTGCATCCTGTCATGCCGACAGTTGGCAATCTCAAGCTCCATCCCCACGCATTGCTCACATTGAGCGGACAAAGTGCTAACTGAGCTGGCCTTCAAGGCTTCAGCAAGCTTGGCATTAACTTCTGCCAACTCAGTTCGCAAGCTAGGACAAAGCTTGCACGCACCAAGCAGAAAGGACCTTGCCTTCACTTTCTCCAGCTCCTTCTTCAGGGAGGGACACTCTTTGCAATCACCTACCAAGTCTAGCCTACTCTTCAGCTCATCATACACCTCAATCAAAGAGGCATACTTGGTTTGCAAGGTGGCAAAGTTTGTCATATGCATCGTGCACTCCTCACACTCCTCCGCATCAGCCATCTTCACCTCAGACTTAGCGAACTCAAGCTCCTTAAGCGCCTCATTCATCTTAGCCTTGAACTCATTGCGCTCTCGGATAGCTCACTTGAGTTGCTTGTCCTGAGCGAGAACTATGTCGACAAGAGAATCGCGCTCACCGGTAAGACGATCGACAAGAGAAGAGGTTGATACCTCGGAAGCATCGTCGTCGTCGTCGTCGTCGGTGTCGGCATCCTTTGCCTGGCATTTGGTGTCCTCTTCGTCCAAGGCCATGGTGCAGAGACCCTTGGAGGAATGGCCAAAGAAGCAGAGTCCGTTGAAGCGTTCTTCAGTCTTGTGCTCGGACCCATCATCGTTGGAGTCGCCGTCAGAGGTCTTCTCGCTGTGACTGATGGTGGCGAGGAAGGCACGCCGACCGGCGTCGAAAGCCTTCTCCATGTCCTCTCGGCGATAGCTGCCCTTCTTCTTCTTCCCGGCCTTATTCTTCGGCTTGCCCTTGCGCCTGGAGTTGCAGTTCTTGCCGGGGAAGTTCTTGTCGTTCTTGGGGCAGTTTGCCATGAAGTGGTCTAGGTCACCACACTTGTAGCAGCCCTCGCGTGCGCCACCACGCCAGCGATTCAGGCGGTTGTTGTGAAACCGCGAGAACCGGGTGATGACGAGGGCGAGCTCGTCATCTCCAACCGCCTCCAACTGCTCCTCCGTGACTGTAAGCAAAGATGACAACAAAAACAGAGGAGGTGAAGGGTCAGCAGAGAAAGTCGATCCACCTGTGCCAGAGACCAAAGCCATGGTATGTGAAGATGGGTTCTTCAGCTTGGCCTGAGTCAGGTGATCGATCTCGGTGGACTTGAGCTTGCTGAACAGCTCGTCCACGGTGAGGGTGTCATAAGATGTAGACTCGATGATGGTCGACACCTTCACCTCCCATACCCTCCTATCCAAGGCGTATAGCAACTTGAGAGCCCTCTCATGCTCGTCATAGGGTAGGTTAGCCCGATTGGCATGCATCTTGTTCACAATCGTTTGGAAACGAGCGAACATGGCGTCAATTGTCTCTCCCTCCAACTGAACAAAGTTCTCGTACTCGCGCTTGTACGTCTCGAAGAGTCTGGTCTAGACCTGAGCGATCCCCTCGTGATAGCTCTGAAGCTTCACCCAGATCTCTCGTGCCGTCTCAAGCTCAGAGACACGCTCGAACTCAGGAAGGGAGATGCTGGCCAAAAGAGCGTTACGAGCCTTGGAGTTGGCCTCGTGCTGGTCAATCTGGATCTGACCCACACGAGCCGCAAGGACTACGTACTCAGCATTCTCACATATCTCCCATACAGAAGATCCGATGCTGTTGAGATAAGCACGCATCCGAATCTTCCAATAGGGATAGTTCGTTCCATCGAACCACGGAGCCTTGCCGTTCCCTCGTTCCATGTCGCCATTAGGATCCGAAACTGATTAAGGTAGAGAAGATCCTTAACCGGCTCCGATACCAATTGAAGGACCGGATTAGCGACCAGAGGGGGGTGAATGGGAGCCTCAAATTCAACTTGTGAATAGTACGGCCCTTGTCCCAGAAAGTCACCCCAAAAGCGAAGACTCCAAATGACCGAAGAGTTCTCGACCTATGTGTAGGTGGATACCCTAGGAGATGTCCTAGTGGTACAGCGGAACCTCCGGAGAAACCCCAAAACCAACTGCCAAACCCACGGAACAAAACTGCACAATCAGCAGTTTCGCGGACTGTCCGGAGTCAGGGTCCCGGACTGTCCGCTGAACGCTGGACTGTCCAACACTGGAAGTCCGAACTGTCCGCCGGCAAAAACTCAGAATCCAAACAGTGCTGCAAGTCTGCTGGACAGATCTCGGACTGTCCGCGGGTTTGTACCGTGGACTGTCCGCCATTCACTCGACAGTGAACAGTCAGGGGTCTGCGCCTGACTGACCCTGAAGAATCCCGATCCGTGGACTGTCCGCCGTCAGACGCGCGGACTGTCCGCCACCACCTAGAAAGGACCAACTTGCTCGGGTTCAAAGCCAAATCCAAATCGATATCAACCAAATCGAGTGGGACTTCGATCAAACTCCTCCTAGGTGTTCCTCTATGTATTGGGGTGCTAATCCTAAGAAATCATCGCACCAAACCAAGTCAATCAAGAGAAATCAAAGGATCACCGAGAAAGAAGGATGAACGAAGAACGAACGCGAAATCAACCCAATCTATGGATTCATGAGGTTAGGAGAGAAATCCTTCAGTAGAAAGAAGGGGCTCACGACCAAGAACAAATTGATTCAAGTGGAATCGAAAATCATCTCGCGGAGAGGGAGAACGAAGCAAATCTCCAGGAGATGAAAAACCAAAATGTGAAGAACACAAGACACGATACGATTTTAGCCGAAATTCCTCCACACGAGGAGACAACGAGAATACGGTCTCGTTTCCTCAAAAGATCCAAATACACAGAGGTATGATTTCTGTCTCTGGGGATCGCTTGCAGCGAGGTATGATTAGAACCTAAGCAGAGGGCTAGAGAGAGAGAGCTCAGGAACAAATGACTGCAAGGATAGATAGAGAGGAGGGGTGCCTCTCTTATTTATAGCCTAAAACAATAATCCCCTTCTACTCCTAGATACAAGAGCGAATCGGCCAACCCTAGGGGTATCCCGGTCCAACTCTGCTGATAGCCGATCCGACGGCCACGCGCCCATCTCATCCTTAGCTTCGCCTCAACGCAAGCCTCAGGATGCCGCCACGTGTCGCCCTGTCGACCGCCGCGCCTACTTCGCGAATAGCTGCGCCGCCGCGCCAGCCTCTTCACGCCGCCACGCGTCGACCATCCTTTTTGCGGACCTCCCCCCGCTTTTGAGGCCGAAACCGGGAAACCTGGGCCTTCCCCCGGTTTTGAGGCCGAAACCGGGAAACCTGTCCTCAGGCTGAGTTTTGTGGCCCAAACTCAGAAACCCGCGCGCCCAGGTTTTGAGGCCCAAACCTGGAAACCGTCCACGCCGAGTTTTGAGGCCCAAACTCGGAAACCGGCCACCCTGAGTTTTGAGGCCCAAACTCGGAAACCGTCGAGGGTAGCTTTTCGAGGCTCAGCTACCGAACTCATGCCGAAGATGGGATGTGGTTCGCACACCCTGAGTTCCAGCACTGATGCCGGAGCATGTCCAGCCTCCACGCCGGGCACAGTGCATTCGCCATCCTTCTCGGCCTCCCACCAAGTGTCACGACGCCATCACCTTCCTCCCGACTCGGCCGATGCACCGCACATCCCCATGTGCTCTTGCTTGTCGACGCCACGTGCCAGCTATCACAGCTAGTCCTCAGGTCTCCCGGTCCGTCGGACCAAGCTCCACGTCCGCCTTTCACCGCTCCCGGTCCGTCGGCACGGCACGTCCCTACTTGTCCTTCACCTCACCTTCTACCACTGCCCGAGCTCCGCACCTGCACATCAACACAGCCAAGAGACATGTTGCCCGTTGATCGATCACTCATCACTCAGGAAGGGAACCACAAGGGCACATATCAACCTTGTGTTCTCAGGGTTGATTATCGGGACTGTGGCGATAAGTTTCTAAAAAGAAATCTAAAGCTCCCATTCACCCCCCCCCCCCCTCTGGTCGCCTTGCTTTAGCACTTTCGGTCCTTCAAATTTGACCTTCATTGGACTTCTAGATTGCTACCAGATTTCACATCATCCCCAACTACAACATGCTGAAAACTGCTGCACATGTGTTGATAAGATCCACTCCAAAACCAAAGCTTCACTTATCCAATCATCATGATATTTTCACAGCAACTAATACCATAAGTGTAGAGCATGTGTACCAAATTTCAAGCCAATCCAAATAGATTTGATCATTCAAACATGGCTATCATCACAGCTAGCTCAGATTTCAGATTTTGGACAAATTCCTATATTTGAGCTATACTTGTCCATATTGAATCAAACTTGAGATAAACTTGCTTGAACATCAATACAAGACATATATCCATGCAAATTCATTTACTAAAGGTCATCTTGTGAACATATCCAATCAAACTAACTCAAACTTGATCACTAAGCAATTTATCCATTCAATCATCTTATAGCAAGCAACATATGCATATATATCCAATTCACTCAACTCATATGCACCCAAATGAATATGATCAACTAAGATATACCTTGGTAGCTCATGATCATCCAATAGCAAGCTTCTTCATCCATCATTTGCAAGCCTTCAAATACTTCCAATCAACCACCACAACTTGATCATGGCACTTGTATGTTGTAGCACTTGGACTTCACTCTTTTGTCTTGGCATTGGGTTTGGATAGCACTAAGCTTCATTACTTGACTCAATCACATAATAATCATCATGAATCCAATTGAATCAAGCCTCCAATGCCATGGTACCTACACACATTCATCCACTTTTTGATGGTACCCAAACTAGTTTGGGTCCTCTCAAGTTAGGTGCAACATACTTAGGCAATGCCTTAGTATGAGTAGCGGGATGTTTTGCAATAGCAACCAATGAGGTACCATTGTCATCCTTTCTAAGCACAAGATTATCATCAATTGAAATAGGCTTAGAAGTGTTACCTAGGAGACATGAATTAGCCATGTGTCCCCTTTCCCGGCATGAGTAGCAAACTCTCTTTGATTGAGCCTTCTCTTCCTTGCTCAAATGTTGCTTCTCATTGCCTTGCCTCTTATGAGTTGCTTGAGCCTTCTTCTCAAGCTTGTTAGGACACTTCGAGGCAAAGTGTCCCATATCACCACACTTGTAGCACTTGATGTGAGTCAAATATTTCTTCTCATCTTGATTCTTGCTCATCATCATCTTAGCATCTTGGATATGAGTTGGATGCCTTGTTCTTCCACCCTGTCTTGTTTTCTTTTTCATCATCAAGTCACCATCATGATGGTTGTTCTTGACTTGATCATGGGGCTTCTTCTCTTGCTCAACTTGTGGCTTTGGTTGAGGCTCAACTTGTGGCTTTGGTTGAGGCTCATCTTGTTGCTTCACCAATTGCTTGGTTGGGCACATAGAGGTGAGATGTCCTCTAGTGTGGCACTTGAAGCATTTGATATGCTTGAGCCTCTCTTCTTCCTTCTTCAACTTGAGCTTCTCTCCATTGGGGCAAGCATTGGCAAGATGTCCCATCTCATGGCATTTGAAGCACATGAAATGGGATAGCTTCTTTTGTTCTTGCTTCTTCATCTTCTTCAATCTTTTTCTCTCCCCCTTGGACATGCTCTTGTTGAAACCAATGCCACTTTTGTCATCGTAGCTCTTTTGATTCTTCAACATGTGCTCAAAGGTGACTTTGGAGTTGTAGCACCTCTCTAACTTGTTGCTCAAATTCTTCACTTCACTTTTGAGCTCATTGTTCTCCTTCAAAAGGTTAGTCTCACAAGACAAAGAAGTAGAACAAGCATCTATATGTGAAGAACATGGCATAGCTAATAAATCATCACAAGAGGTGGATACATGCTTCTTGCCTACATCACATGGGTTAGCAACATTTTGCAATTGATCATTTGATCCATGTGATGAGCTCTCATTGTTTTAAGGTTCCTTTGAAAAAGCTTTAATGAGAGAGCCATATTTTTCAACTAACTCATCATGTGAAGCTCTAAGAACATCAAGTAAGTGCTTATGTTCTTCACATGAGTTCTTTAGAAATGAGTTTTCATTTGCCAATTTAATTGTTTTAGTTTTCTCATTTTCTAAAGACATGGTCATGCTAGCAAGTCTACTAACAAGCTCATCATATGAATCAACATGATCAACCACATTAGCATTAGATACCTTGGTGTCACCTTGTGACATGAAGCAATGTGGTGATGGGCTTGTAGTAGTATCAAAATCATCAACCGAGCATGAACCATCAGCATCATCAAGTGTGCTTTGAGTAGAATCATTACTTGCAACACTTGAATCATCACCATCAACCTTGTCAAGTGAGCTTGTTGTAGATCGATCAACATCATCATCATCACTTGACCATGAGGTGGAGCAATCTTCCACAACTACCAAGTTGTGGTCATGCTCAACATCCTCATGTGCCACCACCTTGGTTTCATCCTCCTTGAACTTGCCATCATCCCATGTAGATGAGTCACCGAAGGTGTGCTTGATGGATTCCCACATCTCATGGGCGGTCCCTTTGGAGTTTATCTTGTAAAACAACTCAAAACTCAATGCATCTATTAGATAACAATAAGCATTTGCATCAAGTTCAAAGAGATCCTTTTGAGCTTTGGTGAGATTTCTGTGGTCCAAAACATGAGTGAGACCACTAGTGACAATCCACCATAACTTTGGCCCCTTTGCACGAAAATGATCAAGCATATGGTGTTTCCATTGTGCAAAGTGTGTGCCATAAAAAATATGTGTATCACACACATCATCTAGCCCACTAGATGCCATCCTCTCGGGTCGGTGAAGACCACAAATGAGAGACCTCGGCTTCGATACCAATTGAAGGGTCGAGATGGAGGACTAGAGGGGGGTGAATAGTCCTTTCTAAAATTAAACGTACCGGCTAACCAAAACAAATGCGGAATTAACAACTATCGGTCGAGCCAAGACTACACCCCTCTATCTATACTCTCAAGCACCTTATAAAAGATCCTAAATAAAGCAATTAAGGTGTCGGGCTAGCTAGAGCTCACCTAAACAATTCTACTTGCAAGGTTACACAAACCTAAGCAACTAGTACTCAATCAATCGGGGAGCTCCTACACATTCCACTAAGCAAAAGCACAAAGCCTAAGCTCACTAGCAATGCTCAATAACAAGGATACACAAGCCAAATTAGAGAGCTCAACTTAGCTACACAAACTAAGTAATGTGACTAGCAAGACTACAAGTCAACTAGTCACTCATGGGATCAACTTTTATGCTACACAAGCAAGGAAGGTAACTAGCAAGCTATAGAAGCTAACTAATTACAACAACAACTACACTAGCACATGTATATGAACAAGTAAATACAAGCTAGTGAATGGAACCACCGAGAAGATGAACATGAAGTTGACACGGTGATTTTTCTCCCGAGGTTCACTTGGTTGCCACCAAGCTAGTCCCCGTTGTGTCGACCACACACTTTGGTAGTTCGGCGGCTAATAGGCACCACACCTAGCTCGACACTCGAGCGCCACAAGAACTCACCCACAAGTGAGGGTAACTCAATGACACGCTCTATTAGAGTTGCTCTTCGCGATCCCCGCGGGGCAAGCACAATGCCCCTCACAATCCTTCTCCGGAGCCACGCACAATCTTCACGCGGGCTTCACAACGGAGACTCGATCACCAAGCCGTAGGAGGTGGCAACCTCCAAGAGTAACAAGCACCACCGGCTTGCAACACAAACACCTAGTGCCACTCGATGCAATCTCTCAATGCAACGCACTAGCGATCACTCACTCGCAATTGATTCGCATACTAGCAAGCACAAGCGAGTTAGAGGGCTTCCTAGCACTCACCAAGCATGGACACCAAGTCCCAAGGGTGCTAAGCACCAGCCAAGGCCGGCCACCATCTCCTTTTATAGTCCCAAGGGTTAAACTAGCCGTTACCCCCTTCACTGGGCACTTTTCGTACTGACCGGACTCACTACAGGGTGACCGGACGCGTCCTGTCAATAGAGTCCGGTCGTTCGTCCCCAACGACTAGTTTTCACGCGCTTTCAGCCTTCTATTGACCGGACGCGTCAGGTCATAATGACCGGACGCGCCTATGCCTGAGTCCGGTCGCAAACAGAGATGTTTCAGGGCTGTTTTTCAGTGACCGGACTCTACCGAGCGTCCGGTCAATACACCTCAAATCAGCCCACAAAATACACTGACCGGACTCACTCTACTGACCGGACGCGTCCGGACAGTGAGTCCGGTCACCGACCTTTCAGCGCTCAGACGACTATAACTCTTAGCCCCGAACTCCGATTTCGATGATCTTGGACATTTTGGAAAGCTAACTCAGAGGGCTAGACAACCCACATAGAGATCTAATCCATATCACAAAGGATTAGTACAGAATTCCAACCCAAGAGCCATCCTAGAGTCCCGAACACACCGAAAAGCCTCCTTCTCTTTTCTGAGTTGATCCACTTCAACTCCAACACCTTCTCCTTTGCAAATTTGCCAACACCACCAAGTGTATACCATATTGTGCATGTGTGTTAGCATTTTCACAATCATTTTTCAAAGGATTAGCACTTGCCCTCACCACGCCACTCAATCCTAGCAACATCGCAATGTTAGATCGCTCAAGTGGCACTAGATGACCGATATACAAACAAGTTTGCTCTTCTTGATAGTACGGCCATCTATCCTAAACCTGATCATAAACTTCTCTACACACCTATGACCGGTGAAATGAAATGCCCTACAATTATACCTTTGCCTTGCACATTCCATTCCATCTCCTTCGGTGTTGATGCAACACATGCACCAACCTATCATCAAATGATATGATCCACTTCATATCATCACATGACCTCCATGGTCCATCGATCTTGACCTCACTTGCTCTTCACCATTGCTTCGGTCCTTCAGCGCCAAGTCTTTGCTCAAGCCTCCTGACACTTGGTACCAACGGCTTCAAAGCCTTCAACTTGCCCTTCACCTTCGCAATCGGTCCATCAAGCAAAGTCTTGCCTTGATCTTTACCATCTTAGCCACATGACTCCATGTCATGTCTCATATGCAATAAGCTCTTTCATTTCTCATTCACATGTGAACTAATTTCCTATGTATCTCACATAAGCACATATTAGTTCACCTAGGTTGTCACTCAATTACCAAAACCAAACAAGGACCTTTCACCGGCCTTATATCGGTACTACCGCCAGGCCAAAATGGCCGCGAGCAGAGAGCTCTACGAAAAGTCACTCGAGGCACTCGGTACCACCGACCAGGGGTCGGTACTACCGAGCCCGGTAGTACCAACTTTTATAGCGGTACTACCGCCAAGCCATTTGGCTCATGAACAGAGAGGTCTGCAAAAATGACCTAAGGGCGGTCGGTACCACCAACCATAGGGTTGGTACTACCGAGCCCGGTAGTACCAGCCTTATGGCGGTACTACTGCTAGGCCATATTTGGATCTACACAGAGAAGGTGAAAATTGGTCTGGATGGTCGGTACTACCGGGTTTTATGGCGGTACTACCGATAGTTCAAAATGAACTCTACCCAGAGAGCATTGCATGCAGCACCCTTGGGCGGTACTACCAACCCCCATGGTCGGTACTACCGACCACACAGAAACGACTCTATGTGTTCGTGAGTGTGCAGTGTCTCTCAAGCAAACTTTTGTTAGTCGACATGAGCACTTTTCTCCACATCTAGCTAGCCTAATTTGTATCCCTCTTGATAGTCCGGCTTACCTATAACTCAAGTTTAAAATTAAACTATCAATCCACCACTTGAGCTAGGCTTCTTTTGTCCAACATAATTTTACATGCTTTGTTCACCAGATATCATCATTGTAATTCTTTCTAAGGACTAACACCTGCATACATGCCTTTATAAACGGCTAGTCCCTAATTTGATTGTCATTAATTAGCCAAAACCCACATTGGGGCGAATGCACTTACAAGTTCCTTTCAGTGCCTAGGTTTGCATTTGGATATTTAATCATTTGTCATGCATACAGTAGGCTTATCATATGGTAGATTTGCTTGGTATCACTCTCATCCTTGGAGAAAACTTACATGGTTTAATTTTCTTTGGAGCATGACACATAGCTTCTCTTACTTGTATTTATCTTATATGTGCCAATGTCCAAATAGTAGATAAACTACCCCAATTATCATCTTCAATTGGTGTCACATTTCTAGTGATGTCAACTTGCAAAATGGTAGTTTGACCTTACAAGTCAATGTGCATGTCTCCTACAAGTTTTAGGGAGAGTTCACTCTATGATTTGGAAACTTTGAGACCAACACTATTTTCAAGTTTATCATGTGTTTAGTAGTCTCATTGCAAGGAAAATGGAGTCCACGGAGACAAGCATCATGTGTGCCGACAATCAAATTGGTATCTACATGTGGTATTCCTAACTGATATCATTATGTTGATTTCAATTTGATACTCATATATGCTTTCTTCATGCATTATATAGATTAAACTCCTTTATGCATTAATTTGTTGATTATGCATATGCTTTGCCATACACTATATGTATGCATACACTTAGGGGGAGTCTAGTTTATATAATGTGATAGTCAAGTTCCATGATCAATTTCACTCCACATAAAAAGGATCACAAATCTGATCCTCCCTTATGCCACTAATGTCTTCCTTTTCGGTGTTTCATTCCAAAGGGGGAGAATTTGAAGGACCAAAAGCAAGCCCAACTCAAAATAAATAACCAAAACCAAAATTCAAAATGTTTATGGTTATTAATTTGGGAAGTTTCCTATTTTGGCAATGGTCCGAGAAAGGGAAAAAGTGGATCATGGATTTAGGGGGAGACTTAAGTCCATAATACCACAAAGGGACACCATGGCAACGACAAGATAAGTTATAAAAGCATTTTCAATTTGGTATCTTTTAGCATCATATGATCTTGTTTTTGCATTGCATCCTAGCAAGTAGATTGCATTTTAAATCACATATCTATTATTTGCTTGTCTTGGTCATGTTGTCATCAATCACCAAAAGGGGAAGATTGTAAGGAAAATGAACCTCGACCCATTTAACTTTGGATTTTGGTGTTTGATGATCAACATAACCAAATTGGCCTAATGTGTTTGCA
Source organism: Coix lacryma-jobi var. lacryma-jobi (assembly GCA_009763385.1). Lineage (NCBI taxonomy): Eukaryota > Viridiplantae > Streptophyta > Magnoliopsida > Poales > Poaceae > Coix > Coix lacryma-jobi. The sequence goes on along the minus strand of CM019828.1, from coordinate 73,594,208 downwards.
AGTGTTTGTTTTGTAGTCCAATAGGGTGCAAACGTGACTTGGACGAAGGCAATATGGTGGCCAAATGATGAACACCTCAAGCAAGACCCTACAAGATGTATTTAAGGCTTACAAAGATGAAGCAAAGTCCAAGACACAAGAATTAGAGGCCCAGACGCAAACAAAGTTGAGCCGCTCAAACTGAGACAAGAGCTGATTGAAATGAAACTATTTTATGATTTTGGATCTACTCAAAATGGCATGACACTAGCATAAAACTATAGAGCTTTTCATTAGCTTTCCAAAGAGTCCAAGATCATCAAAATCAGAGTTTGGAACTAAAAGTTATGCCCAAAATACGAAATCATGTCTCGCTAGAAAAGGAGCATAGGACGCTTTGATGCCGAAGCATAGGACGCTCCAATGCCGAGTCTGATGCAGCGTTCGATGCTTACTAAAATCAGCCCAGAATGAATAGTGTTATAGGCGAGTCCGATGCAGCGTCCGATGCCTCTACTGTAGCATCCGATGCTCCCAGAAAATAGGTATAACGACTAGTTTTCCATCAACATATGATCATAGGACAGGTCTGATGCCTTTACTATAGCATCTGATGCTCTACAGGAAGGTTGTTTTCAGCCCCCAACGACTCTATTTGCTTGGGGGCCTATATATACCACCTCTAATTGGCCAAATGAGGTGTGGAGGAGTGAGGAAACATGCCAAGGGTGTTGCTACACCATCTTAGTGCCTCCAAATGTATAGTGAATCACATGATGATTAGTGTAGGTCCTTTGTGAAGTGCTTAGGCTAGTTAGACCACCACTCATATGCTTGCTCAAGGTATAGGCCTAGTGTCTAGTGAGGTTTACGTACCTCTTGCTACTTGGTGCTTGTGCGCACCATTGTTGTACATCGGAGGGGCTTGTATTCTTGTGAAATCATACCAACCGTGTTTGTGATGTGACCGCTACCGTGTACCAAAGGGAACAAGGCCCATGGGGGTTTGGCCGGAAGCTTGATAGTGGAGACGACAGGGAGCATCCGGGAGAGGCTTGCCGGAAGGTACATCAGAGACCCATTTGCGCGTGGGGAAGGCCCCAGACTATCCATGGAGTTACCCGACTGGGAACTTGGCCCTTGTGAGGGATTCCTTGCAACGGGTTCCAACGAGGACTAGGGGGAAGCTTGCGTGCAACGGTAAAAATACTAGAGTCATCGATGGGAGTTTGCATCTCTACCTTGCCCTTTAGCTTCCGCATTTACCTTGCCACCTTAACTATGTGCTTTACTTTTCCTAGCTTAGTTGATAGCCTAGTTGATAGAATTGGAACCTAGGTTGCATAGCTTTTGCAGTAAAGATAGCAACACACCTAGCAAAACCATTGTTGCATAATTAGATAGATTTCTTTCTTGCATAGGTTTTGACTATAGTTTAGAGTAAAGTTTTTAGTTGCCTAATTCACCCCCTCTCTTAGGCGTCATGGTCCCTTCACAACCTGCCACAAACTTTTCAGGCAATACACAACCAAATGTTTTGAGCACTTTTGCCAGTGTTTGTATTTCATGAGCTTGTTCTACCACAGAATGGTCATCGTCCATCCTGTAGTCATGAAACTACTCCATGACATACAATTTACTACCAGCATCAGACACTCCATATTTAGCCTCTAGTGAATCCCACATCTCTTTACAAAGACGGTAACGACACATATGCATCAACTATGGAGTCTCCTAGCACACCCAATATTGCGGCCTTGCATGTGGCATCAGCATGTTGGAACACATGCTCCTCCTCAGGGTTGTGTGGACCAGCACGACTAGGCTCAGCAACAAAGTAGCAATGCATAGCAGTTAACCATAACATACACCTCTGCCGCCACCTCTTGTAATAAGTGCCCTCAAAAATATTTGGTTTAATTTTAACATGCTTGCAAACCTAGGAACACAGCGAGACACCACAAAAACTTCCTCACCCAATTTCACGCAAGTCAACTAGTGATAGGATGGACTCTGAGTAACCTCAACCTACCCCGAGCAACGCGAGGGGGATTCAGGCTATTTCGCAAAGTGGTAAGCCCGATTTCTGTAGAGCACGAAGTCGGAAATCCAATGCAAAAACCCAAGATCAAATCCGAAGTCGAACGAGCAAACTGCGGACAAAACAGTGCAAAACTCACTGCATCGGACGCTGGCAGCATCCGATGTAGAAGCACCGGACGCATCCGATGCAAAAAGACCCAAACTGGAACCTCACTGCATAGTCATCGGACGCTGGCTACAGTGATAGTTCAACGTCCGATGCTCAACCCTCGGACGCGTCCGATGGCAACGGAGCATCCGATGGTCAGCGTCCGATGCTCCTTTAAAAACGTTGTTCTTGGACACGTGGCACCTGAGCGTCCGATGTGACGAACTCAGCGTCCGATGCCCCCGAGTCCAGCGTCTGATGCCCCCGAAACTGCACAGTTCTTCCGCGGATTCAACCTGATCTCCTCCAAATCAAAAGCTCTAAGGCTTAGACTTACTATGAGGAGTACCAAGGAGGTTAGTGAGCTACCCCTAAGAGATCATGGCTCGAACCTAACTCCAAATCGGTGAATCGGAAGAATTCGGGGCAAGGGAGACAAAAACTGATTCAAAACAAAAATCGATCGATCTACTAGCTCGTGAGGTTAGAAGTGAATTCCTTTGGTGGAAAGATGCGCCTCACAATCTAGAGCAACTCAGTTCAAAAGGAATCAAAAAACATTCCTCGGATTGGGAGAACAAAGCAAATCACCGAGAGAATGAAAAGCAAAACGCGAAGAACATAGCTCAAAACGCGAATCGATCTCGATTTCCAGCCGAAACTTCTCCACCCGAGGAGACAACGAGATTACGGTCTCGTTTCCTCAAAAAGCAAATACACAGAGGTATGATTCACCGTCTCTGCAGATCTCAGTAGCTATAGCAGGGATTGGGACAGCAGGAAACCCTAAGTGAAAATAGCAAATGGCTGAGATGATCTGGAGGGAGGGGTGGCCTCTCCTTATATAGCCTAATACAATTATTCCCCTTCTACCCTTACAGCTAATGAGCGAGCAGGCTAACCCTAAGGGTATTCCTGACCAACTCGAGGTAGGTGGTGATCCGACGGCCATGCCCGCACAACTGGTAGCTTCGCCTCGACGCGACCTCACCGATTGCCGCCACGTGCCGCCACCGCTCTGCTCGTCCTTTTCACGGACCTCCCCCGGTTTTGAGGCAAAAACCGGGAAACCTAGGCAATCCCCCGGTTTTGAGGCCGAAACCGGGAAACCTGTCGTCCGTCGCCTGAGTTTTGTGGCCCAAACTCAGAAACCTGCCAGCGCCCAGGTTTTGAGGCCCAAACCTAGAAACCGTCCTCAGCCCGAGTTTTGTGGCCCAAACTCGGAAACCCGCCGCACCCAGGTTTTGAGGCCCAAACCTGGAAACCGTCCACTCGGTGGTTTTTCTGTGGCTCAACCACCAAACCGAGCCGTACAGGGGATGCACCGCCCGTGCACCCCATCCACACGCAAGTCTTCACTTGTCGCTGTCCCAGGCTGTCAGCCATCATGGCCGATCCTCAGGCCACCGGTCCGTCAGTCCAAGCCTCACGTTCGTCCTTCACCGCTCCGGGTCCATCGGCACGACACGTCTTGTCGCTGTCCCAGGCTGTCAGCCATCATGGCCGATCCTCAGGCCACCGGTCCGTCAGTCCAAGCCTCACGTTCGCCCTTCACCGCTCCGGGTCCATCGGCACGACACGTCTCTACTTGACCTTCACCTTGCCTTTGATCACTGTATCCGTGCTCAACACCTGCACAACACAAGCCAAAGAATATGTGCATCATCCCAATTGACAATCACTCATCATCTCAAGATCCTGCATACATCCATGTATCCGCAATAACAAGTTTGTTGCCTCATATATGTGCACGTGTGATCCAAGTGACATGAGCATATAGAAGACACTAATAATCATGATTTTAGTCACTGGAAAAGAGGATGAATTAGAACATACCAAGTGGCATCAGAGCCAGTTGTGCTAGTCGACATAGCGCCTATTGGAGTAGTCGTCCCGCTCGATGCAGTGTAGAGAAGTTATAGTGTCGATCTCTTCCAATGCCACCAAGAACGCCGAGAAGAAGATGAGATTGTCGAACGATCGAGTAGTCCTATAGTCACTCCTTAAAAACTCGATTGTCAATCTTCACTTGAGCGGATAAACTCACGAACGATGCCTGTTTCAGAGGCCTGCTCTCCCTATTCACGTGCTTCGCAGGAACCGAGACGAGACTGATAGATAGCAGCACAAGGAGCAATGTGACGGTGTTATAGTTATATGTTTTCTCTTCTCTCTCGAATAAGAGAAGCAGTCCTCTATTTATGTAACATTAGACGAAGATGAAAAGCCAAGCACATAAGGAGATAACATTTATTATAACGTGTTTGTTGCTAGTAAATTGTGAAACCGACAAATCAATTTTCTGTTACTAGTATCAGAAACAACTAAGACATCATGACTCAATAGCATATAATGAGCACCATGCACATTAACACTTATCAAGTCATCTGTTACACCAACACCATAAAAGACCATGCATATTACACCTAGCACTTATCATAGTCTTGGAATTATTATTTTTATTTAATTATTGAATAAAAATAGGACAAGTCTAATTAAATCCAACAGATGATACGCTGCTCCCGCCGGAGAAGGACAGTACGGCTTCGACGGCTGTGCTCCAGTTCGCTCCAATGGAGTTGTCATGGACATACTCCTACGTGTAGCGGATCTCGAACATAGACGACGTCTCGGAGTAGGCCATATTCATGCCAATGATTTATCTCTCAAAGCACGTTGTACAACGGTGATTCTTGCCGATGATTTATTTTTGGAGCATGAGCCGGTGTTGTCGTTTTCGAAGACGAAGTCTCTCTGCTCTCATTTTATTGATTGTTGTATGAGAAGGGTGTATTTGCAAAATTTACCTCTTATAGACGGATAATGGCAACATGCTCTACGTGTCCTTAGGGCACATACAACGCTGTCCTTATCCTCGTCTATTTGATGCATTTTTTACACAAAACACCCCGGCCGAGCCGAGAGATGGGCGGCCCGTCGCCTCGCGAGGTGACGGCCATGTCCCGTGCTCTAAGGCCGGAGAGACGCCGCAGCACCACTGTATTGCCTCATCTCCGAGACTCGACCGCGTGCTCGGATCCTGCGTGCCGGCGCGTGCAACAGCAGGCGATTTGGGCGCACGCGGGGTTTTTCCGCGCCAAATCAATCTTCGGCTGCCATATATTCGAGTCATCCAGTTCATCTCTTCCCCCAAATCCTTCATATCCATCACCATCTCGCACTCTTCGTCTCTGATTTGGTGAAGCCCGAGATGTCTACGGCGGCAGGAGCTACGAAGAAGAATAAGAGATCCACACCTTCGCCGTTGGATGCGGCGGCGGCGGCCCCAGCCCGTACCCTTGGTCGTGGTGGCTGATCGGCGCTGGCGGCTCTCTCCCTCGGTCGTGGTGGTGGCATGACGCTGCCGGCGTGCTCTCGCGGACGTGGCGGTGGCTCAGCAGTGGTACCGACCCGCCCAATCACTGGCGGTGTCGGCAATGCGACGACGTCTTCCTCCATTGACGGATCTAGTGGAGGTGGCTTCCCCAGCTCGTCGGCGTTCGCTGATGGATTCCCGTTCCCTCCTTCACCCTCTCGAGCTTGGTTTGATGCAGCCGGTGGTGATTTCTCTTCTCCTAGATCATAGTAATCACTAAAAACTCATAGATCTCAGTGCACTTTTTTCTTTGATTTTTACTTGAACAATATTGTGTGCTGTGTGCTGGATCTGGTACTATGTGTTGCAATTTTTTGTTTTTTTTCCTGTGATTATTACTCCTACATTGACCTGTCAGTACAACTAAATAGCCAAACAATATTGTGTGTTGTATCATGGTAATCACTAAACAACATTGAGAATTATCTACAACTTATGTTCAAAGAAGATAGAAAAACAAAATTAGTTTGCATGAATAGAGAACTTAATATATTTCTGAATTTAATTTTCATATATGTGTCTTATACTGCCATTAAAATGCACAACACAGTTGAGTTGTTCCCATGAAGCACTACTATTGCAAAACTTTGAGATGCTTCTAGTCTTATCATACTATAAGAAGTAATAACCAACTGCTAACAATATTTAGATGGTTACTGTTTGTCTTACAAAAAACTGCTAGCTGTTAATACTATATGTTTGTTGCAGGGACAAAGATCCACGTCCATCTGGTGGTTTCATGAGTTACTTCGGAAATCAGCCACACAATTTTCATTTCGTTGGTGCAGCTATTCACAACAGCCCTTTGAATACACCATTGTCCACCAACAATGATGCTAGTTCACCTCCTGAAGTGGAAATGTTACTTGGCCCGTCTTACAATGATGATGATAATGTTAGGACTGAGAGGAGGATCCTATGGACAGAGGAAGAGGATCTTAGATTGATGAGCGCTTAGATAGAACATTCAACGGACTCTACCTGTGGAGCCGATAAGGGTGGTAACCAATACTGGGGTGAGGTCGTTGAATGGTACAACAAGACTACCCCACCACTTCGAAAAAGAAATCTGAAGCAATGCAAGGATAGATGACACAAGATTAATAGGTGGATGGACCTTTTTGAGTGTGCTTATGTAAAGGCTCGCAGGGTATTTACAAGTGGATATTCCGATCAAATGTGGATTGATGCAGCCCACAAGTTCTATGTGGAGGACAACAAAGATGCAAAGCTAGGACCCTTTGTTGGGATTGAGGTTTGGAAAACTTGCCAAGAAGTGTCAAAGTGGAAGACATACAATGAAGAACTGAGAAATGCACGCAAAAGGAAATCATTTCACCTTGAAGGAGGCTCACAAGAAAATGATGAAATTTGTGATGAGATGCCAAAACGTCCAATGGGTCAGAAGGCAGCCAAAAAGGCAGCTCTGGCCGCAAAATTCAAGTCAAAAGGCATCAACAGTGATGATGATGGTAACTCAAAGGAATCTGCTATTGATCTACACAAATTAGATAGATTTAGTAAATTCCAGGAGCAAACAAATGCAAACCGCATGGTGCTATTGGAACTGCAGCAGAAGTTATCATCTGAGAAGCTTGAGACCACAAAACTTGCTCACCTTACTGCACAAGAGACCAAAGAGGGAAAGAAGCTTGAGAAAGAATCAAAGATGATGGAGGTTTATAACAACCTCATATTACAAGATACAAGTTTAATGTCCGATGCAGAAAAGACAGAGCGAGTAGTTGCCATGAAGTGTCTTAGGAAGTCCCTGTTTCCTGAAAACATCTAAACAAGTGAGTTTTCCTGTTTGCCTAGCTGCTATCTGAACATGTCTGTTCTATCTGAAAACTGAGAACTACTATTTTATTTTGTTGTTGCAGTTCTAAAAACTGAGAACTGCCATGAACTACTGTTTCCTGAAAACTATCAGTTCACTGAAACTCTCTGAACATGTAAGTTGAGCAACTATTCTGGCGTTTATATTAACAATCATCTCCATGTCTTGCCAACTTGACGTTTATGTATGCACTATTCTGTCTAGGTTTTTCTGGAGGAGCTTGGCTAGGCTGACTTGCAGATATCTGAACATTTTATCCTATTTCGCTAGCTACTATCTGAATGTTATCAGTTATGTGTCCAGTTATCACTTATGTGTCCAGACTGCTAGCTACTATCTGAATGTTATCAGTTATGTGTCCAGACTGGTGTGCTACTATCTGAATGTTATGAGTTATGTGTCCAGTTATCAGTTATGTGTCCAGACTGCTTGCAGATATCTGAATGTTTTTTGTGCCAGTTATCAATTATGTGTCAATGCTATCTGAATGTTTTTTGTGCATTGAGGGAAAGGCTCAGCCTACCTGTGTGCTATTATTTACTGTACAACTGGTGTGCTATTTGGAAGTTACCAGCTATTTACTCTACAACCTGTGTGTGCGCTAAGGGTGCGTTTGGTTGGTGACCAGAACTTGCCACGCCACAGATTCGTCGTGCCACAGTTTTTCTGGCAGCCGTTTGGTTCACTGCCACAGCTATGGCACGCCACACTTTCTTAGCACCATGTCCCACACGTCATAGACTCATTTTCGTGCCAAAGTTTGCCAGAAGTGTGGCTTCGATTTTGTTCGCCACACTTTCTGTGGCAGCCACAGTTTGCCGAAGGTCAGGCGTGACAAGTTCCGGTCACCAACCAAACGGACCCTAATAGTTTCACTTCGGCTATCAGTTACCAGTTATTTACTCTACAACCTGTGTGTGTGCAGATAGTTTCACTAGTGCTCCACTAACTTCAGTTACACTAGTGCTCCACTAGCGTCAATAGTGCTTTAGTTAACTTCAGTTATATTCAGTAGTGCTCCACTGACCTGTCAGTTAACTTCAGTTATATTCAGTAGTGCCCCACGTTGCACTAGTGCTCCACTATTTGTCTTTCGTGCTGAAGCCTTGTGAGCAGAGGCTCCATACTATTTATCTTTCGTGCTGAAGCCTTGGGAGCAGAGGCTCTGTACATTTCTCCATTCTGCTTTTGTTAGTTTCCATGGAGCCGAGTGATGAAGAAGAGCTAGATGCTGAAGCCTTTGATCCTACAGAGGTATTCACTGTGGATGATATGCTAGCAGAGGATCAAATATTAGAAGATATGCTAGCAGAGGAATTGAAGGCCGACACGGATGGAGAAGCGTCAACAGTATCTCGCCGTCGTCGACGGAGTGGACCAAGGAGGTACATACCAAGGAATCGAGAAGCAGGTCATGATGATTTTGTCGCTAACTACTTTTCCGCAAATCCTATATACACTGAGGAGATGTTTCGTAGGAGATTTAGGATGCATAAGTCATTGTTCCTACGTATTGTGCATGCACTTAGTGATTGGTCTCCTTATTTTACCCAAAGAGTCGATGCTACTGGCAGGAGTGGTCTTTCACCACTTCAAAAGTGTACTGCGGCTATTAGAATGCTAGCTTACGGAACCTCAGCCGATCAGCTTGATGGGGTGTTGAAGATTGCCGCAAGCACTTGTTTGGAGATTTTAGGAAAATTTGCTGAAGGTGTGATTGAAATTTTTGGTGAAGAATATCTACGCCCCCCGAGAAGTGATGAGCTAGAAAAAATCTTACAAGAAAATTAGGCCCGTGGTTTTCTAGGAATGTTGGGAAGCATCGATTGTATGCATTGGGCATGGAAGAATTGTCCGAAAGGTTGGGCAGACATGTTCACACATGGTGACAAGGGCGTTCCTACTATGATCCTTGAAGCAGTGGCAACTCGAGATCTTCGTATATGGCATGCTTTCTTTGGTAGCGCTGGGTCTCAGAACGATATAAACGTTCTAAACAAGTCACCATTGTTCGTTCAAGCAATAAAAGGGGAAGCTCCTATGGTACACTATAATGTAAACGAAACACAATATGACATGGGTTACTATTTGTGAAGACAGTGACAACCCCTCAATCGGAGGAAGACAAATTATTCGCATTGATGCAAGAAGGGGCGAGGAAAGATGTTGAGTGCGCATTTGGTGTATTGCAATCACGCTTTGATATTGTTCGTCGGCTAGCAAGGTTGTGGAAGCAAGGGGACGTTATCAATATAATGCAAGCTTGTGTTATCCTTCACAATATGATAGTAGAAGATGAGAAGGAAACAGTTAGAGAAGTCTTGGATTTGAATGAGAATCCAAGTGCGACTATAGTGCTCCCATCTGAAGTTCGTACAAATGACAACCCTAATCCAACCTTCGCAGAGGCACTTCGTAGAAATTCGGCTATCAAAGCTCGCTCAACACATAGAAAACTCAAGAAGGATTTGATCGAGCACATATGGCAACGTTATGGAAACAAAGGAAATTAGAAAAAAGATGTTGCAATTATATATAATACAAATATAAATAATGTATTTATGATTTCTATTAAATATTATAATCATACGGGTTGCTCTTATTTATCGTGGATATATCTATAATCTCTATATAGTTCATACCCACTAGCCATTTACTTTCTCTAAAGCTCGCTCCACAAGAAGCCACGTCATCAACATTTAACAATCTATCCATCCACCACTCTGTTGTTTCTCTTCCGATTCTTAATGCCACGTATTGTTACTCTCATACTATTCCATCTGAAAGGTCACACAACATCAAACAACTCACGACCCGTCACTAAGGCCAATCTCAAGTTTCATGAGAGGTTTCATGCACATTAAATAGGGTGCCACATCAGTTTTTTTGCATGAAACTAGAAGGAGAGAGAAGGGAAAAGTTTCATCCCCATGAAACCTTTGAGCGCTGTTTCCAAAACGGCGAAACCCCCATTGAGAGCATTATTATGTTTCATCCCATACAACACACGCGGTTCGAGGAAGAAAAGAAGAAAGGAGGAATCACGGGACCGCAATGCATGTGAAACTGTGCACTGAAACTGTACATTGAGGAAGAAATGTATTTCATCGGTGATTTCATTTGTCTTGAAAACCGAGACATGAAACTGTGCATTGAGACTGACCTAATAGCTATGCTATTCTTTATTTGTGCTCGATTATTAATGCTCTCCACTTTATCTATGTGTTACCCGTGTTTTCAAGCTCCTGCATGCTTCCCGGCTTAATTTCTCCTGCCTCCTCATCTTCCCGGTGCTTCGTTGCTAGGGGAAGCTTTGTGGTAACTGAGAAGTGCTAAACCATCAATTGCCAATCACATAATACTAATAAAACCATATATGGAGCGAGTGGGCTCTAAAGAAACTGATGGAGCACTTAATTGTTTGTAACCGATATAATAGGATAAATTTTGTGAGTTTATTTCCTCATGCATGGTTCATATTTATCAACTCCTTGCATGGCCTCAAACGCCAACCATGACCACACTTCTCCATAGGCGCAGGCATTTACGATCCTAGGTCCTCTACAGTCACCCTGCTTCGCCTCGCCTTCGTCACTCTGCACTCCGACAAAGATTTAGGCTAGCTGCTCGGTTTCCGAGTTCTTCTTCTAGCTTCTACGCCAGTATAGTCGTGCACGGTAACCTCTCCCGTGCCGACTTCATCAGGTTTATCATTATCAGCACGGACTTTGAGCCTAAGGTGTGTATAGTATGTATTTTGTCGAGAGGTCCCCAAGGACGGAGCAAATACAGTTTGGTCATCATCTCTGGCGTTTCACTTTAAACTACCAATCAAGAATGTCTGATCAGGGTAAGATTTATGCAAGGTGCATGGCCCGTCCTGTAATGTAACACGTGTGAGTAGGTGACTAAAGCTTTTCTTTGTAAAGTATCATTTCCGTTAAAGTATGTAATTTGGTATTTCACTAGGGTTAACGTTCCTTTTTTTCTGGTGTTCATTAGTCACCCAACCCAACCCAACCTAAGTTGCTGGGGTTCATCTGTGTGCAGCACGCACACTTTGGGGGAAAAATAATATACGTATATATACGAGTAAGTGTTATTTCCATTCAAGTATGTAGTTTGCACTATTTCACTAGGGCTAACCTTCCTTTCTGTTCCTTCCTGATGTTGTTCATTAGTGTTAACAATTTTTTTTAGTAAACATACACATACGAAGAAGAAAAGCTTTGTATGCATCTTTTTTTCTTTGTTTTTTCGTTCATTTTCCTTCAACCCTTTTCGCTGTGTATGGTCTAAAACAACCTTGCTTGCTAGGGGCAAATAAAACTGTATTTTCTATTTATTCTTGACATAGAAAGACGACTTCTCTCACAATATGCACGTCCAGTCGTCGACATTACTAATAATAATTCATTCTTATTATGTTTGAATTACTTCACATCAACTCCCCTATTACGATGTCATGAGTTATCATATCATACCACATTAGTGAATTATTCAACAAATTTCCGCAGCAACGCGCGGGGAATTCACCTAGTTTTGTATCAAGTAGCAACACAATGACATACAAATATTTATTTGTAGTTGATCTTAGCTATATACAAAGCATTAAATAGCTTACAGACGATGAGACAAACTATGAATTGTACCATCTGTCTTTATACATGACTGTATGATAAATTTAAGGTGCTTAGAGACGATCCCCTGTCTCTGCGTTGTACATGCCCTTCTGCGCTCCAGCCCGCCATTGTTCCACGTTGCTTAGGTGAGCTCCGTATCCGCGTCCACGATAGTTCAGGTTTTTCTCGATGATAACCCACTTTTCTGGTAGGAATAAAATCGCTAGGATATAGATGATTCTTTTCTCTTTTCTCATCCAAATTTAGAGGATGTTTCACTCTAAATTTTTTTTCATCCATGACATCAAATATTTAGACACATACATAGAATATTAAATATAGACTAAAAAATAATTATATAGATTACGATAACTTTTACGAGACAATTTTTTTAGTCTAATTAATCCATAACTTGATAATATTTTGCTATAGTAAATATATGCTAATGATAAATTAATTAGTTTTAATAAATTTATTTCATGGTTCTTTGATAAAATATATAATTTGTTTTTTTATTAATTTGTTTTTAATAAATTAAATTAGTACCGTAATATGCCACACCTAAAAATTTTGAGCCACCAACGCTTCCCGATCCAAACTTTTGATACATTCTACCCACTTCCCACTCTTTTAAGTCTAATTAATCCATAACTTGATAATATTTTGCTACAGTAAACATATGCTAATGATAAATTAATTAGTTTTAATAAATTTATTTTATAGTTCTCTGATAAAATATATAATTTATTTTTTTATTAATTTTTTTAATAAATTAAATTAGTACCATAATATCCGGCACCTAAAATTTTTGAGCCACCAACGCTTCCCGATCCAGGTCAATCATTTATAATGGCGCACAGGAAAAAGAATCTTGCTTTTTCCATGACCGTGTTTTGCTCCACTCTATCTTCGTCTTCCTCACCTCATGTAGGGTCGCGTACTCGCGTCGTGTGTTTGGCTACAGAGCCTTCGTTCGAAGTCCAAGAATAAAAAATGAGCAGGAACCTGGGAGGAGCCCCCTGCTGCTGCTGCTGCTTCGGCTTCACCCAATTGCAGCCCGCCGCCGTTAGGCTCCGGTTGCCGCCTGTTCGCGCCACGGACACTTCGGCTTCCCAGTCGCCGGCGCGCCTGAGGGCGGTGCTGGAGCAGGTGGACCAGGCGCTAAGCAAGGGGAACGACGAGGCCGCGCTCTCCCTTGTGCGCAGTTCGCAGGGGGGTGACGGCGGGCTCCGGGCCTTTGGCGCCGCCAGGCAGGTTTGTGCCGCATCCACCTGGCCTGCGTTCTTGATCTTGGCGACGCGTTCTCCATTCTTGCTTTCTAGTGCTAATTCGTACGATTGGTAACAGTCAACCTGCGGTTACGTGTGAATCTTGAGCAATTTTCTAGTGATTAGTTGACTTCTTGACTACGAACGGTACCGGGAACTGTTTTCAGAAGTCATAACCATCAGTTAATCACTGTCTTGATTTTGCTGTGGTTTGCACTTGTGCAATTTTCATCACAACTCTTCCTGTCGTAGGTGATAGACAGTGGGTATAAGCAGCATGCGTCATTATTTACCACTTCGACCAGCATGTTCAAGATTTAAGATTAAAAAAGAAACTTTGGCGGGACACTGTGTGATTAATGTGATGGAATGTAACTATAAGATAAATGTATTTCTTGCTTGCATCCATTCAATTCAAGGCATAAATGAAGCCAACTAAATTCGTTGCAAGCTAAGTACAAGCAAAGTATTACTCTTTTAGTCTTTTTCCAAGAAGGAGAACTATCTGACCTTTTCCCTTTAGGTAACTAATTTTGTACTGAAGCAAATGAAACCTTTTGTCCATCCACTTCTCTATTGGATTTTCATACATGGTTCTAGGTGGTGATATTTCTTTTCCCACATAATTGAAGGGGAAGAAACATGATTTACCTTTTTCATTTTTTGGTACCTCATTTTACCGTCTCTTATTTAACCGAACCTGTACTAGGTACCTCAACGACTTTATAAATTGGATGAGCTTAAACTGAATGGGATTGATACTTCTGCTTTCCTATCGCCCGTGGATCTGACACTAGGATCAATTGAGAGAAATCTCCAAATTGCTGCAGTTCTTGGAGGGCTTTCTGTATCAGCTGCATTAGAACTTTCTCAACTCCAAATCCTGTTTCTCATACTAGGTCTACTATCTTTGTGGTCCGTGGACTTTGTAAGTAATCTGCCACTTGCTACGCATAACATTTTATCATCTGCTTCAAGAAAACATATGTCTGCATTACTGCTCTCAGTAATCAACTAGGAATTTTCTTTCATATTTATCCTATAGTTTGCTTCCATATACTGACCTCCCTAGTGTGGTGCCTGATAACTTTGGAGCTAATTGGTGCCAAATGTTCATAACATTAAGTGCATGCAACCATTATATTTCTACCGTCTGGTTGATATTGTGATTTACAGAACTTTTCTCTTCAATACATACTTTAATGCCATGATGTTGCAGATATCAATGGAAATCCTTGTTGTTGATTTCTTCAGGAAATGTTGAGTTACCTATGATTCCGATAAGATGGTCCTACTATGTGCTTCTTTGGTTCAATTATACACATCTATGTTGGTTAACTTGTCATTCTTGAGCTAAACATACTTGTAGTTCAGACATTAATGCATTTATTTAATTCCATGTTTCGTTATCTAAACAATGAGCTTCAAATAAGCCTCTCTGTCTGGAGCTTACCCAACTACAGCTTTCTAGGTATATTTTGGTGGTGGGGTGAGAAACTTAGTTCTTGATACAATTGGTCACTATCTCAGCCAGAAGTATCACAACAGAGTTATTCAGGTAGTCCTGCACTCCATACTGTTTTGTCAGGATCTTTGGTGCTTGGGTTTTATATAGTCCTGGAAGTTGTTTTGACTTGATAAACAGAAAAATTTCAAGGCACTCAAATTGTTACCTTATAGAATGAAGATAAAATGATTTCAACATCTATGTGCCCCATACCTTTGTAGCAATGCAACGATAATTATGATGTCAAGTGTCAACTAGTAAATACTGTGATTATCACTGAGTTATGTTTCTTGATATCTGGACAGGCCTGTAGCAAGCATGTAACTTTTCTTTCCTACATGGACAAAGTCACATAATGGTAGTATGAACATATGATTTGGGTTTTGGCTCAGTTTGATTATTCCTGCTTTTCTGACAAACTGTTCTTTTTGTTTGCCTCAAATTGGTGGTTCCAGTTTTACAGGTTCTAAGAAACTGACATATTATTATTTTTAATAATGCTTTGGTATCAAAGTTAATTAACTGAAAAAGGAAACAAAATAGTTTAATGAGGATGCCACCAAGACCAAAACATGCTTTAAACGTGGCTGTTGTGTTGGGTTTTCCATTTTCCAAAAAGACCACAAAATGCAAATCTTCATTTTCTCCTTTTTCATTACTCAGTGCTTTCCTTTGAATGGATATAAGTCCTAAAATTGATATCATGTACAGCATGAAGCTGGTCACTTCTTGATAGCATACTTGCTTGGAGTGCTTCCTAAAGGATACACAATTACAAGCTTGGATACACTTATCAATCAAGGGTCACTTAACGTGCAAGCTGGAACAGCTTTTGTGGACTATGAGTTCCTTGGAGAGGTTAATTCTATTAACTTCTGAAAACTTCTTAATCTTCAAATTTTCAATAAATTACTATTTTTTACAAGTAAAAAACAATTTCCACTGATTTTCATCTGAATGTGGAACTAGCTCATATATTGAGTGAACATAAACTTGACAAGTTGGTTATGCATCTTGTATGCTTAGATTCATCCGCAGATATGTCCGCACCCCTTTGTTTTAGATCACAGATTGAACTCCAACCCCATGGTTTCATTGGAATGATGGCCAGAATTTGCATAACTTCCTCCAGTCAAATATTTCATGAACATTCTTAAGATGAAGAAAGCAGATCGGATTATCTGCATCAGTTGAATGATTCAATACTCTTGGCTAACATATTTCCACATTTAGTTTTGCCAGAACTTATTATACTTTGGAGTGCATAGTTAATATTACCAGTTATTCATTTTGTGCAGTTAACTTACTGCTGTATATCTTTTTAAAACTATAAGCACTGCAACTTTGTTGTATAGTTTCTAGACTAATGGTTATCTTTTTCTTTCAGATCAATACAGGCAAGTTATCTGCCACGGTGAGAGTTCCTAGAAACCTTTGTTTTATAAAAAGCCTGCTGAATTTTTTGCATTTTAGTCCCTTTTTTAAAAGTTTTTCACAAATACACCCCTGACGGTATCCTTTCAAAATATAGACCCCAGGCTTGGCGCCATCACTATTGGCACCGAGCTAACACGTTATGTCCCTTTTTTAAAAGTTTTTCACTATTGACGTTGATGTGGCGGACCTCGGCGCCATAGATCTTGGCGTCGAGCTCGGCGCCACAGTTCATGGCGCCGAGTTATTACCCTATACATCTTAGAATTTCAAATTGAATAAGTATAGGTATTACGAGTATTGTGCAACTACACCATCATGGTTCAGTTGGTTAGCAAACGCAGGTCTTAACTTGTTGAGCTGGGTTTGAATCCCAGTAACCTTTGTTTTTTTGGCTATATTTCTCTTTTTATATAACCAATTATAACTAGAAATATTATTTCTTTTACTTAAATGCATATAGCTTTCGTCATCTTATATATATTGAAGGCTTCCGAGACAATGAGTAAATAAATAAAAGAATTTATTTAACATTAAGCAAGTGTAATTTGTTTTACATTAAGGAAGTGTTATTTTCTTTGTCTCCCTATTTCAGTGTTGAGCTTTTTAATTTGGTTACCTTCCTATTTTATATAAAATAGAATTATCAAGAAGAATGAGTTTAATGTATTAACTAAGACCTTATATATTATCATCATTTATGTTGTTCAACTAAGTTTGGTGAGGAACGTAGGTAACTACTAAGGTATATAAACTAATAAATAATAAATAAATAAACATATCCATGATTATGATAATATAAGGAAGATTTGGATGTAGACAATATATAAATTACAAATCAGTAACTAATGTTCTCTCATGTTAATTATATAAACATATCCATGATTATGATAATATAAGGAAGATTTGGATGTAGATAATATATAAATTACAAATTAGTAACTAATGTTCTCTAATGGTAATTATAATAATTAAGTTCGGTGGAATAATGGAACAAAAAAACACTGCTACCAAGGTATGTAAACTAATAAATAATAAATAAATGAACACATCTATAATTATGATAATATAAAGAAGATTTGGATGTAGATAATATATAAATTACAAATTTGTAACTAGCGTTCTCCCATATTAATTATAATAACTAAATTCTGTGGAATAATGGAACAAAAAATGTAGTGAAAAACATTAGTTCCTGAGGATTGAACCCACTCACAATTCCTTACCGGTTGAGCTACAATGAAGCTATTATATTTTAGTCGGAACAATTTTACTTATTCGATTTTAAATACCATGATAGGGAAACAGTTTGGCACCAAAATCTACGGCGCCAAGCTCGGCGCCAAGACCTGTGGCACTGAGCTCGGCGCCAATGATCTTGGCGCCGAGGTCCTCCATGTCAGCGCCACGTGGACATCACCCTCGCGAACCTCGGCGCCAATGGTGCTGGTGCCGTAACGTGTTAGCTCAGTGCCAATAGTGATGGTGTTGAGCCTAAGGTCTATATTCTGAAAGGATACCACCAGGGGTGTATTTATGAAAAACTTTCAAAAAAAGGCTAAAATACAAAAAAATCAGAAAAGCAGGCTGCCTCACTTTAGTATTTGATTCATGATGCCCCAGCATACACTCAAGTCTCAACCAGTATAATATCTACGAAAAGTCAATATATATTTTGATGAAATATCATCACTGAAGTTTAGGATTTGAAGAAATTTTTAGTGATGCTAGTGCTAGTTTAACAAATGTAAAATTTTAAATTTGGACCAACTTTATTGATTTTGTTAAATCTAAGAACAACTAATATGGTTTCCTAGAATGGTCACCCGCAACTATTCAACTGAATGGTACCCACAAAGAATGCTTTGAAGACTGATTTGCATGTATATGGTGATCTAGTCAATTTCCATGTAAGCTGGTCCTGCAAACTATAATCTTCCACCAAGGCTGAAATTAACATCTATTCTTCAGTGGCCTAAACTGTTGGGGCACCTTAGATATTCAGCAGCTATTTCAAAACCCTGAGCAACAATCCTTTGTTTGGTAGTCCTTTTGGTAACTAGAGGTGAGGTGCCAACTCACTCAAACATACGAGAAAGCAACCTGAAAGGATCAAGACGCCCAAGAGGGGGGTGAATTGGACTTTTCTAAAACTTCTTGCGATAATAAAACCTATCAAGCCCCAATTAACCCCCTAGTGCCTAGAAGTGTGTTTGACAAGAATCAATTGCACAAAAGACTATCGCTAAACCATTTCTACTCTAGCATGACAATTCAACTAATGAAAGAACAACAAGTAAATGCGAAATTGAATTGCTTAAAGGTAAATGCGTAGAGATGACACGACGATCTTTTTGCCGAGGTATCGAGGTGTCGGCACACCCCCCTAGTCCTCGTTGGAGCACCCGCGCAAGGGTATCTCTTCCCCTTGATCCGCGCAAGGATCAAGTGCTCACTACGAGCTGATTCTTCGCCTCTTCGGCCCGGTGAATCGCTCGCTACCAGTCACAACTTGACTTGGGTCATCCACAATGCCTCCGGATGATCACCAAGCTCTCCGATCGCCACCAAGCCGTCTAGGTGATGCCGATCACCAAAAGTAACAAGCTAGAACTCTCACTTGACCAACACAAGGCCAAAGAGATGGATGAATGTACACTTGCTACTCAATTCTCACTAGGAGGTGTCTAATTCTCACAATTAGCAAATCACTCAACCTCACTAGGGCTCTTGCACTCACTCACACTCACAATGTGTTTCTCAGTTGATGGAAGTGGCAAGAACACTCAAATGGATGGAGGGAAGGAAGTATATATACTCCCCCAACCGGCCATCCAAAAACAGCACAAGACAGGCATTCTGTGGGGGCATCGGACGCGCCGATGCCTAGCATCGGACGCTCCGATGACCTCGTCCAACGGTCTACTGTACCTTCTTGTCAGACTGTTTAAAGGGACATCGGACGCTGGGCAGCGTCCGATGCCACCACATCGGACGCGTCCGATGTGGATTTGACCTCTCTGGAACCTCTCTGCATGGCCATCGGACGCTGGGCCTCAGCGTCCGATGCCAGCGTCCGATGCGGCCTTCAGTTCACGCTCACGTGAACAGTGGCATGGGCGCGTCCGATGTGGACACATCGGCGCGTCCGATGCCACGCACCAGACTAAACCCTAGTCGGGGTGAGCATCGGACGCGTCCGATGCCCACCTGGCCAGCGTCCGATGCCCGTAACAAGGGCAGACTTAACTCGGATCGCGACGCGGCCTAAACGACTTTTGATCCTCTCGACTTAAGGCATCTCTCTGAGCTACCTAGGGCTATGAAATAACAAGTGTGCACCACACCTACCTCAATAGACTCATCTAGGTCAAGCTACTGATTCACGCTCCCCTTTATAGTACGGCCAAAGAAAAAAACAAAGACCTAAGACTACGTAAGTGTCCTCCAACACCATATGACACTTAGCCTAGTCTACCACCGTCTTCATCGTCCGCCCTTTGAAAACCGAAACGATATCCATCGCCAGGGGACATGAACTCCATATGCCCGTATCGTCGCCATTACCGTGACCTAACTCATCCCTGTTTCTGCAAAACACACGTTAGTCACAGTAATCTTGTGTTTCATCCAATCACCGAAACCACTAGGGGCCAAGATGCGTTCAATCTCCCCCTTTTTGGTGATTGATGACAACACGAGATCGAGTATAGAGAGAAGAGGTTTTTAAATCATGACATGTATGAACTTGCTATGAATAGGAGAAAATGATTAGGGGCAAGTTCAAACATGTCATGCCATCATCCTGCACTCAACAAGTTAGAGTGAAAAACAAGTGCAAGTGTAAAAGAGCTCATGTACATAGACAAGTGAGAATTAAGCGCAAGTAAATGAGCGAAACGTAATGACATGTCATATATGATAACATAGTGAACACATACATGTCATCAAGGTCCATAGCACAAGTATGTCACATAAACATGCACAAAAGAGGCGATAAGTAAAGAGCGTATGTGAACATAACACATCATAAGATATCGAAACCCTCTCACATCGCTCCCCCTATCGCTATACTCGGCCACTCTCCCCCTTTGGCATCAAGCGCCAAACTAAGCGTCGGAGGGCGGAGGTGGTGCAGACGAGCCAGGTGCCGTCTCCGGAGAGCGCTGAGTGAACTCAAACTGCTGAAGGTACTCCTTGGAGTCGGAAGACGAAGCACCAGTAGCTTGCTGACCCTCTGAAGCTGGAAGCTGCTGGGAAGCGGTCTGGGTCGGCGCTGGCACTGACTGCTCTGGCTGCTCAACCTGCTCAGTCTCTGTCTGCTCTGCCTCTGTCGCAGTCTCAGTCTGTGTAGCTGTAGCCGCCTGAGCCTCGGAGTGCGGAAGCTCTGGAATCGAAGATAGCTCAGGCTGTGCTGTCGTGGTAGTCTCAGACTGGACTGGCTCGGTCTGCTCAGAGGACGCGACGGAGCTCGGTAGGGTCTCTGTGGTGGAGGTCACAGGAGCCGTCGACGTCAGAACTGGGTCCGGAAGATCTGGAGTAGGAAGCCCAGTGAGCTCGCTGAAGGTGGCGGACAGGTCTCGAGTCACAGAAGTAGTCGTCGCAAAGAGAGACTCTGTCGGCCTGGGCGTGAAGCCTGTGCGCAGAGGACTGAAAACAGGAGCTCCTCCAGGCGGAGTAGTAAAAGTGGTGAACTGGGAGGAGCTCTGGCCAAAAGACGACAACTGCTGAAACTGAGGCGACGGACCAAACGGCTGCTGCTGAGGGACCGGTGGCTGCCACTGGATCTGGTGCTGAGGAGGGGGCTGCTGCCACTGCCACTGGGGAGGTCCGCTGGCTAGACGCTCCATGAAGCTGAGCGTCTGCTGCTGTAGAGCCAGCATCTGTCGCTGAAGAGCATCAGACCGCTCCTGAGCCTGCTGCTGAGCTAGGGCCTGGGCCAACCTCTGCTGCTCCTGGGTAAGCCGCTGGACGTCCTGAGTGACTGTCCTCTGCTGCTCCTCCATCCGTGCTAGTATAGCAAGAAGCGCTGGGTCGGAGGAGGCAGTACCAGACGGCTCGGCCTGAGAGTCGTGAGCTCTGGGCTGGTAGCGGGGCGGGAGCTGGTAGTCCTCGTCAGAGCTGTCGGTGGGGTCCTCAGCAATGTACGTGTCACCACCCTCGAGCTCTGCTAGCTCCTACTCTGCAAGTGCTCGGACGGCCTCGTCCTGCTCCTGAAGTGACTCGGGAACCTCTAGTCTCTGGCGCGAGGTAGACGGGGCGTCCGGCTGCTGCTGCTGCTGCTGCCTGTGATCCCGGCCGTGTCCCAGTAGCTGACTCATGTCATACGCAGGGAACACGGTCGCGGAGCCGGTGAGTGACTCAGCTGGACGAGCGCCTGTTGTGACAGCAACCTTCCAAAGGATATATGAAATCCAGTGCGCGTAAGGAAGCTGCCTGCGGGCCTTGATGCCCTCTGCCACTGTGTCCTCCATCTCGCAGATAATCACATCCATGACGTCGAAATCCCGCTGCTGAATCAAGTAACTGAGTAACCACAGCTGAAGCCTGAAGATCGCCTTGCGGAACCCAACACGGGGCAGCAGAGTGCGCCGGAGCACCTCGTGGAGGATCCGGGCCGCAGGAGTGAGATCCTTCGGCGCACGGCTCGAACCCTCTCCGAAGGGCTCCCGGAAGCAGGGACGCACAAGGTCTGTAGAGGGCTGCTCACCGCCGTGAGGGCGCCTCGGAGGCTCTGTCTGACCGTAGCACAAGTCATGGATCCGGGTCTCAGAACGACGGAGTCTAAACCAATCCCGGATCTCGGACACAAACAGCCGGTAGTGCGTGCCACCAAAAGCAAACTCCAAGGTCTCTCGGTCTGGGTGAACCCAAAGAGACGCGTAGAACTGAAACACCCAGTCCTCTATGTAAGAGCCAGACCGCCCCAACAGGTCTGAAAAGCCTGGTAAGTAAGTGAGGTTGGGACGGAGCTGCTCGGACGCGGACACAAGAGCCTCCAGAGAGCACACACGCTGGGAACGAAGACTAATCCCGACATTCCTGTAGCCTCTGTAGAAGTCCTCCTGGAGCACGGTGAAGAAGTCCGAACTGGCCTGCTCCTGCCTCTCTCTGGGAAACCACTGCGCCACTGGTACTAGTCTGAGAGCTTGAATCTGTGAGCAGGTGGCCGCCCGGAGGTCCAGTCGCGGGATCGGCGGGGGCGCACGCCTCGATGGAGCACGTGCTCCCCGCAGAGGGACATCGGGCCGGGGTGGCACCGCTGTCCTGCGACGCGTGGACCGACGTCGGGGAACCTCCTCAGGAACCTCCTCCTCTGCCTCTGCCTCGGGAGCCTCTGCTGTCACGGCCTCTGCCTGGCCCTGCC
Source organism: Coix lacryma-jobi var. lacryma-jobi (assembly GCA_009763385.1). NCBI lineage: Eukaryota > Viridiplantae > Streptophyta > Magnoliopsida > Poales > Poaceae > Coix > Coix lacryma-jobi. The sequence continues at coordinate 73,571,624 of CM019828.1, read as the reverse complement.
CTGAGCTCTCGGGCTCGACTCCTGGCGAGGTGAACGTCGTCCGACGACCGGCAGCCATAAGCGTGCCAGTCGGTGAGTGGTGGAAACGCTCAACCTCCTCAATGGCTCTGCGCTGGTCGGGGGACAACTGGTCCTCAATCCTAAGTCCGCCCGTACTGCCTCCCTGCTCTGCTCGCTCTGCTGCATCGGCCACTGCCTGTGCCTGAGCTGCCTCTCTCTCGGCTCTGGAGCGCTTCCTGCGCGTGATCAACTTCGCCTTCCCTGGCCGCTGACCGGGAGGGGGACGAGGAGGGGAGTCCCCAGGGCCACCACCGACGTTCTTGCAGCGCGGCATGGCTGACAAGAACAGTGAAACTGACGCTGAAAGAGGTGACAAAGAAACTCCCCCTGACACTGAGAACCTCTGCCGCTGTCACTCGCGAGGCTTGGCCTCGATCCGTACCCGCGGGCTTGGCCCCGGGTTATCTGAAACTGCCAAACAACTGCCAAGCTGAGAGTGACACGCTGACAACTGCCACGGACTCTGAGTCGCTGCGAGAATAGATAGGATATATAAGAAACATATAATCTAGGGATAAGAGATCCTATCGGAAGCAAAGCAATGGAGATAAGATATAGAGAGGGCTTCGCTACCTGACGAGACGACCCAAGCAAGAGGGAAGCACTGACGTTCCGAGGTTCACACGACACACCGAGGGGACTGCAAGAACAACGGCCGAAACCGGGAGTCAAAACAGGAAGGAACGAGCATTTTGGCATTTGATCGAACACTTGGAGCGCATGGATTATGAGGAGGGGGAGGGGGGCAAGTGCTCACTGGGAGGTTGGCCAGCCTAGGGGAGAGCGCCGGAGAAGAGGAGATGCTCGGGGATGATGGAGACTCTCCGGCGAAACGAAGCTCCGGTGAGAGGAACTCCGGCGAGGGGGGACCGAAGCGCCGGCGAGTGGTCGGGGTGCTTGGAGTACGCCGACGATGGCGAGCGCGAGCGGGCGAGGGTGCGAGCACGAAGCAGCTGCGGCGGCCGGCGAGGACACGGCGGCCAGCGGCGGGGTCGGGAGGGAGGTGCTCGGACGAGGGCGCGCGGCGAGGCTAGGGTTCGGCGAGGTGCTCGGAGCGGGCTCGGTGGTTGGACGCGAGGAAGAAGACGAGTGGATTGTGACGCGTGGGACCCAGAAGTCAATGAAGAGAACGCACTGCGCCGCTTAAAGGAGCATCGGACGCGCCGATGATTACGCATCGGACGCTCCGATGCCAGTCCAGAGAGCTCCAGAAACGTCCTTTTTGCATCGGACGCGTCCTATGCCTCGGCATCGGACGCTGGGCAGCGTCCGATGAGGCACCGGACGCTCCGTTGAGATCGCATCGGACGCGACGCCAACACTGTTCCAGCCGGGGCTGTGTACAGTGGGGGCATCGGACGCTGGAGCCAACGTCCGATGCAGCATCCGATGCTGCACTTTGGCCTGTTTTGAAGAACTCCGTTGCAGCTCCCTCTCCCAACCAAGTTCCAACTCAAATAAGAGGCAAATAAACAGCAGTTGGAACCTAGAATGAGCATCCTCGCATAAACCCTCAATTTTATAAATATTTTGCCATAGGCTACATATCATTTTTAGAGAAAATAAACAATAAAATCCGAGGAGACAACATGTGGCCACCAAAACTAGGGGACTCAACCATTAGGAGCCTCAAATGCTCCCCCTAGCGGTGGACGAACACAGCGGTTGCTCAAAACTTAACCGAAAAGAAACGACAAAGCAACAACCATGCATATGCAATGCAATACGGAATTTGAATCTAGGTTGCTTGTCAAGTTTGCTCATGGGTAAGCTTCTTCACACGCTTTTTAGGGCGGTTATCTTAACCACGTCTGACAAGCCTATGTGCATAGCATAATTTAAACATGGCATATGATACAATGCAATGCAAAGACAACCCTCTTTCATCTTTTGACAAAGTTACTTAGATCAAGCACATTAAGCTCACTTCGCAATCTACAAAGGTTGTTCTCATCTAGGGGTTTTGTGAAGATATTCGCCAATTGATCTTCGGTTCTAACTCCCTCTAAGGATATATCTTTCTTGGAAACATGATCTCTAAGGAAGTGATGGCGAATATCTATGTGCTTTGTGCGAGAGTGTTGAACCGGGTTGTTAGCAAGCTTAACCGCGCTCTCATTGTCACACAACAAAGGTACCCTTTCTAGAACTACACCATAGTCTAAAAGAGTTTGTTTCATGTAAAGGATTTGTGCACAACAAGCACCCGCGGCTATGTATTCCGCCTCGGCGGTAGACAAGGCCACACTATTTTGCTTTTTAGAACTCCATGAAACTAGTGATCTCCCAAGCAAATGGCACCCTCCGGATGTGTTTTTTCTTTCTATTTTGCAACCCGCGTAATCCGAATCGGAATACCCAACGAGTTGGAAGTTGGCTCCTTTGGGATACCAAAGGCCAATGCTTGGGGTATGCTTTAGGTACCTAAGGATTCTCTTCACCGCTATGAGATGTGATTTCCTAGGATCGGCTTGAAAGCGAGCACACATGCACACACTAAACATGATATCGGGCCTAGATGCGGTCAAATATAACAAGCTACCAATCATAGAACGGTAGAGAGTTTGGTCAATCGGGTTACCTCCCACATCTAGGTCGAGATGTCCATTTGTTGGCATTGGAGTCTTTATAGGCTTGCAATCATCCATCTTGAAGCGCTTGAGGAGGTCTTTTGTATACTTCTCTTGAGATATGAAAGTCCCCTCCTTCAATTGCTTGACTTGGAAGCCTAGGAAGAAAGTGAGCTCTCCAATCATGGACATTTCGAACTCCTTCGATATCAAGTCACCAAATTCCTTGCAATATGCTTCATTTGTTGACCTGAAGATGATATCATCAACGTAGACTTGACAAATGAAGATCTCTCCATCAAGCTTCTTGGTGAATAGTGTGGTGTCGACCATCCCAATGGTGAAGCTCTTCTCAATGAGGAAGTCCCGGAGACGCTCGTACCATGCTCTTGGGGCTTGCTTGAGCCCATATAGCGCCTTGGACAACCTATAAACATGATTAGGATATCTAGGGTCTTCAAACCCGGGAGGTTGATCAACATAGACTAGTTCATTTATGAAGCCATTTAAAAATGCACTTTTCACATCCATTTGATATAATTTAATGTCATGATGTGATGCATATGCAAGGAGGATACGGATGGCTTCGAGTGTTGCAACCGGTGCAAAGGTCTCTCCAAAATCCAAACCTTCAACTTGAGAGAACTCCTTTGCTACTAGCCTTGCCTTGTTTCTAACAATCTTGCCTTGATCATCTTGCTTGTTTCTAAACACTCATTTTGTTCCAATGACTCTTGCGCCTTTGGGTCGCTCTTCAAGTGTCCAAACTTGGTTGCGGGTGAAGTTGTTTAATTCTTCATGCATAGCATTCACCCAATCCGGATCACCTAGAGCTTCATCTATAATAGTAGGCTCAACAAGAGACACAAAGGAGTGATGTTCAACATATAAAGCAAGTTTTTGAGATCGAGTCATTACACCCCTTGTTGGACTCCCTATGATGAGTTCTTGAGGATGAGCTTGTAGTAGAGTAGTTCTTTGATCAACCACTTGAGGGGCCGCTTGTGGAGCATCAACATCTTGAGCTTGTACCACCATTTGATCATGAGAGACATGCGTATCTTCAAATGGATCTCTCCCTTCTTTGTCATCAACATGTGGTACATTTGATGAGGATGGCTTGTCTATGACTTGCACATCATCATCATCATCTTTAGGCTTGATGGCTCCAACCGGCATGTTCTTCATCGCTTCCCTCAATGGTTCATCACCTACATCATCAAGATTTTCATGCTCTCCTTGAGAGCCATTAGATTCATCGAATTCCACATCATATGTTTCTTCTACCATCCCGGTGGCATGGTTGAATACTCGATATGCTTTGGACTTCAATGAGTAACCAACAAGAAAACCAATATCACATCGGCGTTGAAACTTCCCTAGGTGTTGGCGCTTCTTGTAGATGTAGCATTTGCACCCAAACACTCTAAAGAATGATACATCCGGCTTCTTGTTGTTGAGTAGCTCATAGGGGGTCTTGCCAAGGAGACGATGGGGGAACAACCGGTTTGATGCATAACAAGCGGTGTTGATTGCTTCCGCCCAAAATCTTTCCGGTGTAGTGTACTCATCTAACATAGTCCTTGCTAGGGTGATTAGTGTTCGGTTCTTCCTCTCAACTACCCCATTTTGTTGTGGTGTGTAGGTTGCGGAGACTTCATGCTTGATCCCAACTTCATCACAATATTGCTCAATGTGGGTGTTGTCGAACTCTCTTCCATTGTCACTTCTTATCTTCTTGATCTTCAAGTCAAACTCATTTTGGGCTCTCTTGGCAAACTTCTTGAATGAAGGGGTTGCTTCGGATTTGTCATGAAGAAAGAATACCCAAGTGTATCTAGAGTAGTCATCAACGATCACTAGGCAATAGAGATTTCCACCCAAGCTAGCATATGTTGTTGGTCCAAATAGATCCATGTGAAGTAGCTCTAACTCTCTTGATGTTGACACAAAGGCTTTGGTTGGATGTGTATTTGCAACTTGCTTGCCGGCTTGACATGCACTACACAATTTGTCCTTCTCAAATTTGACATCCTTCAAGCCCCTAACCAAATCCTTCTTCAATAGCTTGTTGAGAGTGTTCATTCCAACATGTGCTAGTCTTCTATGTCATAGCCAACCAAGTGATTGCTTAGTGAACAAGCATGTCTTTAAGTTGGCATCTTCGGAGGTGAAATCCACTAGATAGAGATTGTTGTATCTAAAGCCTTTGAATATCACTTGTGTATCATCTTTCTTGGTTACAACCACTTCCTTGTCGGTGAACAAACATTGAAAGCCAAGATCACATAGTTGCCCAACGGATAGCAAGTTGAAGCTCAATGATGCAACTAGTAGCACATTGGAGATGGTATGATCATTTGATATAGCCACTTTGCCCAATCCCTTGACATTGCCCTTTGAGTTGTCACCAAATGTTATCTTCTCTTGATCATTGACATTCTCTTCTAGTGAGGTGAACATCCGGGGATCACCGGTCATATGTTGTGTGCAACCACTATCAATCAACCAATGAGATCCACCGGTCTTGTAGTTCACCTACACACATAAGAAATCAAGCTTGAGCTTTTGGGACCCAAACTTGTTGCGGTCCCCTAACCTTCTATACTAGTGACTTTGCAACCCAAATTTGCTTTGGCCTATTCTTGTTAGGAGGCCCCATGAACATAACTTTCATCTTGCCACTAGAGTCTTGTCTAAGCATGTAGTGAGCATTGAAAGCAAAGGGCCTAGCATGCTTGGGCAAAGGTGTGGGCTTTGGCTCTTCACAATCATGAGCAAAGTGACCTTCCTTTCCACACTCATAGTATCTTCCAATCTTCTTCTTCTTTGGCTTAGTGATGCTCTTGCGTTGCTTCATCTTCTCTTCAAGGAAGCCAATGCCATTCCTATTGGTCTTCATGACGGTGTTCATAAGTAGCTCACTTTGAAGACATTGTCCCTTGGTGAATTTCTTCAACCCGGTGGTGAGGTGCTCCTTCTCTTTCTTGAGCTTGTCATTCTCTTGTTGGAGCTCTAATTGAGATGGTGTCATTTTGTAATCTCTCTCCATCTTCAATCTCTTGTTCTCTTCTTTTAGCATGTCAAGCTCAAGTGTCATGCTATACTCATCATCTTGGGTCTCAACAATGACTTGCTTTGTGGTTGCAAGCTTCTTTAGATCAACTTTGAGCTTTGCATTCTCATTCTTGATCTTGATATAATCATTATAGTGATCGGCCACAACCACATTCTTTCCCTTGCCACTAGCTCTTTGCTCATCATGCTCACTAACCAAGTCCTCACAAGATGTTGCTATGTCACACTTAACAACGAGGTTAGGAGCATCAAGTGTCTCATGTGAAAGCATATCATAAGCAATGGTGAGAGTATCATAATCTACTTTCACTTGAGTGTATTGTTCTTTGAGCAATTGATAACTAGTGGTAAAGTCATTATGCACCTTATCAAGTTTCTCATTTTTAGCTTTGAGCTCTTTGTTAGAGGATTTGAGCTCCTTGATAGTGGATGACATAGTAGCAAGTTCATTTTTTAGCTCATCACTAGCATGAATAGCATGATCACATTTTTCAACAAGAGATTCATTTTCATCAACAAGCTTTTCATTTTTAGCTCTAGTCTTTTTTATGATTTTAGAGTAGTCATTTAGCAATTTGACAAGTTCATCATAAGTGGGAGCCTCGAATTCACCATCACTATCACTATCACTAGAGTCATCATCGTTTTGTACCTTCTGGTCACCTTTGGCCATGAGGCATATGTGTGTAGATGATGATGGCGACGGTGGTGGTGGTGGTGTAGAGGAGCGACTAGAGCCGTCACCTTATCCTTCTCATCGTCACTATCTTCATTTGATGAGCCACCGGAGGAATCAATGTCGGTGAGCCAATCACCAACAATGTAAGCCTTTCCACTTTTCTTGTGGTATTGCTTCTTCTTCTTGCCATCCTTCTTGTAGTAGGGCTTTTCATCCTTCTTCTCATCTTCACTTGATGAGTCATACTTCTTGCCCTTGTTCTTGTTCTTGTAGCTCTCTTTCTTGGGCTTGGTGCATTGATGAGCAAGATGGCCAAGCTCACCGCAATTGTAGCAATCCATTTCGGAGATTGGTCTCCTCTTGCTACTTGTGAAGAACTTCTTCTTTCTTGAGTCAAAGTTGACCCCATTCTTGTGAAGCTTCTTCAACATCTAGGTGGTCCTTCTCACCATGAGAGCAATGTTGGAATCTTCTTCGTCACTTGTGCTCTCATGATGCACCACAATAGCCTTGGACTTGCCCTTCTTGTCATGGCTAGCTTTGAAGGCCAAGTCCTTCTTCTCGGTGGAGGAGCCACCACTTGGTGTGATGTGCATGTACATCTCATGCGCATTGATCTTTCCTAAGATTTGAGTTGGTGTAGCGGTGGAAAGATCACCTTGATGTAGCACCGTCACGATGTGTCCATACTTCTCAATTGGAAGGACACAAAGAATCTTCCTCACAACATCGGATGGTTGCATTTGTGTGAGGCCAAGTCCATTGAGTTCCTCTACAAGAACATTCAACCGTGAGTACATTTCATTTGCACTTTCATTAGCATGCATATCAAAAGAGTGAAGCTTTTGCATAACCAAATGATAGCGTTCCTCACGCTCACTCTTTGTTCCCTCATAGAGCGCACAAATGTTGTCTCATAGATCATGGGCATTTTTGTGGTTCCGAACACGGTTGAACACATCCTTGCAAATGCCTCTAAAAAGAATATTTTTGGCTTTTGCATTCCATTTCTCATTTTCCTCCTCATTAGGAGTAAGGTTTGTGCCTTCTTTGGGCTTGGCAAAGCCGGTGATCGCGGCATTGAGGCATTTAACATCAACCGCTTCTAGGTACGACTCCATACGGATTTTCCAATATGGGAAGTTGTCTCCCTCGAACATGGGAGGTGGTCCATCACCTCCGGACATCTTAACTCTAGGCGGTTAAGCCTAAATCGAGAGCACGAGGCTCTGATACCTTGCGATAATAAAACCTATCAAGCCCCAATTAACCCCCTAGTGCCTAGAAATGTGTTTGACAAGAATCAATTGCACAAAAGACTATCGCTAAACCATTTCTACTCTAGCATGATAATTCAACTTATGAAAGAACAACAAGTAAATGCAAAATTGAATTGCTCAAAGGTAAATGCGTAGAGAGGAGAGTAGAGATGACACGACGATCTTTTTGCCGAGGTATCGAGGTGTCGGCACACCCCCCTAGTCCTCGTTGCAGCACCCGCGCAAGGGTATCGCTCCCCCTTGATCCGCGCAAGGATCAAGTGCTCACTACGAGCTGATTCTTCGCCTCTCCGGCCCGGTGAATCGCTCGCTACCGGTCACAACTTGACTTGGGTCATCCACAATGCCTTCGGATGATCACCAAGCTCTCCGATCGCCACCAAGCCGTCTAGGTGATGCCGATCACCAAGAGTAACAAGCTAGAACTCTCACTTGACCAACACAAGGCCAAAGAGATGGATGGATGCACACTTGCTACTCAATTCTCACTAGGAGGTGTCTAATTCTCACAATTAGCAAATCACTCAACCTCACTAGGGCTCTTGCACTCACTCACACTCACAATGTGTTTCTCAGCTGATGGAAGTGGCAAGAACACTCAAATGGATGGAGGGAAGGAAGTATATATACTCCCCCAACCGGCCATCCAAAAACAGCACAAGACAGACATTCTGCGGGGGCATCGGACGCGCCGATGCCTAGCATCGGACGCTCCGATGACCTCGTCCAACGGTCTACTGTACCTTCTTATCAGACTGTTTAAAGGGAGCAGCGTCCGATGCCACTACATCGGACGCGTCCGATGTGGATTTGACCTCTCTGGAACCTCTCTGGGTCCGATGTGGATTTGACCTCTCTGGAACCTCTCTGCATGGCCATCGGACGCTGGCCCTCAGCGTCCGATGCCAGCGTCCGATGCGGCCTTCAATTCACGCTCACGTGAACAGTGGCATGGGCGCGTCCGATGTGGACACATCGGCGCGTCCGATGCCACGCACCAGACTAAACCCTAGTCGGGGTGAGCATCGGACGCACCTGGTCAGCGTCCGATGCCCGTAACAAGGGTAGACTTAACTCGGATCGCGACGCGGCCTAAACGACTTTTGATCCTCTCGACTTAAGCATCTCTCTGAGCTGCCTAGGGCTATGAAATAACAAGTGTGCACCACACCTACCTCAATAGACTCATCTAGGTCAAGCTACTGATTCACGCTCCCCTTTATAGTACGGGCAAAGGAAAAAACAAAGACCTAAGACTACCTAAGTGTCCTCCAACACCATATGACACTTAGCCTAGTCTACCACCGTCTTCATCGTCCGTCCTTTGAAAACCGAAACGATATCCATCGCCAGGGGACATGAACTCCATATGCCCGTATCGTCGCCATTACCGTGACCTAACTCATCCCTGTTTCTGCAAAACACACGTTAGTCACAGTAATCTTGTGTTTCATCCAATCACCGAAACCACTAGGGGCCAAGATGCGTTCACAACCAACAACCTGACGAGAATTTGATATCTCTACCATTTTCGACCAGGGACATTGTGGCCATTGAAAAAAGGGCTTGGCCATTGGGATGAACCTCAGCCTGCATACACCAAGGCCTACTTGGACCAATTTTTTTGCAACCATAGACAACTGGCAAACAAACTCTCCACCAAGCATCCAAGCCACAAGACAATTTTTGTTTCCTTAATCTAAGAAAAGCCACAAGAAAATTGCCACCATTTCGCCTGCTCTTCATCCTTCCAAAGAAATCCCCATCTCTGCTTATCACTTGCTTTGGTAGCCCATTTAGGAAGCTCAAAAGCAATCATGAGATAAATAGGGATAGGGACTGATGTCTTCCAGCTCTATTCCATTTGTGTGACATTCCACCCATGAGACAAATTGAACATTACCAGTTAAAATTATTGTTTGTGTAATCTGGATTATTTTGTTGCCATTCAGTGTTTTTGATGTCACCGAGCATTGTTTTACTTCTTGCAGATGGTGAACAAGTTCTCATGTATAGCACTAGCTGGAGTCGCAGCAGAGTATCATCTGTACGGACTTGCAGAAGGAGGACTAGCTGACATCAATAAGGTCTGTGCAGTAAGCATCAATTACTTCTACTGGGTTTGATAGGCATCATATTTCATCGTATTTTCTGTTTTGTGTGTCCCATTTACCTTATGTACAGCTTGATGGATTGCTCAAGAGCTTGGGTTTCACCCAAAAGAAAGCTGATTCACAGGTGAGATGGGCTGTGCTGAATACTATTCTCATACTGCGTCGCCATGAAAAAGCTAGATCGCAGCTTGCAGAGGCAATGTCTACAGGGAAGTCAGTGGGCTCTTGCATCGAAGTCATAGAAGAGTGTATAAGCACTGACGATATTTAACGCTGATGAAATTAACAGTTCACACTAATGTTCCTGGGCCCTACTGCCCTATACGCCTTCTGTTGTGTGTGTGTCTCTCTCTCTATATAACGAATCTATGTAATCTTCGAGCATTCCCCAGATGTATCTGGTGCCTTACTTGCTAAAGTCGTCGATGAGCACGAAGCTAGAGTTCTTTATTCTTCCATGTCAGCATTGTTCAAAGGGCCGGCCCCCCTTATTACCTTCTTCTTTCAAAGGTAAATGAGCCGCCCTACTATCTATTAGTGGATTTCCTTCCTTCATCTCTTCACTTACCCAAGGAAACTGTGAAATAACGCGTCTCGCTTGGAAAGCTAGTTGGGGATATTCGATAGAGGAACTTCAGGTGATTCCATTGCTTTCTCTGTTGTCACATGATTGAGTCTTCCACGGTCTCTGATTGGTTATATATATATATATTATTTATACTTCCGGTAGTATCTACTCCCACCCAAGAGTATAAACGTCGTCCAGTCAGTCCACGGACGTGGGTAACGGAGACACGCGGCCTGTTAGCTGCTCCCCGCTTTCTCAAATCTTATCGGGTATAACAAAAATCCATTAGGGTGGATGGCTGTTGCGCGGCTGGATTTTCGGCTATGTGCGTGGAATGGAAGCCAGCGTTTGACGGCTACCAACCAACAAAAATCGGTATAGCAGATTGGATTTGAGTACGTGCATGTACATACTTTAAAAATGTGTTCATAACTAGTACGGGCTACACACTTAATTAGGAATAATGTCATACATTGATAAGTAGTATGCATTCATACATATATGATTTTACCGAGTATGTTCATATACTGACTGATATATAGATTATAGAGTATCTATAGATACTTGCAAATTATATGACATCCTACTCATATTCTTAGGTAGTACAAAGAAGGTGTATGAGTACAGAGTACACATACACATCATCGTCGAAGGAGTATGAGTACATACGCGTTATCAGAAAGTATGTTTATCAGAGCATGAGTACGTACTTATTTGATTTCAGACCCATATTATTATAATTAAAGTATGAGTATATACACAACAGTGTAGTATGAGCACATACTTTCGAAAGGACAAAAATGGGGATTATATCTATATAGTAAGTATGAGTACACCAAAAAATAAGTACTACTCCGTATATATGTATCCATAGATTAAATGCAGCCATATTCACTTGACTCAGAACATAGCTGCCAAGCCGCCTGATGATCAGCGATGGGCAATCACACTCTTCTCTGAAAAGAATCGGGAGATATAAGTATCAGGATATACTATAATCTGAAAAGTATCAATCAAGAGATACTATAATATGGAAAATATCGCATGGTACTATGATGATCTAAAAATGTATCCAAGCATACTATTATCTGAAAAAGTATACAAAAATACTCTTTTATTTCTAAAATCGTTTGTAGAGATGATTTTTTCTGAAAACGATTGCAGAGATCATATAACACGCCTGCTAGTGTCTCATCTTCTCCTAGTAAAAAAAGCGGACTATAGTATTAGGCAAGCAGGATGAGCAGATGAATTATACCCAGGCACACGAAAATAAGGCTTAAAATCAACCAATATGATGTTGATGCAGATATATAAGCATTTTCATTATTCTGAACAACGTCGTGGCCAGGCATCATTTTAACAGGGAGACTTGGGAGTGCCTCAACATCACGAACCAACAGGAAGATTTAGCAGTGTCTGAACCAGATCCGTCTGAACCATACCTTAGGTTCCGCAGCTCTGCTCTCTAGGGGAGGCCCCAACCAGAGGTAGGACAGGCCCCTGCTCGCCGTCGGTGCTCACTAGAGGGATGCAAGGCGGTGCCGGGGAAGGATGCTGATTGACAGGGAAGGGGAGAGAGTGCCATCGCTGGCAGGGAGGGGAAGGCCACTGCCCCTGTGATGTCGACGGAGAGGGGAAGGTCGAATTCGCCAGATCCATCGATAGCGAGGCTGTGGGCCGCCGCTACGGAGAGCTGAGCGCGCGGGCGTGGCCACGCCATCGCCAGGGGCCGCCGAGCTGGCTGGCCTGGCCACGTCGCCATCAGGGGCAACCTAGATCCGCCTCCTCTAGATTCTCCACCAGGGCTGAGCGGCCTGGCCTGGTCGTGCCACCACCAGGGGTCGCCGGCTCTCGCAACTCCGGTGGGGCCTGAAAGTGGATTTGGATGCCGCCAGATGCTCGCAACTGAAGAGCGCCGCCGCCAGATGCTCGCAACTCGGGAGCGACGCCGGATATCGTCAGGAGGGGCTGACCGTATGTCTAACGGATACAAGTGCTGGGGTAGCAACGTGGATGAGGACCCGCAAGTACTGTCGTGAATTGAAACGTCGTTATCGGCCCGTTAGGTAGGTTTGCGGCGAGACTGGCTTGACTCTCGCGTGTGTATAGATTTTAGGTGGGAGTAGCTACTCTATGTAGGGTAATTATTCTGTACTCTAGAGAGTAGTTACTCTCATGTGATATATCTGTAGATTTTTTATGTATATAGCCTAACAAAGTATATGTACGCGGAGTATATAATCATACTAAAATATCTACAACAATATTTATGTTGAGTATGTATGTATACATAGAGTATATGGTTATACTTATTTTATATAGTACTGTAATGACATTTATAGTAATATATTAAAAAATATAGGCTATGTTAAATTTTTTCAGATAGTAAAATTTCGAGTATCTTAAAATAAGTATCTAAACATACTTAAGATGATAAATGAGTATACATCCATACATAATGTTAATTATTGAACATTAGAGTAACTACTGTATATATATATAAGGCAGTGTTATTCTATACCCTAGGTGTACAATATTATTCTACACCATGGTCAAAACTAGCTCACCCCACCAACCAGCCCACACGGTCCGACTGCACGCACCACCCAACCACCTCGTCTCCACCGCCTACTTGATCGGACGAAGCACGCCGCGACGGCCCGACCACCTCGCCGCTCGCGTCGCCCCCACCCCAGCGATCGCGGTGGCGCAGTCCCCCACCCCACCGGCGTCGATCCCCACCTCAGCGATCGCGGCGGCGCACTCCCTCACCCCCAGCGCCATCCCGAGCTCGCTCGACCACCCACCCGACGGTGCTACCCCAACAGCCCAACTACCTTCGGGCTCCGGCATCTCAGACGAGCGAAGGACCTGGATCGGGGGGGGGGGGGGGGGGGGGGGGGGGGGGGGGTTGCGTAGGGGATGAGATCGCACTTGTTGGAGAGGTCTAGCTCTGTTGACTCGTATGGCAGGCCTTTCTCGTCTAGCCTAAAGTGGCACCGCTGATTGAATAGGCTCACAAGTCTGTAGCTGAAACGCTTCTTCTTTCATGAAATTTCTTTCTTTCTCTGGCTGCTCTTCTTTTCCTATGTACAAGCACTATATTGAACTGATTATATTGACTTGATACACCCAGTCCTACTAGATTTGTTGGAACATAGCATCAACGAACATGCCTGCAACCTGAAAATGGATGCCTGAGCTCCTCGTACTTGTATTCCAGTTTAATTTGTCAAGAATGAATACAAAAATTAAATCGACGCTTTAGATTCGTACATGAATACCTTAACAATGACCTGACCTATATATTACTGGATCACATGATTTGTACTAACGAAGGTGCCCATTGGATTTGTACTGAATCCAAGCTATATAAATTGCTGGGAAAATAATTATGCAGTGAAAAAACTAAAAATACTATGGCCAGAGCAAAATACTCACAATGCATATGATACAGACCACTACTAGAGAAAACAGCGATAAATATTAACATCTATTAAAGAAAAGGTACTGATAAATACTTAAAGCTAGTTAAATAAACTGGCACTAATGGAATCATAGTACTGATAAAGTACCTAAACATACTTAAATACTGACGACTATCTAAAGATACTAGCAACTGCTAAGGTCATTATACTAAAAACTATTTAAAGATACTATAACTGTAACACCCGGTTTTAAAAACAAAACCAGGTATATACCATATGTGAGCCCAGGAAGTCAAATCTCACGTACAGCTACAAATAAAGGGTAATATCGAAAGACAATGCTCTTATATAACGTATATAAAACAAAAGAACATAACCTTAATGTGACGGAACGGCCCTAATCTCATGGCCCACATGTCCCTGTCAACCTCTGACAGCCGATCCCATGTTCCACTTAATTAAGACTGTCCATCACTGGGCTACATCAGCGCCCAATATCCGCAGGATCATCTCACAATTCGGTTACAACATTGCATACTTTTACAAATAATATCGGAATAAAGAGCGGAAGACTTAAATAACAATAGTTTTACAAAGCAGGGTTCCAAATAGAAATTAAGGTGCAGTTGTTACAAACCAAGTTCTGATAATAGAAATAGACATAGGCAACAGTGGAGAACAACAAAGATACTTATTATCACCCAGCCCGAGGGTGTACAACTATTCTTCGGCCTCATCGGCCTCTTCCTGGACGATGGTCACACAGCAGGGTGCAAGACACATCGGGGATTCTGTCATACCTGCAGCATGGGTAACAAACCCTGAGTACTGGGGTACTCAACAAGACTTACCCGACTAAAGAAAAGGAAGAAGACTCAGGAATGACAGGCTTAGGGTAGTCAAGGTAAGGCTTAAGCAAGATCAGGTATTTTGCAGAAAAGCATTTTGTAAACCTTATTTTATTTTGGAAAGATTCAGTATTCCTCAATTCTTCATCGTTCATGATTCATTTTACATTTCAAAACATACCTAGTTGAGAACCACTCTCTGTTGACAGTCAGTGACCAAGTCTCCATAACCGAGGAGCAACGTTAATCCAGATAAATAATACTCAGCTGAGGATCCCTATCCACACTGCATATGTAGCACCCAAGCTTGCATATGCCAACTCGTCTACCACGATTCCTCCAAGATTGGACCGGTCCTACGCCACCCGGAAGTACAGTACACCACTCCTTTCCAGGTACGATGACCACGTGGGTACATGCTACTTCCGCCATCTCTCCACTCCCAATGCGCGGTTGTCGGTCCCAATCAAGGATTTCTCGGAGCCAGAGCTTTCCGAAGTATGTGAATAGTTACAAGTCTTGACCAGCAGGCCTCATACGGATGGTCCCTAATTTTCCAGCCAGAACTATACCTTGGTTATATCTCACCCAAGCGTAATAGTCCCGTCAGTTTTTCAACCCTGTCCCGGTCGGTGTCAACTGTTGAGTCCCGGACTACAACCTGACGGCACCGTACGCTCGGACAACCTCTCCTCGCTATTGACTAGGTACGGATCAGATACCTAGCCAACAGCCGGGGAGTAAGACCAAATTCCCATAAACATTCCTTAAGTGATCACACTTTTGAAATTGGCATTTTATTGCAAAGTCTAATTCAATAAGCATTGCTAAGCATTTTTCAAATACTTTTGAAAAGCAGGTATCGGGTGTATCAGTGGTCAAGGTGGATAGTGCATCAATTAGGATAGCACACAACTCCTATAAACCTAATGCAATAATTTAACTCAAAAGCATTTAAGGAAATCATTTTATAAATTCAAGGAAAGGGTTAAATGCACCGGGGCTTGCCTTGAAGAGCAAAGAGGGCAGGCTCGAGAGCGGCGGAGCAGTTGTCGGAACTCGGGGTAGCCTCGGGGACAGGTTCGTCAGCGGCTGCCTCGATCTTGACTCCTTCTTCGGTGACTATACGAATGCAATGATGCATGCACATGAGTATGCTAGCATGAACAATGCAAAACAGGGCATACAACATGAACCCTAATCACTTTTTCTATTTTTCTTAATTATTTAAAAAGGTCATTTTATGCAGTTGCTCCAAAAATTACCAAATTAATCACATAAGTTCATTATGGTGTAGATAGATGGCAAAACAAATTTCATAATTTTTGGAGGTCATTACGGTGCTCAAATAAAATCAGACATTAATTAACAGAAGGCATTATTTAACAATTAAAATAAATGCTCAAAAAACAACTTTCTCCAAAAGACTTCAAAATTTCACCAGAGACTAAACATGGCATAGGAAGCTAACAAAAATTTATCTCATGATTTTTGGAGTTATAAATGATTTTCTAAAAATCCAAAACCATCAATTTATTAATTAAAAGAGGGATTTTACATTTTTAAATTCTTGCAGAAAAGTCAAGTTTCATATTTTTCTAAAATACTATATGGTATAGAGAGTCAATTGTAAAATTTTCAGAATTTTTAGAGCAATACAGAAAATCATACAAAAAGATAAAAACTGAACACTATTCACATATTTGAAAGAAAAAGGGAAAAGAGCACTGTGCTCTTCCCGATCGCCGGCGGCCGGCCGACGGCGGCGGCGCTGCTGCGCCGGCCACGGCGAGGCTCGGCAGATAAAACCAAGGGCATGGGAAGCTTCAGGGAGCTCACCGGCGTTGGTTAAGGGGCTCGGCGAGGTGAGGGGATGGACGGAGGAGGGTGGTCGACGGTGACCGGCGGACGGTTCACGGCGGCGATCGGCGCTCCGACGACCCTGCGCAACACACGAGACCGCAAGGGTCTGGTTAGAGTCGCGCGGAGCCAAGGAAGCTGACACAGGGGTCAGGGGAAGATGATCGTGGCCGGAGAGGTAGTATTTGACGAACCCGAGCTCGCTGGGTTTTCGCCGGAGACGGGAACGACGAGCTACGCCGGGCGATAGGAGGCGGTAGAGACCAAATTGAGGGGTGGGGAAGCTTCACGAGCTCAAGACGGAGCTGTTGGGCTAGTTGGTTGGGCGGCGGGAGCTTCGGAGTGGGCTGGCGACGGCGGCGGAGACGAGTGAGGAGCTCGGACTCCGGCGGTCCCTTTTATAGGCACGGTCGGGGACGGTAGAGAGCACGGGATGGTGTGGATGAGCTCGGCCGAGGCGTGCGCACTCGATTGCAAGCCGGCGGGAGGACGGGCGTGCACCCAGGGCCTGGGCGAAGGCTCGCCGGTGACGGCCACGCGGCGGCGACGCCCTGGGCACTGTAGGGGACGGGGGCGAGGGTCAGCGCTCGCGAGCGGGTGCGAAATGATCACGGGGTCAGCGGCGGCAGGTTGGAGGCGCGCGTGCGGCTGCCAGGCACGCGGCGTGCGCAGTGCCGGCGAGGCGCCATGGCCGGGCCCCCCCTGCTCTGTGCCGGCTAGATGTAGGGGATGAACAGGGCTAGGGCTAGGTTTTGACTTTCTGTATTTTGCAAATTTCTCCCAAAATTTGAACTGGGCAACAAAAACTCAAAACATCAAAGTTGTTCAGAAAAAAGAGATCTACAACTTTGTCAATATGGACATTTTCAAAATCCAAATAGTTTTTGAACTATATTTGAAATCAGAAAAGGGGACACTTTTGAAATTTGAATAAATTCAAAATTACTTTGGATTTTAAACTGAAACTTGAAAATCTGCAAATATGAAAGTTGTTTCTTTTGTCAAAACCTACAATTTGCTAACACACACTTTTTCTGAAACTCATTAGTTTTTGAAATAATTTTGAAAACTCAAAAAGGGACAAACATTGGAATTTGAATGAATTTGGATTTACTTCAAGCTTTGTACAGAAACTTGAAAATTTGTAAATACCAAAGTTGTTTCTCTTGGCCAGATCTACAACTTTGCTTTTTGGACCAACCCCAAATTTTGAATAATTTTCGAATTACAAAAAGAGGGATAAAATCCAGGGTTTGGAAATCAGGGTTTTGCAAAGGGATTTGAAATCTGATTTTGGTTTTTGAACTTTGGCCAACACAACAAAACTTCAAGACATCCAACTGAACAAGAATTACACAAAGCTAGGCACAGAGGTGAAATTACCATTTTGCCCTTATAGGAAGGTTAGGGCTTTTAGGGTTTTGAAAAGAGACTGCTACACCAGTACTGAGCAAACATAAATGCAAGGCAAGAATGATTAATGACTAATGATGATGACATGTCAGGTTAATTACATTTTAAAACACCAGAGGTGTTACAGCCTCCCCCCCTAAAAGAAATCTCGCCCCGAGATTCCACGTCTTAAGAAGGAAAAGGCAAAACCTTACATCTACAGAGATTCGAGAAAGTCGGGATAGTTCCTCGCCAAGAAGTCCTCGGATTCCCAAGTGGCTTCTTCTTCAGAGTGTTGGTTCCATTGGATCTTGTACCATCTTGTGGTGGTTCTTCGGGTAACACGATCCTTGTGATCCAACACGCGAACTGGATACTCAGTGTATGACAGATCTGGTTCTAGCTCAACGCCTTCAACTTCAACCACATGTTCAGGTATTCGGAGGCACTTCTTGAGTTGGGAGACATGAAACACATTATGAACTGCTGAAAGATGATCGGGCAAACTCAGCTTGTAAGCGACCTTGCCACAACGATCTAGAATCTCAAACGGACCAATGTAGCGGGGTGCTAGCTTTCCTTTGACTCCAAAACGAGTGACTCCTTTGGTGGGCGAGACCCTCAGATACACATAATCCCCGATCTCGAACTGCAGAGGTCGACGTCTCTTGTCAGCATAACTTTTCTATCGAGACTGTGCAATCTTCATGTTCTCTTGTATTTGCTTGACTTTCTCTTCCATATCTTTCACTAGGTCGACTCCAAAGAATTCCCTTTCTCCGGGTTCAGACCAACTGAGAGGTGTACGACAACGGCGACCGTACAGTGCTTCAAAGGGTGCCATTTTGATGCTCTCTTGGTAACTGTTATTATATGAGAACTCTGCCAAGGGCAAACAGTCATCCCAAGTATCTGCGAAGGTGAGCACACATGCTCTCAACATATCCTCTAACACTTGGTTGACTCGCTCAGTTTGTCCATCTGTTTGTGGATGATATGCTGTACTATGCAAGAGCTTGGTTCCAAGTGAGGCATGGAACACTTTCCAGAACTTTGCGACAAACTGGGTACCACGATCAGAGATAATGGTTTTGGGTATGCCATGGAGTTTTACTATGTTGTTCTTGTACAAAGTGGCATAAGTGGGGACGGTGTAACTGGTCTTCACTGGCAGGAAGTGAGCTTGCTTAGTGAGGCGATCTACGATCACCCAGATGGAATCAAAACCTCTTGATGTCTTGGGTAGACCATTGATAAAGTCCATACTGATATCGTCCCATTTCCAAGTAGGTACAGATAAAGGTTGCAATTCTCCTCCGGGCTTCATGTGCACGGCTTTGACTTTCTGGCAGGTATCACACTGAGCGACATACCGGGTGATCTCGATCTTCATCTTTGTCCACCAGAACCTTTGCTTCAAGTCCTGGTACATCTTGTTGCTGCCGGGGTGGATGGAGAATCTAGTCAAGTGTGCTTCATCAAGGATTAACTTTCTTAACTCAGGCACTTTAGGAACTACTAACCGATTCTTAAACCATACTACTCCTGTATCATCAATCCTGAAACAATCAGCCTTTCTGGATTGGACCTTTTCGATGATGTGCTTGATTCCAGGGTTATCTTTTTGTGCAGCAATGACCTGTTCTCTGATAGGGGTTTCTATTCTGATATTGCTCAGAATTCCCTGTGGAACCATTCCAATACCCAACTTTTCTAGCTCGAAACATAAAGAAGAATCATAGGGTTTCTTCATCAGACAGTTGCAATAAGACTTGCGACTGAGTGCATCGGCGACCACATTTGCCTTACCCGGATGGTAATGCACTTCAAGATCATAGTCCTTAATTAACTCAAGCCATCTTCTCTGTCTCATATTCAGCTCTTCTTGAGTGAAGATATATTTCAGGCTTTTGTGATCAGTGTACACATTACAGGTACCGCCCAACAGATAATGACGCCAGATCTTTAAGGCATGCACTACTGCTGCTAACTCGAGATCATGAGTTGGGTAATTCTCTTCATGTCGCTTAAGCTGTCGGGAGGCATATGCGATCACTCGACCTTCTTGCATCAAAACACAGCCCAAACCAGTACCAGATGCATCATAGTAGACATCAAAGGGCTTCTCGATGTTCGGCTGGGCTAGCACTGGTGATGTAGTTAACAGTTTCTTCAGAGTTTGAAAGGCTTGCTCACAGGCTGGTGACCAGACAAACTTCACAGAATTCTTTACTAACTCAGTGATAGGCTTGGCGATTCTTGAGAAATCTGGGATGAATCGACGATAATATCCTGCCATTCCCATAAAACTGCGGACTTGATGAACAGTGGTAGGTGGCTTCCAATCCAGAATGTCTGCCACTTTACCAGGGTCAACTGACACACCTTCAGCGGATAGGTCATGACCAAGAAACTGTATCTGATCTAACCAGAACTCACATTTACTGAACTTGGCATACAGCTGATGTTCTCTGAGACGGGATAGAACGATACGAAGATGCTTGGCGTGATCTTCAGGGGTTTTTGAGTAGACAAGAATGTCGTCAATGAACACGACCACGAATTTATCAAGTTCTGGCATGAAAACAGAGTTCATGAGATACATGAAGTGGGCAGGTGCATTGGTCAAACCGAAGGACATGACCAAGTACTCATATAGGCCGTATCTGGTGGTGAAAGCTGTTTTAGGAATATCTTCAGGACGAATCTTTATTTGGTGGTAACCAGATCTGAGATCGATCTTGGAGAATACTTTGGCTCCAGCTAACTGGTCAAAGAGAAGATCAATACGAGGCAAGGGATATTTATTTTTGATGGTGACCTCATTGAGTGGGCGATAATCAATGCACATTCTGAGAGTCTTGTCTTTCTTCTTTACAAAGATTGCAGGACAGCCCCAAGGAGACGAGCTTGGGCGAATGAAACCCTTGTCCAACAAATCTTGTAATTGGATTTTTAGTTCTGCCAACTCTCTGGGAGGCATTCGATAAGCTCTGCGGGATATAGGAGCAGTCCCGGGCTTTAGCTCTATGGCAAACTCAACGTCACGGTTAGGAGGCAGACCAGGCAAATCCTCAGGAAAAACATCAGGGAATTCACAAACCACGAGGATGTCCCTGGTTTCCAGAACATAGGCGGTATTTATTTGAGTGGCTGCTGGTTTTTGAGGCATTGGAAGTTGGAGAAGGAGTTTGGCGGTACTGTTAGGAATATCCACTCTCACAACTCTATTCAAGATGTCGATCATGGCTTTATACTGACACATCCAATTCATGCCTAGGATGACATCTATCTCCTGATCATGAAGCACTATCATGGTGGTGGGAAATACATGTTCCCCCAACATTACTGGTATACTGCGAACCACTTCCTTAGTACTTATACGCCCTCCAGGCGAGAATATGCAGAAACTTTCTTTTAAATCCTCAATTGATATCTCATGCTTGATGACAAAAGTACGACTGATGAAGGAATGCGATGCACCAGAATCAAACAACACAACTGCAGGGTGATTGGCAACGGGAAACCTACCGATCATGACGGGTTCTCCTTCTGGGATGTCGCCGACAGTGGTGTAGTAGACTTGCCCGTGCTTCTTGACAATCCTGCCTTTCTGGGCATGTTGCTGCTGGGCGCGGTGCTGCTGCTGCTGAGATCCTCCGGGATTCTTCTGAGCATTCTGAGCATACCTCTTGGGCTTTGGGCACTCACGAGACCAGTGACCAAGCTGACCGCAGTTGTAGCAGAGATGGTTGTAGGCTGTTTGTGGAGTGGTGATACGAACACCTGGGGCGTTCGGCTGTGTGGCACTTTGCTGGTTGGCATTATGGGTGGTGGCCGCGGTACGGACGACCACTTGCTGGTTGGGGTAAGGTAGACGATTGTGGTGGTGGCTGGGGTGACAGATGACTCTCTGGCGTTTGTGACTGCCAGAGAAGCTGCTTGACCCTGCTTTCTTCTTCTTCTTCTCTTCCTGGTACTGGCGATTGCTTTCTTCAAAAGCAACAGCCTGGTCAACAACATCGTGATAAGACCCAGTTAGGTTATTGGACAAGCTCCTGCGGATCTTTGGGTGCAGTCCTCTGAGGAAACAATCCCTCTTCTTCTCATCTGTGTTGACATACTCTGAGGCATACTGGCTGAGATGATTGAATTGACCCACATACTGCATGACTGTGGAGTCTTTCTGTTGGAGAGCCAGGAACTGATCAAGCTTCATTTTCATCAATCCGGAAGGGATGTGATGGGCACGGAAGGCAGTGCGGAACTCCTCCCAGGTCAACCGATGACCTTCTGGCTGGGCAGCCAACAGGTTGGCGTACCAAGCACTTGCCGGACCACGAAGCTGCTGTGAAGCGAACCGTGGCTTCTGGATGTCGGTGCAGTTGATAAGACCAAACTTCTGCTCCATGGTGCGGAGCCAATCATCAGCTTTGAGGGGTTCATCGGCCTTGGTGAAGACCGGTGGACGAGTTTCGGTGAAATCCACATAGGTGGTCTCTTGGTTGATGTTGTGGCGACCACGGTGAATGTTCTGCTGTCCTTGGTTTTGAGCCATTAGGTTGGCAGCGGCGGCCAAGGCTGCAATGGCCTCTGCTAGGGTAGCTGGGACAGGTGGAGGGTTTGGGAGACGGTCATCCCCAGCACCTCCGGCTCCGGTGCGAGTGTTCACAGGCATCTGTTTAAGCAACTTGGAACTCAGCATTCATAGACAAAGTTCTGAAACAACTGATAGATAGCTTCACTGATACAAAGGCAGATGACTTGATAAGGTGACTGACAGATGATACAGACCGATAAAGGGAAAAGATGCGAAAAGAAAGATACATGCCAGACTTGGCAACAGACAGACTAACGCCCCCAAACCTAGACTAAGGTTTTAGGTAAGCAGATGGTACAGACACTACGAGTCTAGTCGTCGTCGATGATGATCATGTTTTCGTCGTCATCTTCTTCCTCGAGGATGAGCTCAGGCTCTACTTCCTCGTCCTCGTCCTCGGCGTGGACATCTTCAACAGGTTCAACTTCTTCGTCCTCGTCTGGCTCCTGTTCCATTTCTGGTTCCTCCACTATTCCGTCTTCAGGATCCTCAGCAACAGGTGGAGCCACGGGGTGAAGTTGGTTGTGTAGCTGGTGTACCTCCTCATGAAGCATATCATTGAACTGCTCAATCTGGGCGGTGTACTGCTGCAGTCCATGGAGCTGGGCTCTGGTGACGTCCTCGCGGGTCCAAGCATCATTGCGCTGCTCGATGGCGCGAACCGTGTTCCGGTTGGCCTGCTCCAGGGAAGCTCGTGCCTCATAAAACTCCAGGCGGGAAAGGTAGAAGTCATGCTCCATGTTCTCCATCTCAGCCTTCAGATTCTTGATTTCCTCCTTCAGATTCTTGCGGGTGCGGCGAGGAAAGCGACGACCATTGGAGGATTCACCCGTCTCCTCTCCAGCGCGGGGTGCGAGCTGGTGACGTGGCACACCGTTCGGTCCAGTCGACTTGCGAGCAGTCAGCTTGAGGCGAGCCATGTCTGGACAAGAGAAGATAGATGAGAAAAAGGCTAGCAAGAAAAGGTATAGGTATTCTACCCCAAGAACCTTAGAGAGGAAGTTTACTTAAGTGATTATGACATGATGCATGAATCGTTCCTACGGAACAAAGCAATGCAATAAACAAATAAGGTACATAGGGCTTAAAACATGTTGTTCCACTAGCTAGTGTTGCCATATGAGAGACAAGATGAGAGAAGCAATTTGGACTCAAAATAGTCAAGTTTAGTTTGTTTGGACTTGTAACACCTCTGGTGTTTAAGCAGGTAATTAACTTGACATATCATCATTAGCATCATTAATCATCTTGATCATGATTTCATGTGTATGCATTTGCTTAGTGTATCATTTTATGTGATGTACCTCTATTGCAAAAACCCTTTTTAGCCCACTTCTTCCTATAGGGGCAACATGGTAATTTCACCTCTGTGCCTAGTTCTATGTAATTCTTGTTCAAATTTAGTGTCCTGATGTTTGTTGCTTTGATCAAAGTTCAAAAATCAGATTTGGTTTGAATTTCCTTTTGCAAAACCCTAAAATCCCAAATCCTGGATTTATTCCCTTTTTGATAACTTTTTCAAAATTCAAAATTTTGAGTTGGTTCAAAAAGCAAAGTTGTGCATCTGACCTAGAGGAACAACTTTGGTATTTACAGATTTCCATGTTTCTATATAAAATTTGAAGTAACTTCAAATTCATTCAAATTCCAGTTTTTGTCCCCTTTTCAGTTTTAAAAATTTATTCAAAAACTATTGAGTTTCAGAAAAAGTGTATATTAGCAAAGTTATAGGTTTTGTCAAATAGAACAACTTTCATATATAAAGATTTTCAAGTTTCAGTTTGAAATCCAAAGTAATTTTTATTTGAATCAAATTTAAAAAGTGTTCCCTTTTCTGTTTTTAAATGTAGTTCAAAAACTATTTGGAATTTGAAAATGTTCATATTGACAAAGTTGTAGATCTCTTTTTTCTGAACAACTTTGGTATTTTGAGTTTTTGTCGCACAGTTCAAATTTTGGGAGATTTTTGCAAAATCCAGAGTTCAGCCTAAAGTCAAACCCTAAGACCTAGCCTGTTCATCTTCCACCTACAGCTAGGGGGCCCCGGCCATGGCCGCGCGACAGCGCCGCCTGCGCCACGCGCGCCTGGCAGCCGCACGCCGCCCCTGGCTTGTCGCCCGCGCCCGCGACAGCTCTTTCGCACCCGCACGCGCACAGTTGACCTCCGCCCCGTCCCCCACTGTTTCCCGCGCGTCGCCGCCGCGTGGCCGTCGCCGGCGAACGCACGCCCGAGCCCCGGCTGCACGCCGTCCTTCCCGCCAGAGCGCAATCGAGTGCGCACGCTCTCGCCGAGCTTATCCACCCACCCCCGTGCTTTCTACCGTCCCATAGCCGCGGCTATATAAGCCGCCGGAGCTTCGACCTCCGCATCCACCTCCGCCACCGTGGACAGACTACTCCAGACACTCCGCCTCTCCACCAGCTAGCCCGAAAGCTCCGCCGTGAGCTCGTGAAGCTTTCCCACCCTTCAATTTCACCTTCCCCGCCTCCGTTTGCCCGGCGTAAGCTCGCCGTCCCCATCCCCGGCCGAAACCCGGCGAACTCGGGTTCGTGGAATTCGCCGTCTCCGGCCATGATCATCTCTCACCGACCCCCGTGTCATGTTCCTTGGCCCCGTGCGACTCTAACCCGGCCCTTGCGGTCGCATGTGCTGCGCAGGACCGCCGGACCGCCGGAGCGCCGCCGCGGTCATCTTCTCCCTCGAGCGTGTCGAGCCTCACCTTCGTGTCGAGCCTCACCCTCGTGTCGAGCCTCACCCTCGAGTCGAGCCTCACCCTCGAGAACGAGTCGAGCCTCACCCTCGAGCCCTGCCTCCGACACGTGGTAAGCATCCGAGCCTCCGGCCTCTGCTTCAACTCCGTTTCGCCCGAGCCCTCCCAGTCAGGTCTCGGACGGAGGCTTGTTTTTCCGTCTCGCCCGAGCCCAAGCCTCGGCGAGCGCATGCCCTCCGCTTCGGCCGAGCCCAAGCCTCGGCGACGCATGCTCTCCGCCTCGCCCGAGTCCGGCCTCGGACTGAGGCTCACTTCTCCGATTCGCCCGAGCCCCGCGATTCGCCGAGCCCGGCCTAGAAGGAGCACAGTGCTCTTCTCTTTTTCTGAGAGTTGTGAATAGTGTTCTGTTTTCTCTTTTTTGTATGATTTTCTGTGTGCATCCAAAAATTCTGAAATTTTTGTGGTAGACTCTTTATGCTCTGGAGTATTTTATAAAAATATGAAACTTGAGTTTTGTGCAAAAATTTGAAAATGTAAAATTCCCCTTTTAATTGAAAAATGAAGGTTTTGGTATTTTTTGGAGAATGATTTATAACTCCAAAAATCATGAGACAAATTTTTGTGAGCTTCTTATGCCATGTTTAGTCTCTGGTAAAATTTTGAAGTCTTTTTGAACAAGTTGATTTTTGAGCTTTTATTTTAATTGTTAAATAGTGTCTTTTGCTAATTAAGGTCTGATTTTATTTGAGCACCTTAATGACCTCCAAAAATTATGAAATTTGTTTTGCCATCTATCTACACCATAATGAACTTATGTGATTAATTTGGTAATTTTTGGAGCAACTTCATAAAATGACCTTTTTAAATAATTAAGAAAAATAGAAAGAAATGATTAGGGTTCATGTATATGCCCTGTTTTGCATTGTTCATGCTAGCATACTCATGTGCATGCATCATTGCATTCGTATAGTCACCGAAGGAGGAGTCAAGATCGAGGCAGCCGCCGACGAACCTACCCCGAAGTAACCTCAAGCTCCGACTCCTGCAGTCCACCCTCGAGCCCGCTCTCTTTAAGGCAAGCCCCGGTGCATTTAACCCTTCCATTTATAAAATGTTTTCCTTAAATGCTTTTGAGTTAAATTACTGCATTAGGTTATAGGAGTTGTGTGATGACCTATTGCCTCCTGCATTATTTACCTCCACCAAAAGATCCACCCGCCTTGTTTTAAAAACTATTTGCAAAATGCTTAGTGATGCTATATAATAGATTTGCAAAAATGCCAATTTCAAAAGTGTGATCACTTAAAGAACTTTTATGGGAATTTGGCTTTACTCCCACTATTGGCTAAGTATCTGATCCGTACTTAGTTAATGGGAAGGAGAGGTTGTCCTTGCGTACGGTGCCGTCATGTTGTAGTCCGGGACTCAACAGTTGACACCGACCGGGACAGGGTTGAAAAACCGACAGGACCTGTACTCTTGGGTTAGAGTCCCGAGGTGCTTGTCGCTGGCGGAAAAATGTAGGGACCATCCGTATGGGGGCCTGCTGGCCAAGACTTGCAACTATTCACATACTACGGAAAGCTCTGGCTCCGAGGAATCCATTATTGGACCGACAACCGCGCACTGGGAGTGGAGAGATGGCGGAAGTAGCATGTACCCACGTGGGTTAGAGTCCCGGATTGGAGTGGTGTACTGTACTTCCGGGTGGCGTAGGACCGGGCCCAATCTTGGAGGAATCGTGGAAGACGAGTTGGCATATGCAAGCTTGAGTGCTACATATGCAGTGTGAATAGGGATCCTCAGCTGAGTATTCTTTATCCGGATTAACGTTGCTCCTCGGTTATGGAGACTTGGTCACTGACTGTCAACGGAGAGTGGTTCTCAACTAGGTATGTTTTGAAATGTAAAATGAATCATGAATGATGAAGAACTGAGGAATACTTGAACCTTTCCAAAGTAAAACAAGTTTTATAAGATGCTTTTTCTGCAAACAGGACCTGTACTCTTGGGTTAGAGTCCCGAGGTGCTTGTTCTGCAAACAGGACCTGTACTCTTGGGTTAGAGTCCCGAGGTGCTTGTTGCTGGCGGAAAAACTCAAAATGCTTTTTCGGCAAATTCTCGATCTTGTTCAAGCCTTACCTAAGCCTTTCATTCCTGAGTCTCCTCCCCTTTTTCTTTGACGGGTAAGTCTTGTTGAGTACCCCAGTACTCAGGGTTTGTTAACCCCTGTTGCAGGTTTCTAATAGGTGGCGTTGATCCTGATCATGTCAGTGGGCTTGACGTGGTCTGGTTGTTCCTCATCTCCAACTTAGGTACTCCACCTAAGTGTGGTTCTGTAATACTACTCTACTTCCGCAACACCAGTTATTTTTTTTAGGTAAAAAGTAACATCTTCATAATTTGTAAAGTTTATCTATCTTGCTTCCGCACTCCGATGGTATTTTGTATCAACTGTTGTAATGTTGTAATTATTCCAACCTTTATGATGATGGTCCTGTGGCTCGTGGATAATTCGGGGTCTCCGCAGGGACACCCGACGGATCATTCCAGTAACGTGTTTCATTTGCACAGTCATTGGGCTCCGTACGACGATGACGTGTGCAGGTGGGCCACATTATTGGGAGGTTCTGCCACAGGACTCAAAAGGTCTTTTTGAAGTTTTCGCAAAAATGATCACTGCAACGTTAAAGTGAGATGCTCTGATACCACTCTGTGACGGAACGGCCCTAATCTCATGGCCCACAGGTCCCTGTCAACCTCTGACAGCCGATCCCATGTTCCACTTAATTAAGACTGTCCATCACTGGGCTAAATCAGCGCCCAATGTCCGCAGGATCATCTCACAATTCGGTTACAGCATTGCATACTTTTACAAATAATATCGGAATAAAGAGCGGAAGACTTAAATAACAATAGTTTTACAAAGCAGGGTTCCAAATAGAAATTAAGGTGCAGTTATTACAAACCAAGTTCTGATAATAGAAATAGACATAGGCAACATAGTGCAGAACAACAAAGATACTTATAATCACCCAGCCCGAGGGTGTACAACTATTCTTCGGCCTCATCGGCCTCTTCCTGGACGATGGTCACACAGCAGGGTGCAAGACACATCGGGGATTCTGTCATACCTGCAGCATGGGTAACAAACCCTGAGTACTGTGGTACTCAACAAGACTTACCCGACTAAAGAAAAGGGAGAAGACTCAGGAATGAGAGGCTTAGGGTAGTCAAGGTAAGGCTTAAGCAAGATCAGGTATTTTGCAGAAAAGCATTTTGTAAACCTTATTTTATTTTGGAAAGATTCAGTATTCCTCAATTCTTCATCGTTCATGATTCATTTTACATTTCAAAACATACCTAGTTGAGAACCACTCTCCGTTGACAGTCAGTGACCAAGTCTCCATAACCGAGGAGCAACGTTAATCCAGATAAATAATACTCAGCTGAGGATCCCTATCCACACTGCATATGTAGCACCCAAGCTTGCATATGCCAACTCGTCTACCACGATTCCTCCAAGATTGGACTGGTCCTACGCCACCCGGAAGTACAGTACACCACTCCTTTCCAGGTACGACGACCACGTGGGTACATGCTACTTCCGCCATCTCTCCACTCCCAGTGCGCGGTTGTCGGTCCCAATCAAGGATTTCTCGGAGCCAGAGCTTTCCGAAGTATGTGAATAGTTACAAGTCTTGACCAGCAGGCCCCCATACGGATGGTCCCTAATTTTCCAGCCAGAACTATACCTTGGTTATATCTCACCCAAGCATAATAGTCCCGTCAGTTTTTCAACCTTGTCCCGGTCGGTGTCAACTGTTGAGTCCCGGACTACAACATGACGGCACCGTACGCTCGGACAACCTCTCCTCGCTATTGACTAGGTACGGATTAGATACCTAGCCAACAACCGGGGAGTAAGACCAAATTCCCATAAACATTCCTTAAGTGATCACACTTTTGAAATTGGCATTTTATTGCAAAGTCTAATTCAATAAGCATTGCTAAGCATTTTTCAAATACTTTTGAAAAGCAGGTATCAGGTGTATCAGTGGTCAAGGTGGATAGTGCATCAATTAGGATAGCACACAACTCCTATAAACCTAATGCAATAATTTAACTCAAAAGCATTTAAGGAAATCATTTTATAAATTCAAGGAAAGGGTTAAATGCACCGGGGCTTGCCTTGAAGAGCAAAGAGGGCAGGCTCGAGAGCGGCGGAGCAGTTGTCGGAACTCGGGGTAGCCTCGGGGACAGGTTCGTCAGCGGCTGCCTCGATCTTGACTCCTTCTTCGGTGACTATACGAATACAATGATGCATGCACATGAGTATGCTAGCATGAACAATGCAAAACAAGGCATACAACATGAACCCTAATCACTTTTTCTATTTTTCTTAATTATTTAAAAAGGTCATTTTATGCAGTTGCTCCAAAAATTACCAAATTAATCACATAAGTTCATTATGGTGTAGATAGATGGCAAAACCAATTTCATAATTTTTGGAGGTCATTACGGTGCTCAAATAAAATCAGACATTAATTAACAGAAGGCATTATTTAACAATTAAAATAAATGCTCAAAAAACAACTTGCTCCAAAAGACTTCAAAATTTCACCAGAGACTAAACATGGCATAGGAAGCTCACAAAAATTTATCTCATGATTTTTGGAGTTATAAATGATTTTCTAAAAATCCAAAACCATCCATTTATTAATTAAAAGAGGGATTTTACATTTTTAAATTCTTGCAGAAAAGTCAAGTTTCATATTTTTCTAAAATACTACATGGTATAGAGAGTCAATTGTAAAATTTTCAGAATTTTTAGAGCAATACAAAAAATCATACAAAAAGATGAAAACTGAACACTATTCACATATTTGAAAGAAAAAGGGAAAAGAGCACTGTGCTCTTCCCGATCGCCGGCGGCCGGCCGACGGCGGCGGCGCTGCTGCGCCGGCCACGGCGAGGCTCGGCAGATAAAACCAAGGGCATGGGAAGCTTCAGGGAGCTCACCGGCGTTGATTAAGGGGCTCGGCGAGGTGAGGGGATGGACGGAGGAGGGTGGTCGACGGTGACCGGCGGACGGTTCACGGCGGCGATCGGCGCTCCGACGACCCTGCGCAACACACGAGACCGCAAGGGTCTGGTTAGAGTCGCGCGGAGCCAAGGAAGCTGACACAGGGGTCAGGGGAAGATGATCGTGGCCGGAGAGGTAGTATTTGACGAACCCGAGCTCGCTGGGTTTTCGCCGGAGACGGGAACGACGAGCTACGCCGGGCGATAGGAGGCGGTAGAGACCAAATTGAGGGGTGGGGAAGCTTCACGAGCTCAAGACGGAGCTGTTGGGCTAGTTGGTTGGGCGGCGGGAGCTTCGGAGTGGGCTGGCGACGGCGGCGGAGACGAGTGAGGAGCTCGGACTCCGGCGGTCCCTTTTATAGACACGGTCGGGGACGGTAGAGAGCACGGGATGGTGTGGATGAGCTCGGCCGAGGCGTGCGCACTCGATTGCAAGCCGGCGGGAGGACGGGCGTGCACCCAGGGCCTGGGCGAAGGCTCGCCGGTGACGGCCACGCGGCGGCGACGCCCTGGGCACTGTAGAGGACGGGGGCGAGGGTCAGCGCTCGCGAGCGGGTGCGAAATGATCACGGGGTCAGCGGCGGCAGGTTGGAGGCGCGCGTGCGGCTGCCAGGCACGCGGCGTGCGCAGTGCCGGCGAGGCGCCATGGCCGGGCCCCCCCTGCTCTGTGCCGGCTAGAGGTAGGGGATGAACAGGGCTAGGTCTAGGTTTTGACTTTCTGTATTTTGCAAATTTCTCCCAAAATTTGAACTGGGCAACAAAAACTCCAAACATCAAAGTTGTTCAGAAAAAAGAGATCTACAACTTTGTCAATATGGACATTTTCAAAATCCAAATAGTTTTTGAACTATATTTGAAATCAGAAAAGGGGACACTTTTGAAATTTGAATAAATTCAAAATTACTTTGGATTTTAAACTGAAACTTGAAAATCTGCAAATATGAAAGTTGTTTCTTTTGTCAAAACCTACAACTTTGCTAATACACACTTTTTCTGAAACTCATTAGTTTTTGAAATAATTTTGAAAACTCAAAAAGGGACAAACACTGGAATTTGAATGAATTTGGATTTAGTTCAAGCTTTGTACAGAAACTTGAAAATTTGTAAATACCAAAGTTGTTTCTCTTGGCCAGATCTACAACTTTGCTTTTTGGACCAACCCCAAATTTTGAATAATTTTCGAATTACAAAAAGAGGGATAAAATCCAGGGTTTGGAAATCAGGGTTTTGCAAAGGGATTTGAAATCTGATTTTGGTTTTTGAAATTTGGCCAACACAACAAAACTTAAAGACATCCAACTGAACAAGAATTACACAAAGCTAGGCACAGAGGTGAAATTACCATTTTGCCCTTATAGGAAGGTTAGGGCTTTTAGGGTTTTGAAAAGAGACTGCTACACCAGTACTGAGCAAACATAAATGCAAGGCAAGAATGATTAATGACTAATGATGATGACATGTCAGGTTAATTACATTTTAAAACACCAGAGGTGTTACACTTAAAGAGCAGACAGCGGAAAGACACTCCGATCTTCAGATGGAGACACCAACTTCACAGGGACATCTGACTGGTTGATCACAAGCCTAACTTCTCCAACTCTTGCAGTCTGGTACCCATCCGGGATTTTTCCAAAGTATTGAAAAGTAAAGCAAGCATAAGTACATCTCGTACTTAACAAATATAACATGGGGTTCATGCGGCTCAAAAAGCTGACACGGGTTTAACTGCATTAGCTTTTAGTTGGCATAATTTTAGCATTAGGTAAACGTATATTATGCTTAACCCAAAAAAAACCATATGATCACATTAGTTCCATCATCATAATAATAATATTCTCATATCCAGTATTAAACATTAATTAACCATTTAACCAGCTTTTCTGTGAGTTTTCCGGGCCGCTCGTAACCGTGAGCACGGCTGATATATCAGTTTTACACTCTGCAGAGGTTGTACACTTTACCCGATGAGTCGTGATTCCCATATGCCGGGGTTTGCAAGGCCCACATTACACTTCCAAGGTACACGGCAGGGTTCACTGCGCAGCCTTTCAAAGGTTCGTCTAACAAGTTAGGGCCGCTAGGTCTTAAGGCAAGGGGAAGAAGGGTCTCTCAACCTTGCGGCATGCAGGCAAGGGGAAAGAAACCGCCCTAAATCCATCTCGGCAAGACCCAACGCGCCTATACAGGTGACCACTAACAAGCTAGAAAAGGTCCTTATACTGAGCTAAGGTCAGAGCCATATAACCCTCATGGTTGCACTGTAAGTCCCAGCTTTTGCTGACAGATAGGCAAGTTTTAATCATCTTTGTATAAGTCATAAATCATTAACCATGAATCATTAATTTGTGATCGGATCATGTTGGTTTAACTTTGAGCGCTAGCAATATACTACCCAAATGCATGATATCCCGCAGGTGACAAGGTAATGGATAACAAGAACTAGGTAAACCTTAACGGTATACAAATTAGACACATGCAATATGAATTAAGTGATTACGGTGAATAGGCAACAAGGATGGTCCCATGCTATACTTGCCTTAAACTCAAAATCCTTCCTTTGTTGACTCGTAGACTTCCAAGGGTTGACTCTTGATCACGATCTTCTTCTTGATCACCAACGTAAACTCACCGACTGGACACACGATCATAGAACACCACACAAGCATCCAAAAGCAGTCATGCAAAGCAACATAGCCTATGATTAGAACAGTACACCAATCAATCAATCAATAAATAAATAAATAAAGAGTTTTGAAAACTGATCTACGATTCGCTACGAACATACAAGCGTGAAGATCACGCTAAACGGAGATATAGCGAAAAAGATATGAAATAAACAAGATTAGAAGTACTAATTACTAGATTAGATTTAACTCAAATTTTAACTACAGAAAACAGTACTGAAAGTTATAAAGTTTGAAAGAACTTTTCGAAATGAATCTAACGCAAGTTGAACGGACTAAATCGGAGTTAAAACGAAGAAGTTATAGGCATTTGAAATCAGTGGCAAAACTGTAAATACAGCGAACTTAATTACGAAATTAAATAAATAAAAACGAAAATCAGATTTTACTTGAGCTGACGGACGTCGGCGATGAATATTGACTGCAGGTTGCTTTTGTGGAGGATGAACGAGAGCCAAAAATCGATAACCGGAGTTGGGGAAGAATTTGGCGGCCGTTGGCAGAGCAAACAAAATTTTCGGACTCCCAAACTAGGGGCTTCCGTTATTGTGTGCTTTGGCCAAGGGATGGGACACATATATATGGAGAAAAACTCTATGCCCCGCGTCAACTAGCGATATGGTGCTAATTGACGTTGCACCTCCACATTTACTAATGGGCCTAAATAAATATAAAAGCCCATTAGTAAATAAAGACGTTGATATTTGGAATTTAATAGAATTATTGCACATGGGCTTTGTGGGAGGGAGGAAAAAGACAGATTTTATTATTTTCGAAATTATTTAATTTCTGGATTAAAATAATTCTAGAAAAGTCTAGAATTGATATTTAAGTCAGGAAAAAAAATTACTCCAATGGCTCCGAAAATTCAGGGAAAATTCTCAGAGACATTTGGAGACATGAGGAACTCAAATAAAATATTTGGAGCTCATGAAAAGATATTTTGGGAAATCTAAAAATTAGATTATAATCCCAGAAAAATAAGAAAAAGTGCCCGAAAAAGCTAGAAAACTTCTCGAGGTGATTTTGGAGATATGATGATGAATGATGAGCACCAAGGAATAATTTAGAGCAGAAGAAAAAAGATTCTTGGGAGACTCCAACAGAAAGGTTAAGCTAGGAAACAAAGAATTTGATTTTAGGAGAAGATATGGATAAGGCGGAGAAAGATATACGACTTAGTAAACGAGTTTTTTGGAAAACTTTACTCACTCGCAAAACAAGACGAAACAACAAGTTTTTGAAACTTTAAACTTTTCCAAACTCTTTGAAAACAAACAAGAAGTCTTTATTTTCAAAACCCTTTTCCATGAAATTTATTTTAAAATTATTTTAAAACCATTTTGAGCTCAAATTGAATTTTTACTCAAAACCACACATCACAAAAACTCAAATGCTCCAACATGAATGCACAAACATGTTTCTAAACCCTAGGTTAAATTTTTATTTAGAGAAAATTTTTATTTCCCTATATTTTATGAGCACAAAAATTTATAAATAAATTATTTTAATTCTAATTTAAGAAATACAAATTTCAGGGTGTGACAATAACCACAAACAAAATTATATTAAAACAAGTAACTGAACTAAGAAACACACACATACTATGTGCCGCTAGCATCTATAAAAAATACTGGCAAATACTGATAAATATCAATAATTACTTAACCATACTAGAAACTACTAGAGTTCTTGTTATTTAAGATACTGACAAACACTAAAACAAATTACTGATTATTAATGAAAAGCTACTTAAGGATACTAGAAAATACAGGTAAATGATACTTACAAAAATATTGTCAAACACTGAAGAAATTACTAAGCGACTTAAAGATACTGAAAAATACTAATAAA
This sequence comes from Coix lacryma-jobi var. lacryma-jobi, assembly GCA_009763385.1. NCBI lineage: Eukaryota > Viridiplantae > Streptophyta > Magnoliopsida > Poales > Poaceae > Coix > Coix lacryma-jobi. The sequence goes on along the minus strand of CM019828.1, from coordinate 73,536,810 downwards.
AGATACTTACAAAAAATAAAAAATACTAACAAACACTGAAAAAATACCGATGATTACTAAAAGCTACATAAAATACTAATAACTACCTAAATATACTTAAATACTCATGATTAATTAAGATACTAACAAAATACTGCAACCCGAATATATTGGCATATAGTTAAAGATACTACAACCAATAAAAACTACTAGAGTCCTTGCTACTTAAAAATACTGACAGACATTAAAGAAAGAATGAAATTAATACTGAAAGCTACTTACAGGTATTGACAAACACAGATACTAGAAACTACCGATAAAAAAGATACTTGCAAAAGAATAAAAAATACTGACAAACAATGAACAAAACATATTTTATTGTTGGAAGCTACTACAAAATACAACAGCTTAAACATACTTAACACCGACAACTAATTAAGATACTAGCAACTATTGTAGTTAATATTTTAATATTTCTCCCTCGTACCTTATTAGTATTTGTTGGTATATTCCATTGGTATTTGTTAGTATTCTACTTTACTACATATGATTATACTCCATCAGCCACTTGTTAGTAATAGTCAGTATTTTTCTTCAGTGCCTCCGTCAGTATATATTAGTAATAGGTAGTAGTTGAGCTGCTCACAGTTCAGTGCTGTTGAAAACAACAACTCGAGCGGACGTGAAGAGGAGTTAGGTCGGGCCCTTCACCAGTGCAGCTGCATGCAAGCAGGTGCACAAAAGTAGGAGCAGTCGAGCGAGTCCGGACGTGAGGGACGCGAGACGCGTGGGGAGGGCCCGGGAGTGCGGGCTGTAGGTCGCGCGCAAGGGGTTCGGGGCGGACGATTTGATTAGTCATGTGCTTGGTGCATGGTGTAGAATAGTTAATCTACACCTAGGGTGGGTTACACCCTAGGTATAGAATACTATTCTACACCAAACTGTTGTTCTGGATAGAATTCAGTATTGTTCAGTACTCGTGGGTCAGTATTATTCAGTATTTTTTGATGCTGGGTGTAGTACTGACTGATACTGAACGTTGTTAAGTACTACTCAGTATTTTTTTCTAGGTAAATTTGACTTGGTAGGGTGTAGAATAGCACTACCGTGTATATATATATATATATATATATATATATATATATAAAGAATCCATCCTGGATTCTAGGGACCAAGATTCTAAATACTACGGATTTTGGTTTGGAGTCCATGTTCTAGATGACAAAAACCTCTATTTGGATCCTGGATTCTAGTTTGACGTTACAGCTATTTGAATGTTTCCTTTCTTCATAATGCCCTCAAAACATTTTATTTTCTGAAATCATGCAATTTGGACTCGATTATACAAGCAACAAGCTTGCCTTTAGAGTTTAGAATAGTCTTGCGACATCAGGACTTCAAAGTTCCTGCCCACCATGCAAATGTTCTTGTGGTTTTCATTGCCTTCAAAGCACAATGATTACTAACTCAAAAATAAGCGCAGATTTAGAGAGCCAGGCTGCACCATGTTAGCCTAAGTTGCAGTAGAAGTTGCAACTGCACCTGATCTTGGTCCGTTAGCCTTTGCTATAGATTGATCATTGGAGTACACAACGGGGATTAGAACCGCAAAACACTAGTATGAGACTAAGAAAAGAGAAATAGATATGACTACAGTAGGTTCAATGCGAGACTAGAAGTCCAAATGAGGTGAGATACTAATCATGCAGCGATTAGGTTTGGTTATGAGCGTGGACATGTCTACGCATTGGGGAAGAAGACTCACGAGGCCGGGCACAATGTTGAAGCGCTGGAAGGGTTCTTCCACGGCGTCAGGATTCAGGAACGAGTTGCATCGGAAGTAGCCAAGCGCAAGGCCTTTTTCTAGGCTGCGTCGATGCCCTTTTCTGGTTATCTATCATTTGTGTACTATCGAAATGTGAATTCTATAGGTCTCCTAGGATGCTCGCAAGAAGCACATTGTTTGTATCAAACTTTTCTATCTTAATTACAAACATGTACAAGTTTTTTGCGTATTTGAGAAAAAAAGTGCGAGACTAGAATAGAACAAAAACAGAGAAGTATTGATATACAGTACGAGACACAGAAAAGAGAACGCGTCCAACATCTTTGTGGGGATCTGATCTGTATGAGTGGAGGTGGCAGTTGCACTTGCATGGTTAACCGGTGGGTTTTGTACGGGCAGTGGTTGCAAAGGTTATGCTAGGTCATCGAGGATTGCCCAGGGCAAAGTGCTGTTGGCGCGAGGCCCTGATGTGAATCCGGCCAGGCTCTCAAATGGACACGGTGAGAACAACCGAAGGATAAAGATAAGGTGAGGACAATACCGTCTTTTCACGTAAGGGTAGGGTGAAGTGTCTTGTGTTATTTGGTGTTATTTAGGTTAATTGGGATGGATTCTTATATTTTTACAATCTCATCTTTGGATTTTTAGGGGTGTTTAGAAGAGCTCCATAAGCTTCGGATTTATAAAAGATGGCCTCACTTCAAAAAATGCAAGCTAAACATCTCAACTCCACGATATTCAGATACAATCTAGGTGCCAGATCAATGCATTCCATTTCATGAAGCTGTCTCAAACATATCCTCTAGAATACTGGTTTCATAAACTTTTTCATGGAGTTGGGTGGGTAACTATCCACCATGCCCCTTAGTCCCTCTCTTGTACTGACTCATTCTTTTTCATCTCACCCCTATGAGAAATTTTGGGTACTTAACCCTTAATTTGTATGCCTTGTTTCTTTTAAAACTCAATTGATGTGTGTTTTAAAATTGTTAACATCAAAATTTGATAATGGATTTTTGTTTGTGAATCAGTAGAGGAAAGATACAAAATCAGCTGATTTTTCCCGAATCGGTTATTTGGAATGGTATCGAATAAATTAGTATGATGTCAGCGAGAAGTTGATTACATGAAAGAGAGACTCATATCAATACAGAAAATGGTGAGAAACGTGTCGGACTTTACCAAAAGGGAAAGATTGGGGGTCTAAGCTACTGTATGTTTTTTCTATTTTTTGTAACTAACCTTATTCGGTTACGACTCGTGTTAAAGCTCTGGGTATAAATATTAAACCCCGACGATTGTAAAGAGGATATTCATCAGTACAATCATATAACTTTCGACTTTTGCCAACCCTAGGAGCAGGAGTACTATAAATTCTGGTGAGTTTCTTCAAACGAGCAGGACTGCATCAACATTACCGACCTCCGGCCTGCTGGTAAATACCACCATAGTTTATATCTTGTTTGTAAGGTTGTATCAGTTAAGTTCAATCTCGTGCAAGTTTGATATAAGCTACTTATCGATTTTTTTATCACGTTTAAGCTTAGGCTGCATCGGTTAAGTTCAACATCTTTGCTAGATTTGATAGAATCATAGTTATCAAATCTATTATGAGTGATAAGTTTTGTTGTTATTCCTTAGATGCACTAGGTTATCAATATTGTTATTATTAATTTATTTAATTATAGAAATATTATTTTTTATTCTAATCAATATTGATAGATTTGGCCTAAATCTTATTAAAATTCATCGTCTTTTGTGTTCAATGCTTAATTTTGCTATGATGATTGATTTTTCGATCGCATCGGCTAAGTCTGTTCAATCTTGATTGTTTCATACTATTGAAAGGTCCTAGTTTGGTTTTGGTAATTGAGTGACAACTTTAGGTGGACTAATTGTGTTTATGTGGGATACACAAGAGATTAGTCCACAGGTACAAATGTGAAGAAGGAGCTTATTTCATATGTGACATAACATGGAGTCATGTGGCTAAGATGGTTAAGATCAAGACAAGACTTGGCTTGATGGACCTGTTGTGAAGGTGAAGGGCAAGTTAGAGGCTTTGGAGCCGTTGGTACCGAGTGTCGGGAGGCTTGAGCAAAGACTTGGCGCCAAAGGACCGAAGCAATGGTGAAGAGCAAGTGAGGTCAAGATTGATGGACCATGGAGGCCATGTGATGATATGAAGTGGATCGTATCATTTGATGATAGGTTGGTGCATGTGTTGCATCAACACCGAAGGTGATGGAATGGAATGCCCAAGGCAAAGGTATATTTGTAGGGCATTTTATTTCACCGGTCATGGGTGTGTAGAGAAGCATTTGCAAGATGTCCCATCTTATGGCACCGATAGCACATGAAATGAGATAGCTTTTTCTTCTTCTTGCTTCTTCATCTTCTTGCCCTTGGTTTTGTTCTTGTTGAAGCCGACGCCACTCTTGTCACCATAGCTCTTTTGATTCTTCATCATGTGCTCATAGGTGACCTTTGATGCATACCACCTCTCTAACTTGTTGCTCAAATTCTTCACTTCACTTTTGAGCTCATTGTTCTCCTTCAAAAGGTTAGTCTCATAAGACATAGAAGTAGAACAAGCATCTATATGTGAAGAACATGACATACATAATAAATCATCACAAGAGGTGGATACATGCTTCTTCTCTACATCACATGGGTTAGCACAAATATGTTATTGATCATTTGACCCAAATGATGAGCTCTCACTAGTTTTAGTTTCTACATTAGAAAGCTTCTTAGTGAGAAAAGCATGGTCTTATACCAAGTTGTCATGAGCAACACTAAGTTCCTCATGAGTCAATTTAAGCTCCTCATGTGAACAAGTAGTAACATAAAGTAGATGATTTTGTTGTTCACATGCATTCTTTAGAAATGAGTTTTCATTTTTCAATTTCATTGTTTTAGCCATCTCATTTTCTAAAACTTTGGTGAGTCTACATACAAGCTCAAAGTTTGGATCATCACAATCAACTACCACATTAGCAATTGATACCTTAGTGTCACCGTGTGACATGAAGCAATTTGGTGTAGAAGAAGAGCTTGAAGAGACATCACTCTCATAGCCATCATCATCATCAAGTGTGCATAGAATCGCCTCATCATTTGCACTACTTGAGCTTTGGCTATGGTCACCATCATCCTTGTCAAGTGATCTCGTGGATTGACCGTCATCATCATCACTTGACCATGAGGTGGAGCAATCTTCCACAATCACCAAGTTGTGGTCATGCTTATCATCCTCATGTGCCTCTTCCTTGGGCTCACTAACATCATCATCATCATTTGAGGGACTCCCATACTTGTCATTGAGATACTTCCACATGTTATGGGAGGACTCCATATCCATGATCTGTCTAAAGATATCATCATGCAAAGATCTAAAAATGATGTTAGTAGCTTGGTTCTCGAGATCTAGGCATTTCTCTTGTGCTTGAGTTAGATTTATTTCATCCAACACATGAGAAAAGCCTACATCTACGATCCACCACATTTGAGGGCAAATAAACTTGAATTTGCATATCATCCAAGTTTTCCATCGTGTAAAGTGAGTGCCATAAAAAATGTGTGGACAATCAATGCCTAGCCCATAAGTCGCCATCCTCTCGGGTCGGTGAAGACCACAAATGAGAGACCTTGCTCTGATACCAATTGAAGGGTCGAGATAGCGGACTAGAGGGGGTGAATAGTCCTTTCTAAAATTAATCATACCGGCTAACCGAAACAAATGCGGAATTAACAACTACCGGTTTAGCCAAGACTATACCCCTCTACTTATACTCTATGACACCTTACAAAAGATCCTAAACAAAGCAAATAAGGTGTCAGGCTAGCTAGAGCTCATCTAAACAATTCTACTTGCAAGGTTACACAAACCTAAGCAACTAGTACTCAATCAACCGGGGAGCTCCTACACATGCCACTAAGCAAAAGCACAAAGCCTAAGCTCACTAGCAATGCTCAATAACAAGGCTACACAAGCCAAATTAGAGAGCTCAAATTTCTTAGCTACACAAACTAAACAATGTGACTAACAAGGCTACTCAAGCCAATTAGTCACGCAAGAGAGCTACTTCTAAGCTACACAAGCAAAGAAGGTAACTAGCAAGCTACACAAGCTAACTAATTACAAGAGCAACTACACAAGCACAATATATATGAAAGTAAATACAAGCTTGTGTAAGGGGAATGCAAACCAACGGGATGAACAAGGTTGACATAGTGATTTTATCCCGAGGTTCACTTAGTTGCCACCAAGCTAGTCCCCGTTGAGGCAAGCCCAAAGTTGCCGCCGATCCTCTTGCTAGTGGTGACCCTCAAGTCACACTCTCCACTATGGAGTGCTCACAAAGAGCTCTAGCTTCCGATCCGGCCGGACCACTTGGCGCTCTTCGCGCCTCGCTCAACTAGAGTTGCTCTTCATGGTCCCCGCGGGGCGAGCACAACACCCCTCACAATCCTTCTCCGGAGTCATGCACAATCTTCACTATGGAGACTCGATCACCAAGCCGTCTAGGAGGTGGCAATCTCCAAGAGAAACAAGCACCACCGGCTTGCAACACAAACACCTAGTACCAACTCTTGCAATCTCTCATGCACCGCACTAGAATCGCTCTCTCACACAATCGGATGAACACTATCAAGCATATGTGAGTTAGAGGGCTCTCAAGCACATCCACACAAGCCACAGAGGCTCTGGAGTGCTCAGCAACCAGCCCAAGGCCGGCCACCCCTCTATTTATTGAGGGGAGCAACCAACTAGCCGTTTTCCCCTTTTTTCTGAGCTCCGGAAGGCCTACCGAAAGTACCGTTGGAAGCCACCGGTACTACCGGTCAGTGGAGGAGCAACGGTCCACGAAGCGTGCAGCGAGAAAGTTCTAACAGAACTTCTGGTCAACGACCGATACTTCCGGTCAAAAGGCCCAGTAGTTCCGGTCAACCCCTTAGGTGCCCGTTGGAAGAAATTAAGCACGAACCGGGACTTCTGGACGCCCGACCGGCACTACCGGTCACCCGACCGGTACTACCGACTGCAGCCTGAGCTCCGCGCTAAAACGACCATAACTCTTAGCTTCGAACTCCGATTTCGATGATCTTGGACATTTTGGAAAGCTTATTTAGAGGGCCACACAACCCACATGAATACATGATCCAAAGCACAAAGGATAAATGCAGATTTCCAATCCAAGAACCATCACTTCTCTTTTTCGACTCAAGTTTTCTCCAAAACTTCTCCAACTTCTTCTCCTTTACAAATGTGCCAACACCACCAAGTGAACAACATCATGTGCATGTGTGTTAGCATTTTTACAATCATTTTTCAAAGGATTTTCACTTGCACTCACAACGCCACTTGATCTTAGCAACAACGCAATGTTAGATCGCTCAAGTGGCACTAGATGACCGATATGCAAACAAGTTTGCTCCTCTTAATAGTACGGCCATGTATCCTAAACCCGGTCATCAACTTCTCTACACACCTATAACCGGTGAAACGAAATGCCCTACAAATATACCTTTGCCTTGCGCCTTCCATTCCATCTCCTCCATTGTTGATGCAACACATGCACCAACCTAGATCAAGTGATATGATCCACTTCATATCATCACATGGCCTCCATGGTCCATCGATCTTGATCTCACTCTTGCTCTTCACCATTGCTTCGGTCCTTCGGTACCAAGTCTTTGCTCAAGCCTCCCGACACTCGGTACCAACAGCTTCAAAGCCTCCAACTTGCCCTTCACCTTCGCAACCGGTCCATCAAGCCAAGTCTTGCCTTGATCTTCACCATCTTAGCCACATGACTCCATGTCATGTCACATATGAAATAAGCTCCTTCTTCACATTTGTACCTGTGGACTAATCTCCTGTGTATCTCTCATAAACACAATTAGTCCACCTAAAGTTGTCACTCAATTACCAAAACCAAACTAGGACCTTTCAGTACCTCATTGGTTGCTATTGCAAAACATCCCGCTACTCATACTAAGGCATTGCCTAAGTATGTTGCTCCTAATTTGAGAGGACTCAAACAAGTTTGGGTACCATCAAAAAGTGGATGATTGTGTGTAGGTACCATGACATTGGAGGCTTGATTCAATTGGATTCTTAATGATTACTATATGATTGAGTCAAGTAATGAAGCTTAGTGCACATCTAAACCCAATGCCAAGTCAAGTTTAGTGAAGTCCAAGTGCTATAACATAGAAGTGCAAAGTTCAAGTTGTGGTGATTTGTTGAATATATTTGAAGGCTTGCAAATAATTGATGAAGAAGCTTGCTATTAGATAATCATGAGCTAACAAGGTATATATCTAGTTGATCATATTCATTTGGGTGCATATGAGTTGTTTGAATTGGATATATATGCATATGTTGCTTGCTATAAGATGATTGAATGGATAAATTGCTTAGTGATCAAAATTGAGTTAGTTTGATTAGATATGTTCACAAGATGACCTTTAGTTAGTGGATTTGAATGGATATATGTCTTGTGTTGATGTTCAAACAAGTTGATCTCAAGTTTGATTCAATTTGAAGAAGTATGGCTCAAGTGTGAAAATCTGTCCAAAATCTGAAATCTGAACTAGCTGAGAGGATTGCCATGATTGAATGATCAAACCTTATTGGATTGGCTTGAAATTTGGTACACATGCTCTACATTTATGTTATTAGTTGCTGTAAAGATTTCATGATAAATGGATAAGTGATGCTTTGGTTTTGGAGTAGATTTTATCAACACAAGTGCAGCAGTTTTTAGCATGTAGTAGTGTGGAATGATAGAAGTCCAATAAAGCTCAAATTTTTATGACTGCTAGAAGACATAGTGAGGCACATCTCCACCAAATTTCATGGCAATTGGATAAATATATTGTGAGATATGGTCAGTTCTTTGAAAAGGACATTATCTGCCAGAAAAGTGACAATTATTGAATTGGTTTGGAGTCACTCTAATTGAAAGACACTCAAGTTGGAATCATGTTTATAAGTGGTTGAGGGACCTATGTTTGGTTTTGAGATAAGCTAGAAGCATGACAAAGATGAATACAAGGTCATTCAATTGAGAAGTGTATTTGACACAAATTTGGTACTCAAATTGAAGATCAAGACCAAGCTCAAGATGAAGATGAAAGATCAAGTTCTAGTATGAATTGATGTTCATTTGGAAGAAAGAAAAGAACTCAAAGAAGGATTCAAAGTCACAATTCAAGAAGAGTTCAAATGGATCAATCAAACAAAGTCAATTCAAGTGAGTATCAAGGATGATTCTTTGGAGAGAGGTCACTTCTCCCTTTTGTAGGGGCTTGCCGCCTTTGGTAGGTTAACCAAGCGAGGCTTGAATTGGAAGGCTAACATGGAAGTGGTGATCTAAAGTATCATTGGAGATGCTTAGTTGAAGCAATCAAGAGATTGATCAAGAAAGAAAGCAAGCAACACCCAAGATAGAGAAGCAAATCATGAGTGATATTCATAAATGCAAGCAAAGATCAAATGCAGAAGCAAGACAACCACAACAAGATAGTGCACTTGATCATTTGTGATTCTCATTTCATAAGGGTGAAGAATGATATTCAAATTGGTATCTATTGGTCTTCACCAAGCCTATAAATGGACTTCACATTGCTATTATGGAGCTTAATTGGAATATAATGACTATCCTCTACTCCAAGATAGCAAAGGTATCATTGTAATGTGCATGATCATCTCATCCCTTACTAGTATGCGGTTAGTGCATATAGTACATGCTTAATAGGATCATGCATAACAATTGAAAAGTTTAAATTCATAGCCTACCACTATTGCTTGATTGATTATATGATCTAGTGGTTAGTATATGAGTTTGTTCATGAGCTAGTGAACCTAAGTACTTGATCTAGAAGATGAGCATTCAAGTGTCTAATTCAATGTGAGTAAGATAACCATTGAAAGATGTGTGAAGAAGCTTACTTTAGAGCAAACCGAATTAGATATCTTGTGCAAAATTGCCTAGTTCAAGTCACAAATAAGATGCTCATGAAAATGACAAGAGTTCAAGAAGAAGACAATAATGCAAATGGATATCAAGTTCAACTCATTCAAGAGATATCTAGACTCACTTATACTTCAAGTAGAATTTTCAAGTGGTATCCTACAAATATGTCAAGCGATCCTCAACTTTAAGAGATCAAATCAAGCAAAGCATCCCTCACCAACAAGAGCTCAAGCTTATCAATTGGATGACCCATGCTATGACATAGGGGAGGTGCCCCATCTATTGGTATCAAGGTCAAAGATCCTACACATGGCGTCATTCCAACACATATGGTGGTGTCCATAAAAAATGCAAGATTCAAGCCTCAACTATATCTACCCTAGTGCAATCCTTTGTATCAAGAGAAGCATGCCTTTTATGGTCATTGATGACAAAGGGGGATAAATTGTGGCAAAGATATGTCAATTGTGATATGTCAAGGACAAAGGGGGAGAAAAGAAGATGGACATGAATCAAGAGGGAGCAAGATTGAACAATGGAAAAGGGTCACAATTCTTGTACAAAGAGAGCACACAAGTAGGGGGAGCAAGCTCATGAATACATGATTGATGCATTTGGTTGTGCATTACATTTGCTTGCTTGCATTGCATATGTTCTAAATTATTATATGCTTGTGTGCAATATTTGCTAGAGCTAAGACTTGGATGATGATTGTTTTTCCTTCAATTGATATCTATAGCTTAGTCTTAGTGTAGCAAGTGGTAACTAGAACCTTGTTTATAATGTTGATCTCATGTGGTATCTAGTTTCACTTATTTTTAGCAAGGTTGATTTCAAATATGGTATACACGCTTCAAAGGTAAAATTCTATCTTGTATACCTTAGCATCACTTAGTAGTGCTAACACTCCCACAAATTTCATATTTATGCATGTGTGCAAGCTTGAAACCAAACCTTTTGAGCACACATGTAGGGGGAGTTAACACTACTAAGTCGGGTTGTATGGTGCTTATCCAAATCTTTTCATCTGGTTTTAATGTTGGATAAGTAACATAGAATCCAAATAAGTTTAATTCCCATATCTTTGTAGAGTTGTCATCAATTACCAAAAAGGGGGAGATTGAAAGGTCCTAGTTTGGTTTTGGTAATTGAGTGACAAATTTAGGTGGATACTTAACCCTTCATCTCACCCCTATGAGAAATTTTGGATACTTAACCCTTAATTTGTATGCCTTGTTTCTTTTAAAACTCAATTGATGTGTGTTTTAAAATTGTTAACATCAAAATTTGGTAATGGATTTTTGTCTATGAATCAGTAGAGGAAAGATACAGAATTAGCTGATTTTTCCCGAATTGATTATTTGGAATGGTATTGACTAAATTAGTATGATGTCAGCGAGAAGTTGATTACATGAAAGAGAGACTCATATCAATACAGAAAAGGGCAAGAAATGTGTCAGACTTCACCAAAAGGGAAAGATTGGGGGTCTAAGTTACTGTATGTTTTTTCTATTTTTGTAACTAACCTTATTCTGTTAGGACTCGTGTTAAAGCTCTGGGTATAAATATTAAACCTCGATGATTATAAAGAGGATATTCATCAGTACAATCATACAACTTTTGACTTTTGCCAACCCTAGGAGTAGGAGTACTATAAATTCTGGTGAGTTTCTTCAAACGAGCAGGGCAGCACCACCATAGTTTATATCTTGTTTGTAAGGTTGTATTAGTTAAGTTCAATCTCGTGCAAGTTTGATATAAGCTACTTATCGATTTTTTATCACATTTAAGCTTAGGCTGCATCGGTTAAGTTCAACCTCTTTGCTAGATTTGATAGAATCATAGTTATCAAATCTATTATGAGTGATAAGTTTTTTTGTTATTCCTTAGATGCACTAGGTTATCAATATTGTTATTATTAATTTATTTAATTATAGAAATATTATTTTTTATTCTAATCAATATTGATAGATTTGGCCTAAATCTTATTAAAATTCATCGTCTTTTGTGTTCAATGCTTAATTTTGCTATGATGATTGATTTTTCGATCGCATTGGCTAAGTCTGTTCAATCTTGATTGTTTCATAATATTGAAAGGTCCTAGTTTGGTTTTGGTAATTGAGTGACAACTTTAGGTGGATTAATTGTGTTTTTGTGAGATACACAGGAGATTAGTCCACAGGTACAAATGTGAAGAAGGAGCTTATTTCATATGTGACATGACATGGAGTCATGTGGCTAAGATGGTGAAGATCAAGACAAGACTTGGCTTGATGGACCTGTTGTGAAGGTGAAGGGCAAGTTAGAGGCTTTGGAGTCGTTGGTACCGAGTGTCGGGAGGCTTGAGCAAAGACTTGGCGCCAAAGGACCGAAGAAATGGTGAAGAGCAAGTGATGTCAAGATCGATGGACCATGGAGGCCATGTGATGATATGAAGTGGATCGTATCATTTGATGATAGGTTGGTGCATGTGTTGCATCAACACCGAAGGAGATGGAATGGAATGCGCAAGGCAAAGGTATATTTGTAGGGCATTTCATTTCACCGGTCATAGGTGTGTAGAGAAGTTGATGACCGGTTTTAGGATAGATGGTCGTACTATCAAGAGGAGCAAACTTGTTTGCATATCGGTCATCTAGTACCACTTGAGCGATCTAACATTGCAATGTTGCTAGAATCGAGTGGTGTGGTGAGTGCAATTGCTAATCCTTTGAAAATAATTGTGAAAATTCTAACACACATGCACATGATGGTGTACACTTGGTGGTGTTGGCACATTTACAAAGGAGAAGAAGTTGGAGAAGTTTTTGGAGAAAACTTTGGTTGAAAAAGAGAAGTGATGGTTTTTGGATTGGGAAACTCTATTGATCCTTTGTTCTTTGGATCATGTGTTCATGAGGTTGTGTAGCCCTCTGAATAAGTTTTCCAAAATGTCCAAGATCATCGAAATCGGAGTTCGGAGCTAAGAGTTATGGCTGTTTTTAGCGCGGAGCTCAGGCTGCAGCCGGAAGTACCGGTGGTCGACCGGTAGTACCGGTGTTCAGAGGCAGCGCGCAAGCTCTGTGTTCGTGGCCATTTTTGTCCTACCGGTAGTACCGCCATAAGGCCCGTAGTACCTGTCGTTGACCGGAAGTACCGGTCAGGTGCCCGGAAGTGGGGTTTTCTTCTCCAACGGTTTAGGGTCCTGACCAGAAGTACCGGTCAGGTGACCGGTAGTACCGGTGGCCCTCACCGAAAGTTCCGATAGACCATCTGGAGCTCGGGGAAAAGGGGAAAATGGCTACTTGGTTGCTCCCCTCTATAAATAGAGGGGTGGTCGGCCCTTGGGGCTGGTTGAGCACTCCACAGTCTTTGTGGCTTGTGTGGATGTGCTTGGGAGCCCTCTAACTCGCTTGTACTTGCTATTGTGCGAATCATTGCGAGTGAGTGATCGCTAGTGTGTTGCATTGAGATATTGCATTGAGTGGCACTAGGTGATTTAGTTGCAAGCCGGTGGTGCTTATTACTCTCGGAGGTTGTCACCTCCTAGACGGCTTGGTGTTTGTGTCTCCGTCGTGAAGCCCCCAAGAAGATTGTGAGTGGCTCAGGAGAAGGCTTTGTGAGAGGCATTGTGCTCGCCCCGCGGGGATCGCGGAGAGCAACTCTAGTTGAGCGAGGTGCGAAGAGCACCAAGTGGTCCGGCCGAATCGGATGTTAGAGCTCTTGGTGAGCACTCCATTGTGGAGCGTGTGACTTGAGGGTCTCCACTAGCAAGAGCATCGGCGGCAACCTTAGGCTTGTCTCAATGGGGACTAGCTTGGTGGCAACCAAGTGAACCTCGGGATAAAATCACGGTGTCAACCTTGTTCATCTTGTTGGTTTGCATTCCCCTTACACAAGCTTGTATTTACTTTCATATATATTGTGCTTGTGTAGTTGCTCTTGTAATTAGTTAGCTCATGTAGCTTGCTAGTTACCTTCTTTGTTTGTGTAGCTGAGAAATAGCTCTTTTGCGTGACTAATTGGCTTGAGTAGCCCTATTAGTAACATTGCTTAGTTTGTGTAGCTAAGTAATTTGAGGTCTCTAATTTGGCTTGTGTAGCCTTGTTATTGAGCATTGCTAGTGAGTTTAGCGTTGTGCTTTTGCTTAGTGGCATGTGTAGGAGCTCCCCAGTTGATTGAGTATTAGTTACTTAGGTTTGTGTAACCTTGCAAACTAGAATTGTTTAGGTGAGCTACTTAGGTTTGTGTAACCTTGCAAACTAGAATTGTTTAGGTGAGCTCTAGCTAGCCGGACACCTTATTTGTTTTGTTTATGATCTTTTGTAAGGTGTCATAGAGTATAAGTAGAGAAGTGTAATCTTGGCTAGACCGATAGTTTTAAATTCTGCATTTGTTTCGGTTAGCCGACACGATTAATTTTAGAAAGGACTATTCACCCCCCTCTAGTCCGCCATCTCGACTCTTCAACTATGTGTTCAGAGCTTACTTAATTTCGGATAGATCCTTGGTTAATTTAAGCTTAATCTTGTGTTATTATTATGATTGTCATTATCTATGATCTCCACTGTCAATGACATTAGATTAAGTTTTTCTTTAAATCATTGGATGTATTCGTGATCAAGTAAGTAGTTTGTTTGTGCTTTATGATCTCTATCGGCTAAATAGTCGATAAGACAGTGCTTCACCTGTAACGTGTGTGCACGAGTTCACTTGAAGCCATTAATTGGTCTTTTAAGCCGGTTAGATGTAACTTAGATATCATTATTAGGTCAATGTCAATGGTTAGTTTCATTTTGTTGTTTCCAAGACTGCCATGTCATATGAAATAAAATGAAATTGAATGAAACTCCCCATTGAGAGTGAGTTTCATAGACATTAAATTCCATGACTCATAGAGAGTTGGTATTCGTGCCAAGAGAGTTTCATCTAGATGAAACTCATTTCTTCTCTTTCTTCTTAAATGCTATGTCATGTCATAAAAAATGCTTATGTGACAGCATATTTAATGCAAATGAAACTCAAATGAAACCCCCATTGAGATTGGCCTTACGGTTGCATCGATCACGCTCGAATCCCAAAGCAAATGATATTAAAATAAATCTGATAAATTAAATAGATCTATTAATTTATTTATTTTTTTGAATTTTTAGCTGCACGTAACCTATATGGTCGTATCGACTAAACTAAATTGGCTAAAGGATTTATGCTTTTTATGTGTATCAAAATAGCTATTTTAGCTTATTCTTTACTATTTTTGTCATTATTAAGCATGTATATTGAGTTTCTAGTCAATAGTCTTCACCATCGGCTGTTTAGCCATATTGGAACTATCTGGCACTAAAACCGTCATGTTCCGCCTTCTATTACTAATTTTTCACCTTCTTGTCAATTGCAAAGTCAAATTGACTCACACACCAAGGTTTCAAGATCTGATTCAACCGGCGTGAGGCTAAAGGAATTTTCAGCTTCTGCTTCAACAAATCCTTCCAGTCTCCAAGAGTGTTGAGCACGTGAACACACTTTTTGTGTCAACGCACTTTTTTTTTCGTCAACATGAGTTTTAAAAACATCCAAACTCTCAATGTCACTCCTGAAGAGCTACATGTGGGGACAAAGGCATCTCCAACAACTCCCTAAAATTTATTTGCTATATCATGTGATTTGGCAAGTTACTATTTTTTTTTGCAAGTGAAAAAAAGTTCTTTCTCCAACAATTTGGTAAACCAACATGGCAAACTTGAATAGCTGCGTACAGATTCAGAGTTCAGTCTGTTTAGACGGCCAGAGTTGAGCAATCTTTCGGCTCGGCGTACAGGTTCTGTCGGTAAACAAAAAAACAAAAAAAAATGTCAGGTAACAAGAACATAACATGAGAAACCATAAAAATTGTTTCGTGGGCTACACATCTGACTGTTCTCTCTAAAAAAAGAACAACAGAGCTCCGAGGCGGAGGAACAGAGAGCAGGGACTCGTATGCGATATAATTTTACATGTTATACTTTATTCTCATGGATTTGTATTAGCTTTAGTTCAACAAGTTTATAGTATAATCTGTGATTTGTATAATACAGAAAGTGCAGTGAATCATGTACAACGTCAGCAGCAATGATTCGTCAGCAGCAAGAGTTGTCCCATCATCAGTTTTTGCGGGCCAAATCAATTGGAAGTGCAGTGAATCTTGTATATTGTCAGTGTCAGCAGCAATGATTCAACGTCAGCCGGAGTTCAGCGTCAGCACCACAGCCAGGCACACTGCCCGACGACTATTCGCGATAGCAACCGAGACCCGCGCGCGCACGACGCCAGTGTTTAGCAAGTTGCGATAAATAACAACTTCATTTGAGGAGTTGTTGAAGAGGTATTTTTGTGCTTTTGTCAAAATTATAAGAATAGCAACTTGATTTGAGCAGTTGTTGGAGATGCTCTAACTCAAGCAGTCCACTCAATATCACAGTTGCTGTTTTGCTGATGTTGCCCGCCAAACTAGCGAGCTTGACACTGTCACGCCGCATGACTCAGGGGGTGTTTGGTTTAGTGGAGGTGACTTTAGTGGTAGTGTTAAAAGTGACTGAAAGTAGAGTGTTTGAAACTTTAGTGACTATAAGTGACTAAACTTTAGTGGCTAAACTTTAAGGGGTAGCAACCAAACAGCCCCTCAATCTGCCCGTTCTTCACATGTGGTAGGTTAACGGCTTCATCAGTTAAGTCTACTTGAGTTAGGCGTGTGGCACCAAAATTGAGGTGACCGATCAGATAAGGCCGTTGGAGTTAGGTGTGGGACGCTCAGATTTATTGAAGATGAGTGGATGACAAATGAGTGAGGTGATGCTTTTGCTAGGGGTATTTTGCTCTCCACATATCTTGTAAAGAAAAGAAAAAATAAAAAGTAAATGGAAAACAATTGTCTTGTAAAACAAAACAGAAGAAAGAGATAGTAAAATGAAAATAAAATGAAACTCCTAAATCAAAAGATTCGGTAGTTAGGCTATTATATTTTACTAGGACAAATACCCGTGCGTTGCAACGGGAGAAGAAAAAGACTCTAAAAATCTTTTAGGTTGACCCAATCCCGAAAATCCCGAAAACAAATAAATGCAGAAAGACCAAAGTTTAAATTGTTAATTTTGGCAGTGGTACACGAGCCTTAATGATCTCACGTCGACCCCGTCCAGGTAAATATGGAGCAACGGGGCACCGGACGCTCTTCTTATAGCGTGAGCTCGTGGCTCGTCCGCCTTCAGCTGGTGAGGTGATGCTAAACGCCCAGACCAAAATTGAACGAGCGCTCGTCTCCGCTCTACTGCCGCTGAGGTCTCGTGGGCTACCGAGACTGGGCCTTCAAGTTCGGGTCGATTTCGTTGCAAAGAGGACCGGACCGAGAGGAAATTCCAGCGGTCAAGAACCGTGAGCCTTTTCTTTTTGGGCCGAGCTCATCATATCCTTGCGGGATAAACAAACGAACAGGTATAGATAACATCCTACTAGTCTCATATCGGTCCACTAATCTTATGAGAATCCTAGTTGGTGAATATAAGTAGACCAGACGAAAACAGCCAAACAAAAACAGTGGAGAAATTTTGCCTCTTTATTATTTATTATATTTTAAAAGGTATGTGAAATGTGTAGTGTTATATTTTGAAAGGCACGTGAATTAATAAACACAGTTATATTTTGAAAGACATGTAAATCAAGGGTTAAATATCCAAATTTCACTGGTGGTGAACGGGCACTCCACGCATTCGAGTCACTGCCCCATCGCCCTGCGTTCGGTCGCCGACACTACGACCTCATCAACCTGCGATGGCGCCAACGCCGCCTACACCGTGCCGCCCGCCCGCTCCCAGCCCGTGACAACGCTGCGCCGCTAGATCCGCACGACCACGCCTGTGCCGTGCCCAGCCGCTGTCGGCCCCGCCCTGGCTCCTCTCCGGCCGCCGCTCCCGGCGATCACCGCCGCACCCGTCTTCCTCGGCCATCGCCATCGTCCTCCTCATCCGATCCTCCATCTCCGCACGTGCGCATGCTGCCTTCCGTAGTTAGCAGTTAGCACCAGCAGCATCGCGTGTGTCGTCGTCCGTGCATCACTGCCTGCCGTTCGCCTACCTATAGCAGCCTAGGTACGGCCACCCCTCTCCCTGTCTCTTCTATTGCATTTTTCTGGCCATGGTTGTTTGCTGTGCAGTGACCTGTGGGTGTTCGATGAATTACTCACAAGGAGTACGTGGCCCAAATGAATTACTTCAAGTTTGACACTATGTTGATGTGTGTTGTTGTCGAAAACTGAATCTTTGTTGATGAGTTTTGCTCAAAGTTTTAAATCTCCGGCTATAGTTGAAGCTATAGCCGGAGCTGCTAG
This sequence comes from Coix lacryma-jobi var. lacryma-jobi, assembly GCA_009763385.1. Lineage (NCBI taxonomy): Eukaryota > Viridiplantae > Streptophyta > Magnoliopsida > Poales > Poaceae > Coix > Coix lacryma-jobi. Next base: position 73,518,719 of record CM019828.1, on the reverse strand, counting down.
ACGGGACGAAAGCTAAGCTATTCGACAATTGGCGCTAAGAATAGCCAACAGCTGGTAGCCGGAGAAATCCGGATATAGCCGCTAATGCAGCCACATTTTAGCTGCGCTAAAACACTACCAAGCCCAGAAAACACATGCGGCCCAACTAAAATTTGTCGGCCCAACTTTTTCCAACCCAACCCTACCCCGTAACCTAAACCCGTAGCCTCGGTCACAAGCTCGACCCTGTCCCGGTCTCTGAGAAAAGGAGCAGGCGGCGGCGGGCTTTCTTCCGGCGGCGGCGACGGCGACCACTGCTTCTGAAGCCGGCGGAGGCATCTACTACTGAATCCGGTGTCAGGCCAGGGAAGCAGCGTAGCCAGTTGAATCCCCAAGCGGCGGCTACTGGCTGCTGCAGATCCCCCAACGAGCCAACCCGGCTGTAGCTCAAGTGGCGGTGGAGTCTGCACGACTGGAGGCAGTTCGAGTTCCTCAATCCTAAGCAGCAGCACCAATACGAGGTCGTTGAACACCATGGTAGATCCATCAAGTAACTTTCTTCTCTGCTGATCTGCTAGTTTTTAATTTGTTCTCTTTGCCTGTTAGCCTGTGTGAACTCCTGCCAGTGTCCTGATGTGTGAACTCCTGCCGGTATCCTGATGTGTTGTATAATATTTTAGGCCTAGTGGAACTGATGTTTTAAAATTCCATCAGCCTCTGATGTACTCCTTTGAACTTGTTATGTACCAATTAGTAATGGTTATGAAGTTATTTCAAGGTCATGCAATTTTTCTATTTTTTAAAAGCAAAAACAGCTAAATGGCTTAGCTGCAGCTATCTCCGGCTATAGCTGCGCATAGCTGCTGAGAAGGTCCGCAGCTAAGAGGCTTAGCCGGAGATTTAAAACCTTGGTTTTGATGCCATAATGAGTCTTGTGGCTGGACTCCACTGAACTGCAGGACAGTTCAATGATTCAAGTACAATTATGGATTATAACCAGGTTTTTGATCTGACCAAACCATGAAAATTCACAAAAGAACAATGGACAGATATTGCTATCCAAATGTATGTGAGATGTGGAGGAGGAGAGTTGGAGACATGGAGGAAGCAATAACTAGCTACAAGCTACTGATGCATGGCTATTTGGAGCCTAAGCAATAACTCTCTTTCTTGGGTTGGCTGGCTTGTAACACACCCCTTGTCGTCATTGTCAATTTGTCATTCAAGGAATCAACTGAGACCTACGGAGTATCATACTAGGAACTGCTTGTTTAGGTGATAGTAAGTGCAATTTATGTGTAAAGCACAATGCTAGGTTTAATACATAGATGATAGTCGATTGGACTGCCTAGGCACTCAATGTTGCTTATGTGCTTGCAATGTTTATTTCACTTTTATATTTTACTTCATCCCTCTCAAGTACCTTCACTATTTCACTAATGCATCATACCTCTTTTTTCCAAGTGAATAAGTGGACATTCCTACCAAAACCTTCATATCCTGGATGTGGAACTGAGCTGTAAGTCAAACAAGTGTACCGGCTTCACGGTGAGAGGCCACTGGTGCTCCAAAATGTGTGTTTTCATAGCTAGAGTTTCCTCCCCTGTTTTACCGTCCTTTCTGTAATCTCTCCTGTTTGGATGGCGTGCAGTGCAGTGAGATTCTCAAAATCTAAAAGGGTTCAAACGGGCCCTCAATTCAGTGTGACCAGAAACAGGTGGATAAAGGAGGTAGCTGGCCTTTTCGATCGCGCCCTTGGGCTGCTGATGCCAGTGGAAAGTGCGAGACCAACCGGCGATGTTCGCGACGGCGGCGCGGTGGGCGGCCAAGAAGGGGAAGCCCAAGATGGCGCCGATCGAGCTGACGGCGCCGCCGGAGCAGGCGCAGTCCATCACGCGCGCCATCTTCGACGTCGTCCGGGAGCACGGCCCGCTCACCATCTCCGACGTCTGGGACCACGTCAAGGTACAAGAGCATCCACCCCGTGCCCCTCGCGCAGCACGCTCAAATAAATACATGAATCCAAAATGTTCGACGGAATGCTTCTCCATGGACCTCAACAAATCTTCGTTCGGACGGACTGGACTCCGGCAGTGCATCCTGCATGTGTTCCTGTAACAAGCAGCTGAGATTTTATCTTTGCTTTCATCCTCAGGATGTCGGGCTTCGAGGTCTGACCAGTAAGAGGCAGATGAAGATCATGCTGCGGTGGATGAGGGAGCGCCAGAAGCTAAGGCTCATCTGCGACCACGATGGCCCGCACAAGCAGTTCCTCTACACCACCTGGTTCACCAACCCCAAGAACGCGCCGCAGAGGCCCAGGCCGGAGCTCAAGGCCAAAGCGGAGAAGCTCCCCACCTTCCCTTCCCCTTCTAAGCAACCGTAGTGATGAGGACCTGTTTCTGCGCTCTCTGCACTTGTTTCTGCTGTCCTGGCGTAATCTCCAGCATGGAAACAAATGCTGAATTCGTTGAGGCGAATTTAAGATTGTTATTTATGGCTATATTGTTCTGTGGAAACGCCTAACTGTTGTCTATAAAGTTGCATAATTAAGCTGCGTGCCTTCTCTGTTTCCCACCAAGGGCGCTTTCTAACAGAGAGAGCAAAACATGCATGGAAATGGTTGACTGTTCTCAAACAAAAATTGAAGAAGCGGGCCATGCTTCTTAGAAAAGGGAATATATTAATATCCCAGCTTCTGCATCGATTAATGTATATGGTTGTTCCTTATTACACACGGAAACAAAAAGTTTCAGAATCCCAAACACAAAGCGTTATGACATAAAAGAGAAATGATCAACACCACTACTAGAAAGCAAACCTATTTCTAAAGCTCCAACCATGTCTGGTAAACACTTCCATCGCAATTGTTTTAATGGTTCTGTATCCCATCATCACAAAAAGACGGTCCCCCTCCTTCTGAAGCAAGGACCAAAACCTGATCCAGTAAGTCGCCCTGAAGATAACCTGTAAGTAAGATGGTGCTGCAACTTTATCAAACACCACTTCATTTCTGGTTAACCAGATCACCCAACAAATTGCACTTGCACCTATATAAGACTCTGATATTTTAGTTTCTTATCTATCCCATTCAACCAGCCTGTAAACATGTTATAAACACTGGTTGGTGGTAAAAGATTAAAAGAGATCTGAATAATTCTCCAAAAGAACTTAGCAAAGTGACAGTCGAAAAGAAGATGTTGTATAGACTCGTCCAAAGAACAAAAACAACACTTCTGGTCTCCTTTCCACCGTCGTCTTACTAAATTATCTTTGGTTAGAATTACTCTCTTGTACAAGTACCACATAAAGACTTTGATTTTTAGAGGTAATTTAAGTTTCCAGATGAAAGTGTTATAAGGTATGGCTTCTATTCCTAATAAAGCTCTATACATCGACTTGACAGAAAACGCCTCATTCTGATGTAACCCCCATATAAAGCGGTCTCTCTGATTTGTTAGATGAACATTTGCTACCATAGCTACCACATTATACCATGCGTGCAAATTAGCACCCACCAGAGATCTCCCGAAGACTACATTCAACGGTGTCGTGAACAACACTGAACTTACCGATGCATTTTTCCTTCTCACAATGTTATAAAGTGTGAGAAAGAGCGACTTCAGTGGACGCGATCTTATCCACGAGTCCTCCCAAAATCGCACCTGAGACCTATCACCTAGCTCAAACTTGCCCCATGAGAGAAACTCCCTTTTCTCACAAATATAAAAAGAACAAAACACAACTCTTTCGTGCGGTAATCCTTCGCTCCATCGGTCCGCAAGGGACATGCGAACAATCTTTCGTCCGCTAATCTTGCTGCTGCCTTCCTAATTTTTGCGGAACCTACCCTCGAGGCCGCCGCCGCCGAGGGCATCGAGCGCCCGCGCCTCCTGCCCCTGCGTCGCTGTTGGGTATTTTAAACGCACACAGAAAAATCCGCAAGCGCACGGATACCGATGTAGCTTTCACCCGAGAGTATTCCAGGGTATCGATTTCCACGGGGAACGTGAAGTGTACTAATCAAGGGGCAAGATCGTCCAAGAAAAGAATGATAATATGGGTAGAGATAGATTTAGGGTTTTCTAAGCACGTCTATTTAATTAAAGGCTTACTATACTTTACTTACTTCGGGACATCAGAACACTAGCCATAGAAAGGGATGAGAAAGGGGCTAGGAAGCTCTGACTACGGTCCTACAAACACCAACCCGAACGTGGTGGACTACGTCGGTCGTCAGGGCTGTCACCACCTGGGGCTACCACAACTATCCGTGGGGCTGGGTGCAAACTCAGGTAAACCCTAGTCTAGACACCACGTCTACACTAACGTCTACTACTCTAATTACATATGATAACTAGAGTACTCGATACGAGCGGAGATCCAGTAAATGAAATAAAGCAAGAACTGAAATTAAATATAATACTTGAAAATAGTAAATGAAGAACCTGGAGATTACTTGAAGACGAACTAGATGTTGCACCAATACAATGTTGAGGAAGATCCGACAGCTCCGGTTCCTCCTCAGCTCTCTCCTTCTCCTCTCTCTAATCTCTAATTACAACTAGATGAACTAGACAACTAGAACTAGAACTAGAAGAACTAGAACTAGATCTAATTCTAGATGAACTAGAAGAGATTCATCTAGAGGGACCTCTACTTCTAATTGAAACCCTAGTTTCTGATGTGGAGATGAATAATGAAGATGGAGATGGCTCTTGGGGGCGCCCCTAGGGTCTCTTATATAGCCCGAGGTGGAGTAGGGGGCAAGGAATCGCCATGTCATCGATCCGCGTCACGTTTATCGCCCACCGTTGGATCAAACCGATTTTAGGGACGGTGGAGATGCATCCTAGGAGGCGGTGGAAGAATGTTCCAGAAGGCGGAGGCGAAACGGGCTCCGTGGCCGATCGGTCGGTCTTGGCCCAGTGGGCCCACATGGCGGGCCGCCTCGTGGTTTCTTCTGGTGTTCTTCTAGATCCTTCTTTCGTAGATTTCGTTGCGAAATTAATATCTTTTCATCCGGGACTCTGAATATAGCAAATGATATGCCCGTTTCGATCGTCTCGACGAGCTCTTCGCAATGGTGCACTCCAATTTATCACTTGAGATGCTTTTATATGGTAAAAACATGGATGTCCTACAAAACAAGTGAGAGCACCAAAACTCGTGGAACTTGTTAGTTTCAAACCCTACAACTATGCTTTGTGATTCATTTAGTGTCATTTCATGCAAAAGTTGATGGTTAATTTTGAGCATTAGTGAGCGTCAATAAGTTCCCCCAAGCTTACCCTTTGCTAGTCCCGAGCAAAGCCAATCTCAACAATGGATCAGGAGTTGCTGCAATATCTTCACTTCCAACAAGTACACATGTATTCAAACAAAAGTTCTCATATGGATTAAAGGAAAAAAATCATATTATTCATCACGGGGCTTAGTACTTTACCTTGAATCTTGAGTAATTGAAAGTTAGAATGATCAAATCAAGCACTATGTCTCTAGTTCTTTCATTTCACCTTTATCCCGGAGTTTTTATGAATTTTCAAAAGCTTAAAAACATATGTTGTCAAATTAAACAATGGATCCAAAGAGAAAGTCAACCACACCATTGAATCGAGAAGTGCATGTGTATGAACAATGAAGGCGGATGCTCTTTTGAATATATCACTCTCTTTTGTCTATCAGAGACACATGACTATCAGGCTAATTCTACTGTCGGGCACGTGCCCATTTTTTTAATATTCATTTTTTTCGAGGTTCCGGACACTTGTCCCTTTTTATTTCCTCGGGATCTTTCTTTTTGAGGTTTCGGACACTTGTCCCTTTTTATTTCCTCGGATTTTTTTTCTCTTTTTTTTCTTTTTTTTCAATAGCCACATGCTTCCAACAAACTTTTGAGAGGATTGGAACAAATAATCATGAGCATTTATGCGGAAAATGGATGAAATGTGTAAGTGATCTCAATTCAATAGCATGATAACTTCTCATAGGGTCAACAAAGCTTAATTTAACTCAATGCAATTAATTGTCATATTAATATTGGAAACTCTCCGGAACTCTAGTGTTGTTTAGAACAAGATAACAGTAGCTCAGATCATCACATATCATATATGTCAATTACCTAGACTCTGGATCAAGCATTTGCTACCCATATATTTAATTTCATTTTTAAGCATCATTATTAATCAGGAGAACTCATGCTTTGAAGGCTAGGTACTTAAAAGAAATTAGATAGAGCAACTATTCATCATTTCCATATAACAGATTAGAGAGGGTTCTTCTTTTATTATTAACTTCTTAAAACAAACTAAGCAACTTAACATAATATATATTTATTTAACCTAACACAATTATTATATTTAACCTAACACACTTTTTATAAATAACTAAGATAGTGAATAAGACATACCTGGATCACGAAGATAACGGGGGTGCGTCTCCCCCAAGCCGGTTCCCTTAATAACGTTGAGCCTTCATGTGCCCAAATATATTTTTTTCTTGTTAATTAATGGTGAGCCTTCATGTGCCCATTTTATTTTATGTATAGAAAGAAAACTTAAGAGGACAAGGATACTTACCTGGATACATGGGGTGCTTTCCCCCAAGCTGAATGTTATCATAGTCGTTCAATCTTGCCATGTAGCGGACTGGCGGTGGAAATGTGTTTCCTCTGTCGGAGCTTTGATTGATGCTGATGGTTGTGGAAACAATGCTCCAACAGTGGATAGAACATCCACTTGCTCGTCAGCTTTTTTTGGTCTTTTAATCTTGTGAAACTCAAATAGACAACAAGACTTGTGGAACAGATTAAGCATCAGTGGTTGGCCACTTAGGCCTTAGTTGTCCAGAGTTTCAGTAAGATCTCTTTCTCAATGTTTTTGTATTTTTATTTTTATGATGCAACGACAGTCTAACAAAATGAATGCATGCATATTTATTTTTATTATTTATTATTATTTTTTATGCCACCACAGTGAATATTTCATGTGGGTTTTTACACATCACAGAATTATTCACATGAGGCTTTAGGTTTTATTATGAAGTGCAATAAGTAAAATACTTTTATTTTCTCTTTTTTATGCAACGATAATGCAAAAAACTAAATATGCTATGGAGAGATTATAATGGAAAGGAAACATGCAAAAAGAGAAACTAATATAGAAAAGATAAATAGAGATAACTACCGATTTTACCTTTCGGTGAGGGTTCAATGTTTTAAGTCCTCTGAACAGGACTTCTCACCATGTTCATTCCTGAGGTGCATCATTTGATGTAGATATGTAGACCTTGATAACTACACCTCTTGATATGGTGTCACTCATGTTCTTCATTCGCCCAGCAATTTGAAGTGAAGCATTAGTTGTGAAAGCTGGCAGCATCTTGATTAGTGCACATCTTCTTGTAGATCTAGGACCTTCACTCTGTAGAATTTGGGAGTTGACAAAACTCCTCCATGTTTTGCTCAAGAGTGTGTCATGCTCATAAAGACAATGTACAGATCAAGTGCATAGGCTCTGTTGGTGGAAAAACACCAACAGAACCAAAAGTTTTGTTCATTCCTCCTTAGGCACATCGAGCAAGATAAACTTGTTGTTTATGTATTCTATTCAATCTTAACATGAGTGATAGGATAAGATAAGCATGAAAGTAGCATATTAAAATATTTAACAGATCAGATTGTTTAACCCAAGGAAGGATAATCTATGCATAATGTGTCGATATTTTCATGATTGTGATATATCATCTTCCAAAGGTTAGATGCATAACATTTGAGCTCATTGGTTAAGATAGTGAGATTCGAGAGAGTAAAGCTAGGAACAAAGAGTAAAGAACTGAACATGTTGAGTTGATTAGGTTGGATCAAATAAGGTGCAACTAAAACATGTTTGGTTCTTATTTATGCACATACCAGAATTAAGGAGAAGCTTTTAAAGTGATGTCACATACCTTGAGATGTTACCTTTATCATTGAAGAGTGATGTGTCGAACCACCTTGTGGAAGCTTCTCTTGTCTGGCTGGTTCTTCACGAATAGCTTGTCTTCTCTTGCCTATCTCACAGTGGGCCAACTGAGTCTTGTTCTCAACAGGTCCAAAAGATAGATACTTTGTCAACTATTTTCTTGATTTGTAGGCTCGGGTACTATCTCTATATCTTCTGATTCTTGCGGTGCAGTAGCTTCATCCTTTATGATATCCCCTCTATTCCTGGTAGTTGGTTCTTCCTTTGTCGGTTGAGTCAACGTCTTCTCTTAGTTTTCTTTGGCTGCTCATAAATGATGCAGTTATTGAAGAAGCAGCGAACCTTTTGGTCAAAGATCCAAAAGTGGATTTCTCTAATTCCGACATAGATGACAACATTGAAGGTTTTCAAGAACGATCTTCCAAGAATGAGTGGTGGATCATATTCTTCTTCTTGATTGGGATAACGTCCAGTGGCTTGTACTGATCAAAGTGTTGAAGCTGGATTTCTCCATCCTCCCCTTTAAGCAGATCTAGACAACAGAATTGTGTGTCCCCCAAGCTGGCTTGTGAGGTAAGTGGTTGCCCAAATTTCTTCAACAACATGTTCATGTGTTGAATTTGTAGACCTTGGTGTTGTTGAAGTCGTTCCACCTCATCCTCCAAACTAGCTCTTGTGTTGCATTAATTGGAAGATAGGACTAGTTCCCACTGCTTGTGTTTGTACTGTTTGATCTGAGGGTTCAGAGATGAGAGCCCACACGATGGTCTCTGTCTTCAAGTGGCCGAGCTCAGACTTGTTCACCTATTTCCATGGAGTGAGTGCTTTGATTGTAGGTATTTGTTTTGTGGCACTCATCTTCTATCTTGTTCTATGGATCTCATTTCTCCATGATCAGTGAGTTGTGTCTCCCTTGCGCAAGTTGTTCAAGTTCATGTGTCTCTTCATCTCCAGTGTGAGTTCATCTCAAGACTTTCCCAAATTGATATTGAAAGTTTTCCTGCAGGGGTTAGTCCAACAAAATATCCAACATCCACTATAGCATACTATTAGTTCAAAAATCAACATAGACACCACGTCTAATTTGATTTAGGAAGGCATTTTAAGCTAAGCATGCTTAATTTAAAAACCTTTGAAAGCAAGATCATCACTCCTAAACTAGGCACCACGCTCAATTTAAGAGATGTATGAAAGTACTTCAAACCTAAACATATTCTATAGTAGATGAAGGTAGCATTAAAACATTAAAGAGATTTACTCAAATTGTGATGAAAGAGCATGATTAGTGTATAGCACATGAGCATGACTTAAAGGCAAGGCTAACCAGGATAGCAACATGGTAAGGAATGTTCGTATGTAAGTGTATCCCCCAAACTTAGATTTTGCAAACATCAAGATTGGATGACTGTAATTCAATGTTGCATGATGATTAGTTGGACATACCATGTGTTTGTTGTTCCTTCGAACATTTTTGCTCTAGATCTGCAAAGGTTAGTAACAAGAATACCCAAAGGAATATTTTAACAATTATATCCTTATGCTCATTACACAAGGGCAGTGTAAAAGGAAGGTGAACACTGGTCTGAAAAGAATTCTTGTTTTAGGACACTGAGCTTGTCTTTTGGGAAACCTTCAAGATGTGGTTTGGTGAGTGGTTTCCCCTCCAACACCAACTTTAAGAGTACAACGAGATCTACAACATTTGTGATAAACATATGCATCTACAACCTCCCTTTTGATGTTTTTGTAAAAAGAAAGTGTGAGGGGGTTGAAAATCTCGAGTGTGGCAATGTTAGACCGACCAATTGAATTAGGAGATGTCTTATATGAGCATGGATTTAAAGAGGTGTTTATGAAGCAGCTTCCATGCTCTTTGATATCATCTTCCTCGATTTCAGAGAAGAACACCGAAGGATGGGGTTTATCATTTTCTAAAGTGTGGTGTGTTTTCTCTAGAGAAGGTTCGGTGACAACCAAATTATTAGAAGAATTTGAAGGAATTTCAAATTTGGTTGTGTGTTCCTCCTCGTGTTGGTCGGGGTTGGGCTCGACCTCATCTTCGGGGAATTCATCATAAATGCCAGTGTATGGAGTGTTTTCAAGGATTTTCTCTAGGATGGCTTTCCCTTCACTAATAGTTTTATGAGTGAATGATCCTCCCGAAGAGGTATCAAGAAAAAGGGCAGCTTCTTTGCTAAGACCATAATGAAAGTGTTGTAAAATAACGTCCTCGGTCAAAGAAAGATCTGGGCCAGTGTTGACAAGGCTTATAAATCTAGCCCAGGCTGCTCCTAGTGTCTCCTTCTCTTTTTGTTTAAAGGTAAGAATTTCTATTCGAAGGGCAGTGGTTCGGGATAGAGGGAAGAAAGCAAGACAAAATTTGTCTTGAAGTTCATCCCAATTTCCATCTACTCCTCTTACGTTATGAGCATACCACTGTTTCGCTCTTCCAAAAAGGGAGAACAGAAACAATTTCCATTTAATGGTCTCTTGTGTCATGCCAGCAATAAACAAGCAAGAACACAATTGCTCAAATTCACTAAGGTGGGTGTAAGGATTCTCGTCTTCTAGCCCAGAGAAGGGTTGCTCCCGAACCATGGCTATAAAGCTGGGACGAATTTGGTAGCCATCTCTAAAAATAGGATGTGATGATGGTGGTGGCTCCAACAATTCGCCTTTTGGAGCGGAGTATTTAAAGATAGGAGTTGAATTCATGTGGTAAGAAGTGTGGTGGTGAGGTAAAGGTGGTGGTAAGAGAAAAAATGTGGTAAAAGAAAAGAAACACGGACGACTTGGTTCGAAACTAGCACAGCTACCGTTCCCCAGCAACGGCGCCAGAAAGCTTGTTGGGTATTTTAAACACACACAGAAAAATCCGCAAGCGCACGGATACCGATGTAGCTTTCACCCGAGAGTATTCCAGGGTATCGATTTCCACGGGGAACGTGAAGTGTACTAATCAAGGGGCAAGATCGTCCAAGAAAAGAATGATAATATGGGTAGAGATAGATTTAGGGTTTTCTAAGCACGTCTATTTAATTAAAGGCTTACTATACTTTACTTACTTCGGGACATCAGAACACTAGCCATAGAAAGGGATGAGAAAGGGGCTAGGAAGCTCTGACTACGGTCCTACAAACACCAACCCGAACGTGGTGGACTACGTCGGTCGTCAGGGCTGTCACCACCTGGGGCTACCACAACTATCCGTGGGGCTGGGTGCAAACTCAGGTAAACCCTAGTCTAGACACCACGTCTACACTAACGTCTACTACTCTAATTACATATGATAACTAGAGTACTCGATACGAGCGGAGATCCAGTAAATGAAATAAAGCAAGAACTGAAATTAAATATAATACTTGAAAATAGTAAATGAAGAACCTGGAGATTACTTGAAGACGAACTAGATGTTGCACCAATACAATGTTGAGGAAGATCCGACAGCTCCGGTTCCTCCTCAGCTCTCTCCTTCTCCTCTCTCTAATCTCTAATTACAACTAGATGAACTAGACAACTAGAACTAGAACTAGAAGAACTAGAACTAGATCTAATTCTAGATGAACTAGAAGAGATTCATCTAGAGGGACCTCTACTTCTAATTGAAACCCTAGTTTCTGATGTGGAGATGAATAATGAAGATGGAGATGGCTCTTGGGGGCGCCCCTAGGGTCTCTTATATAGCCCGAGGTGGAGTAGGGGGCAAGGAATCGCCATGTCATTGATCCGTGTCACGTTTATCGCCCACCGTTGGATCAAACCGATTTTAGGGACGGTGGAGATGCATCCTAGGAGGCGGTGGAAGAATGTTCCAGAAGGCGGAGGCGAAACGGGCTCCGTGGCTGACCGGTCGGTCTTGCCCATAGACCGGTCGGTCTGGCCCAGTGGGCCCACGTGGCGGGCCGCCTCGTGGTGTCTTCTAGATCCTTCTTTCGTAGATTTCGTTGCAAAATTAATATCTTTTCATCCGGGACTCCGAATATAGCAAATGATATGCCCGTTTCTATCGTCTCGACGAGCTCTTCGCAATGGTGCACTCCAATTCATCACTTGAGATGCTTTTATATGGTAAAAACATGGATGTCCTACAAAACAAGTGAGAGCACCAAAACTCGTGGAACTTGTTAGTTTCAAACCCTACAACTATGCTTTGTGATTCATTTAGTGTCATTTCATGCAAAAGTTGATGGTTAATTTTGAGCATTAGTGAGCGTCAACAGTCGCTTCCTTCTGTCCCGCATCTACCCCGGCATTTGTCCCTGCGAGCAGCAACATCGGCTGCGAGCGGCAGCGGCATCGACATCGAGGGCCTGCGCCTCCTGTCCCTACGAGCAGCGGCAGCGGCTCCGTTCCGCTCTGTCTCCCCCGGACTCCTCGTCGCCTGCCTCTCCTTCTCCTCCGTCCTTGTGCTCCGCCACCCGTTTTGAGGGGAGAGGAGGGCCCGGTTCACAGAGCTCAGCTCCATGCCAGATATGGCGGCGGGTGAATGGGGAGGCTGAGGGCGAGCGGGGGAGGCGGGAGGAGCACGGTTGCGGAGGGTCCCTTATCGCGCAGGTGAGGCTTGGTCGCTCACGGACGACTAGGTTGTGATTGGTGGATGCCCGGCGGCGATGGCAGAGAGAGGATGCGACCCCCTGTGCGATCCCGTGAAGCCCCCGCGACCTCTGCTCCACCCGGCTACCTCTGCACTGCGCCCATGGAGGGGCTCTCCCTCATCGATGTCCCCAGTGAGGCGAGGTCGGCCTCCTGCTCTCCACTCTTTTTTGCCCCCGATTTGTTGCGATTGGCTCCTGATCTCTCCAACATTCTTTGTTGCTTGTCGTAGATCTTGCGAAGAACCCCGGGCAGCTCAGGTGCAAAGATCCAAATCACCAAGGATGTCGATGTAGACACAACTGCCCTCCTACACACATTGCTTGAAGGTTTGTTCTTTCTATACTCTAATCCATGTCCATGCATGTGTAGTTTTCTATGACCATGGATGATTGGAGTGTACAAAAAATGAATTTGCACTATGTCAATCTTCAGTTTGGTAGCATGTAAGACTATGACAGATTTTGTTCACTGATCTGTTGCAGAGCTCGCCCACAGACTTGTTTTATTAGTTCATTATGAGATGTGATTACTTTTATCAATTTGCAAATAGTAGCATAGAAGAGGTGTAGTTTTTTTCTTATATTTAATATGAGCCTTTTCTATCAAATGTCGGACTTTCTTTTGATGGATTTAGTAATTACTGGACCCAGTAATCACGTTACTGATGTATTGCTCATTTAACATGCACGTGTACAATTGTAGATGGAAAACGACAAAGCAATATGGGGGGATGCAATCCAGGATAATTCTGGGACTCAATTATTTATTTTCCTAGCGGCTGTTCAAATCAAGGAATAGAGTGGGATCTTCTACAATGCCAAAATTTCAAATTATGCCAGTTTCATCACACCATATGTCCAGGTTTGATCCCTTCATGTTTTATGTTTGCTCCTTCCATTTTGCTAAACATGCATAAAAATTTCTATTTTTTGTGCTTATTTTGTGATATGTGGAAACCTGAAGTAGTATCATGTCGTGTCGGAATGCATCTTGGCCCCCAGTGGGTTTCGGTGATTGGATGAAACACAAGATTACTGTGACTAACGTGTGTTTTGCAGAAACAAGATTGAGTTAGGTCACGGTAATGGCGACGATACAGGCATATGGAGTTCATGTCCCCTGGCGATGGAAATCGTTTCAGTTTTCAAAAGGAAGGACGACGAAGACGGTGGTAGACTAGGCTAAGTGTCACATGGTGTTGGAGGACACTTAGGTAGTCTTAGGTCTTTGTTTTTCCTTTGGTCGTATTATAAAGGGGAGTGTGAATCAGTAGCTTGACCTAGATGAGTCTATTGAGGTAGGTGTGATGCACACTTGTTATTTCATAGTCCTAGGTAGCTCAGAGAGATGCCTTATGTCGTGAGGATGAAAAGTCATTAAGGCCGCGTCGCGATCCGAGTTGGTTTTGCCCTTGAAAAGGGCATCGGGCGCTAGCCTGGTGGGCATCGGACCCGTCCGATGCACTCAGACTTGGGTACAATCTGGTGCATGGCATCGGACGCGCCAATGTTGCCACATCGGACGTGCCTGTGCCACTGTTCACTTGCGAGTGAATTTGGGGTAGCACCGGACGCTGGCATCGGACACTGAGGGCCAGCGTCTGATGTCCATGCAGAGAGGTTCCAGAGAGGGTAAAACCACATCGGACGCGTCCGTTGTGGCATCGGACGCTGCCCAGCATCTGATGCTCCTTTAAGTTGTCTGACAAGTTGTACAGTCGACCGTTGGTCGAGGTCATCGGAGCGTCCGATGCCCACGCAGAAACACCTGTTCGGTGCTCTCTTGGATGGCCGGTTGGGGGGAGTATTTATACTCCTCCCCCTCATCCATTAGAGTGTTCTTGCCACTTCCATCTGCTGAGAGACACATTGTGAGTGTGAGAAAGTGCAAGAGCCCTAGAGAGGTTGAGAGAATTAGTGACCTCCTAGTGAGAATTGAGTAGCAAGTGTGCATCCATCCATCTCTTTGGCCTTGTCTTGGTCAAGTGTGAGTTCTAGCTTGTTACTCTTGGTGATCGACATCACCTAGATTGCTTGGTGGTGATCGAAGAGCTTGGTGATCATCCGGAGGCTTTGTGGATGACCCAAGTCAAGTTGTGACGGGTAGCGAGCGATTCACCGGGCCGGAGTGGCGAAGAATCAGCTCGTAGTGAGCACTTGATCCTTGCGTGGATCAAGGGGGAGAGATACCCTTGCGCGGGTGCTCCAACGAGGACTAGGGGGTGTGCTGACACCTCGATACCTCGGCAAAAAGATCGTCTTGTCATCTCTACTCCTTTACTTACGCATTTACCTTTGAGCAATTCAATTCCATAATATATTTGTTATTCATTCACTATTGAATTGCTTTGCTAGAGTAGAAGTGGCATAGACTTGGTTTTTTGTGCGATAGAATAGAAAGAAACACACTTCTAGGCACAAGGGGGTTAATTGGGCTTAATAGGTTTTAATTCTTGCTAAAGTTTTAGAAAAGCCCAATTCACCCCCCTCTTGGGCATCTTGATCCTTTCAATTGGTATCGGAGCCTCATGCTCTCGATTTAGGCTTAATCGCCTAGAGTTAAGATATCCGGAGGTGATGGACCACCTCCCATGTTCGAGGGAGATGACTTCCCATATTGGAAAATCTGTATGGAGTCGTACCTAGAAGCGGTTGATGTCAAATGTCGCGAAGCCGCCATAACCGGGTTCCCCAAACCCAAGGAGGGCACTAGCCTCACGCCACATGAGGAAGAGAATGAAAAGTGGAATGCAAAAGCCAAAAACATTCTATTTAGAGGCATTTGCAAGGATGTGTTTAACCGTGTCCGAAACCACAAGAATGTCCATGATCTATGGGATAACATTTGTGCTCTCCATGAGGGAACCAAGAGTGAGCGTGAGGAACGCTATCATTTGGTTATGCAAAAGCTTCATTCCTTTGATATGCATGCTAATGAAAGCGCAAATGAAATGTACTCATGCTTGAATGTTCTTGTAGAAGAGCTAAATCGACTTGGCCTCACACAAATGCAACCATCCATTGTGAGGAAGATTCTTTGTGTCCCCCCAATTGACAAATATGGACACATTGTGACGGTGCTACATCAAAGCGATCTTTCCACCGCTACACCAACTCAAATCTTGGGAAAGATCAATGCGCATGAGATGTACATGCACATCACACCAAGTGGTGGCTCTTCCACCGACAAGAAGAAGGACTTGGCCTTCAAAGCAAGCCATGACAAGAAGGGCAAGTCCAAGGCTATTGAGGTGCATCATGAAAGCTCAAGTGATGAAGAGGATGATTCCAACATCGCTCTCATGGTGAGAAGAACCACAAAGATGTTGAAGAAGCTTCACAAGAATGGAGTTAACTTCGATTCAAGAAAGAAGAAGTTCTTCACAAGTAGCAAGAGAAGGCCAATCTCCGAGATGGATTGCTACAATTGTGGTGAACTTGGCCATCTTGCTCATCAATGCACCAAGCCCAAGAAAGAGAGCTACAAGAACAAGCACAAGAGCAAGAAATATGACTCATCTAGTGAAGATGAGAAGAATAGTGAGAAGCCATACAAGAAGTATAGCAAGAAGAAGAAGCAATACCACAAGAAATGTGGCATGGCTTACATTGTTGGTGATTGGCTCACCGACATTGACTCCTCCGGTGGATCATCAAATGAAGATAGTGATGATGAGAAGGAGAAGGTGGCCGCTCTAGTCATTGGGACCTCTACACCACCACCGCCACCATCGCCATCATCCTCTACACACCTATGCCTTATGGCAAAGGGTGATCGGAAGGTACAAAGTGATGATGACTCTAGTGATAGTGATAGTGATGGTGAATTTGAGGCACCCTCTTATGATGAACTTGTTGCTTTGCTTAACAACTATTCTAAAATCATAAGAAAGACTAGAGCCAAGAATGATAGGCTTGTTAGTGACAATGGAGCTCTTGTTGAAAAATATAACAATGCTACACATGCTAGTGATGAGCTAAAAGTTGAACTTGCTACTATGTCATCTTCTATCAAGGAGCTCAAGTCCTCTAACAAAGAGCTCAAAGCTAAAAATGAAAAACTTGACAAGATGCATAGTGATCTTACCACTAGTTATACTTTGCTCAAAGAAAAATATACTCAAGTCAAAGTAGATCATGATACACTTAGTGTTGTGTATGATATGCTTTCTCTTGAGACACATGATGCTCCTAACCTTGTTGTTAAGTGTGATATAGCAACATCTTGTGAGGACTTGGTTAGTGAGCATGATGAGCAAAGAGCTAGTGGCAAGGGCAAGAAAGTGGTTGTGGCCGATCACTATGATGACTTCATCAAGATCAAGAATGAGAATGCAAAGCTTAAAAGTGATCTAGAGAAGCTTGCAACCACAAAGCAAGTCATTGTTGAGACTCATGATGATGACTATAGCATGTCACTTGAGCTAGACATGCTAAAAGAAGAAAACAAGAGATTGAAGATGGAGAGGGATTACAAAATGACACCATCCCAATTGGAACTCCAACAAGAGAATGACAAGCTCAAGAAGGAGAAAGAGCACCTCACCACCGGATTGAAGAAATTCACCAAGGGTCAATGTCTTCAAAGTGAGCTACTCATGAACACCGTAATGAAGACCAATAGAAATGGTATTGACTTTCTTGAAGAGAAGATGAAGCAACGCAAGAGCATCACAAAGCCAAAGAAGAAGAAGATTGGGAGATGCTATGAGTGTGGAAAGGAAGGACACTTTGCTCATGATTGTGAAGAGCCTAAACCCACACCCTTGCCAAAGCATGCTAGGCCCTTTGCTTTCAATGCTCACTACATGCTTAGACAAGACTCTAGTGGCAAGATGAAAGTCATGTTCATGGGGCCTCCTAACAAGAATAGGCCAAAGCAAATATGGGTAGCAAAGTCACTAGTTGAGAAGGATAAGGAACCTCAACAAGTTTGGGTTCCAAAAGTTCAAGCTTGATTTCTTGTGTGTGTAGGTGAACTACAAGACCGGTGGATCTCATTGGGTGATTGATAGTGGTTGCACACAACATATGACCGGTGATCCCCGGATGTTCACCTCGCTAGAAGAGAATGTCGATGACCAAGAAAAGATTACATTTGGTGACAACTCAAAGGGCAATGTCAAGGGATTGGGCAAAGTGGCAATTTCAAATGATCATACCATCTCCAATGTGCTTCTTGTTGCATCTTTGAGCTTCAACTTGCTATCTGTTGGACAACTATGTGATCTTGGCTTTCAATGTTTGTTCACCGACAAAGAAGTGGTTGTGACCAAGAAAGATGATGCACAAGTGATATTCAAAGGCTTTAGATACAACAATCTCTATCTAGTGGATTTCTCCTCCAAAGATGCCAACTTGAAGACATGTTTGTTCACAAAGCAATCTCTTGGTTGGCTATGGCATAGAAGATTGGCACATGTTGGAATGAACACTCTCAACAAGCTATTGAAGAAGGATTTGGTTAGAGGCTTGAAAGATGTCAAATTTGAGAAGGACAAATTATGTAGTGCATGTCAAGCCGACAAGCAAGTTGCAAATACTCATCCAACCAAAGCCTTTGTATCAACATCAAGAGAGTTAGAGCTACTTCACATGGATCTATTTGGGCCAACAACATATGCTAGCTTGGGTGGAAATCTCTATTGCCTAGTGATTGTTGATGACTATTCTAGATACACTTGGGTATTCTTTCTTCATGAAAAATCTGAAGCAACCCCTTCATTCAAGAAGTTTGCCAAGAGAGTCCAAAATGAGTTTGACTTGAAAATCAAGAAAATAAGAAGTGATAATGGAAGAGAGTTTGACAACACCCACATTGAGGAATATTGTGATGAAGTTGGGATTAAGCATGAAGTCTCCACAACCTACACACCACAACAAAATGGGGTAGTGGAGAGGAAGAACCGGACTCTAATCACCCTAGCAAGGATAATGTTAGATGAGTACTCTACACCGGAAAGATTTTGGGCGGAAGCAATCAACACCCCTTGCTATGCATCAAACCGGTTGTTCCCCCATCGTCTCCTTGGCAAGACCCCCTATGAGCTACTCAACAACAAGAAGTCGGATGTATCTTTCTTTATAGTGTTTGGGTGCAAATGCTACATCTACAAGAAGCGCCAACACCTAATGAAGTTCCAACGCCAATGTGATATTGGTTTTCTTGTTGGTTACTCATTGAAATCCAAAGCATATCGAGTATTCAACCATGCCACCGGGATGGTAGAAGAAACATATGATGTGGAATTCGATGAATCTAATGGCTCTCAAGGAGAGCATGAGAATATTGATGATGTAGGTGATGAACCATTGAGGGAAGCAATGAAGAACATGCCGGTAGCAGCCATCAAGCCTAAAGATGATGATGATGATGTGCAAGTCATTGACAATCCATCTTCATCAAATGTACCACAAGATGATGATAAAGATGGGAGAGAGCCATTTGAAGACACACATGTCTCCCATGATCAAATGGTGGTACAAGCTCAAGATGTTGATGCTCCTCAAGCGGCCCCTCAAGTGGTTGATCAAAGAACAACTCCTCTACTACAAGCCCATCCTCAAGATCTCATAATAGGGAGTCCAACAAGGGGTGTAATGACTCGATCTCAGAAACTTGCTCTATTTATTGAACATCACTCCTTTGTGTCTCTTGTTGAGCCTACCATTGTAGATGAAGCTCTAGGTGATCCGGATTGGGTGAATGCCATGCATGAAGAACTAAACAACTTCACCCGCAACCAAGTTTGGACACTTGAAGAGCGACCTAAAGGCGCAAGAGTCATAGGAATAAAATGGGTGTTTAGGAACAAGCAAGATGATCAAGGCAAGGTTGTTAGAAACAAGGCAAGGCTAGTGGCAAAGGGGTTCTCTCAAGTTGAAGGTTTGGATTTTGGAGAGACCTTTGCACCGGTTGCAAGACTAGAAGCCATCCGTATCCTCCTTGCATATGCATCACATCATGACATTAAATTATATCAAATGGATGTGAAAAGTGCATTTTTAAATGGCTTCATAAATGAACTAGTCTATGTTGATCAACCTCTTGGGTTTGAAGACCCTAGATATCCTAATCATGTTTATAGGTTGTCCAAGGCGCTATATGGGCTCAAGCAAGAACCAAGAGCATGGTACGAGCGCCTCTGGGACTTCCTCATTGAGAAGGGCTTCACCATTGGGAAGGTCAACACCACACTATTCACTAAGAAGCTTGATGGAGAGATCTTCATTTGTCAAGTCTACGTCGATGATATCATCTTTGGGTCAACAAATGAAGCCTATTGCAAGGAATTTGGTGACTTGATGTCGAAGGAGTTTGAAATGTCCATGATTGGCGAGCTCACATTCTTCCTAGGCTTCCAAGTCAAGCAATTAAAGGAGGGGACTTTTATATCACAAGAGAAGTACACAAAAGACCTCCTCAAGCGCTTCAACATGGATGATTGCAAGCCTATCAAGACTCCAATGCCAACAAATGGACATCTCAACCTAGATCTGGGAGGTAGCATGGTTGATCAAACTCTCTACCGTTCTATGATTGGTAGCTTGTTATATTTGACCGCATCTAGGCCCGACATCATGTTTAGTGTGTGCATGTGTGCTCGTTTTCAAGCCGATCCTAGGGAATCACATCTCATAGCGGTGAAGAGAATCCTTAGGTACCTAAAGCACACCCCAAGCATTGGCCTTTGGTATCCCAAAGGAGCTAACTTCCAACTCGTTGGGTATTCCGATTCGGACTACGCGGGTTGCAAAGTAGATAGAAAAAGCACATCCAGAGGGTGCCATTTGCTTGGGAGATCACTAGTTTCATGGAGTTCGAAAAAGCAAAATAGTGTGGTCTTGTCAACCGTCGAGGCGGAATACATAGCCGCGGGTGCTTGTTGTGCACAAATCCTTTACATGAAACAAACCATTTTGGACTATGGTGTAGTTCTAGAAAGGGTACCCTTGTTGTGTGACAATGAGAGCGCGGTTAAGCTTGCTAACAACCCAGTTCAACACTCTCGCACCAAGCACATTGATATTCGCCATCACTTTCTTAGAGACCATGTTTCAAAGAAAGACATATCCTTAGAGGGAGTTAGAACCGAAGATCAATTGGCGGATATCTTCACAAAACCCCTAGATGAAAACACTCTTTGTAGATTGCGAAGTGAGCTTAATGTGCTTGATTTAAGTAACTTTGTCAAAAGGTGAAAGGGGGTTGTCTTTGCATTGCATTGTATTATATGCCATATTTACATTATGCTATGCACATAGGCTTGTCAGACGTGGTTAAGATAACTGCCCTAAAAAGCGTGTGAAGAAGCTTACCCATGAGCAAACTTGACAAGCAACCTAGATTCAAATTCTGTATTGCATTGCATATGCATGTGTGTTGCCTTGTCGTTTCTTTTCGGTTAAGCTTTGAGCAACCGCTGTGTTCGTCCACCGCTAGGGGGAGCATTTGAGGCTCCTAATGGTTGAGTCCCCTAGTTTTGGTGGCCACATGTTGTCTCCTTGGGATTTATTGCCTATTTTCCCTAAAAATGTTATGTAGCCTATGGCAAAATATTTGTAAAATTGAGGGTTTATGCGAGGATGCTCATACTAGGTTCCAATTGGTGTTTATTTGCCTCTTATTTGAGTTGGAACTTGGTTGGGAGAGAGAGCTGCAACGGAGATCTTCAAAAAAGACCAATTTGCAGCATCGGACGCTGCATCGGACGCTGCCCCAACGTCCGATGCCCTGCACTGTAGACAACTCCGGCTGGAACAGTGTCAGGGTAGCGTCCGATGTGTCATCATCGGCGCGTCTGAGGCCCCCAGCGTCCGATGCCGAGGCATAGGACGCGTCCGATGCAAAATGGGCATTTTTGGAGCTCTCTTAGTGGACATCGGAGCGTCTGATGCCATGCCATCGGCGCGTCCGATGCCCCATTAAGCGGCGCGTTGAGGTCTTTTCTCTGAAGTTGTGGCCCCACGTGTCATATTCACTCCTTCGTCTTCCTCGCGCTCAGGCTCGCTCGAAACTGCCGTCGTGCCCCTCCCACCCTAACCCTAGCCTCACCGCTCGCCGCCCGGTTTCCCCCCGCACCCGAGCCCTCGCCGCCGGTCGCTGTGCCCGCCGCCTAGCCGCGCCGCGCCCACACCCCCTCGCCTGCTCTCCAGTCGCGCGCGCCCGCTGCCTCGCCGGCGCCGAGCCACCCTCGCCGGAGCTTCTCCACCGGCGGCTGTCTTCCTCGCTGGTGCCTTGTGTCCTCCTCGAGCTCGCATCCTTCCCTCCGGCGACCTCCTCCCCGGCACACAACGACCCCAAGTGAGCATCCACCCCTTCCCCAAATCTCATGCTCGCTTGGTGCTCGATGAAATGCCCAAATAGCCGTTCCACCATGTTTTAACCCCCGTTTTCACCCAAATCCTTTGCAGTTCCCCTCGGTGTGACGTGTGGGTGCCGGAACGTCAGTGCTTACCTCGCTCTTGGGTCATTTCTTCGTTCGTCAGGTAGCAAAGCCTTTCCCTTTCGTCTCCCATTTGCTTTGCTTCCATAGGGCTTTCTCGTCTCTAGAATATATGTTCTTATCTATCTCCCATCTATTTTATGCAGTGAGTCAGTGGCTCAGTGATAGCTTGTGGTCAGTGGCTCAGTGATAGCTTGTGGTCAGTGGGCAGTGACAGTCAACCCGGGGCCAAGCCTGCGGGTACAGATTGAGGCCAAGCCTCGCGAGTGACAGCGCCAGTCTGTGGTCCATGACAGGGGGAGTTTCTAGTCAGTTGTCTCTTGTTAGTGGACTTGTCAGGGGATTTCAGTGGCAGTTGTACTTTTAGCGACGGTTCAGCACCTCTCAGTGACAGTTTTTTCCCATTCTTGTCAGCTATGCGCTGCAAGAATGTCGGTGGTGCCCTTGGGGACTCTCCTCCCCGTCCCCCCTTCCGGTCAGAGGCCCGGGAAGGGGAAGTTGATCACGCGTCGAAAGCGCACTAGAGAGCAGTGAGAGGCCGATCAGGCCCGTGAGGTTGCCGCCGCCGCAGAGCGTGCCGAGCAGGGAGGCCGTGGTGGCGGCTTGAGGATTGAGGATCAGTTATCTCCCGAGCAGCGCAGAGCAGTTGAGGAGGTTGAGCGGTTTCACCACTCGCCGACTGGCATACTTATGGCTGCCGGTCGCTGGACGACGTTCACCTCACCCGGTGTCGAGCCCCAGAGCTCGCAGCAGGGCCAGGCAGAGGCCGAGGCAGCTGAGGCAGAGGCAGAGACAGAGGCAGATGCAGAGGAGGAGGTCCCTGAGGAGGTACCCCGGCGCCGGTCTACTCATCGCAGGACTGCGGTGCCACCCCGACCGACGTCCCTCTGCGGGGAGCACGTGCTCCGTCGAGGCGTGCGCCCCCGCCGATTCTGCGACTAGACCTCCGGGCGGCTACCTGCTCGCAGATACAGACTCTCCGGCTAGTCCCAGTTGAGCAGTGGTTCCCGAGAGAGCGGCAGGAGCAGGCAGGGGCAGACTTCTTCACTGTCCTGCAGGAGGACTTTTACAGAGGATACAGGAACGCCGGGATCAGCCTGCGTTCACAGAGGGTTTGCACCCTGGAGGCCCTGGTGTCAGCTTCAGAGCAGCTCCGCCCCGCTCTCACCATTCTACCTGGTTTCGCAGACCTGTTGGGGCGGTCTGGCTCTTACATAAAGGACTGGGTCTTCCTGTTTTACGCGTCTCTTTGGGTGCACCCGGACAGGGAGACGATTGAATTTGCATTTGAGGGCGAGCACTACAGGCTATTCACCTCAGAGATCAGAGATTGGTTTGGACTTCATCACTCGCAGACACGGATCCACGATCTTTGCTACGGTCAGACTGAGCCCCCCAGATGCCCTCACGACGGTGAGCAGCCCTCTACAGACTTGGTGCGTCCCTGCTTCCGAGAGCCTTTCGGGGACGGTTCGAGCCGCACGCCGAAGGATCTCACTCCTGCGGCTCGGATCCTCCACGAGGTTCTCAAGCGCACCCTGCTTCCTCGTGTTGGCTTTAGAGAGGGTATCTCCTGACTCCAGCTCTGGCTTCTTGGATATCTGATTCAACAGAAGGAGTTTGATATTATGGATGTGATCATCTGTGAGATGGAGGACACCGTGGCAGAGGGCATCAAGGCCCGTCGGCAGCTACCGTACGCTCACTGGATTTCCTATATTCTTTGGAAGGTAGCTGCCACCATAGGATCTCACCCCGGGCAGTCCCTCACTGGCTCCGCGACCGTGTTCCCCGCTTATAACATGAGTCAGCTTCTGGGACACAGTCGGGACCGCAGGCAGCAGCAGTAGTAGGAAGCCTCTTCTAGCTCGAGACAGCGGCCCAAGGTGCCAGAGTCAGCTCAGGAGCAGGATGAGACTGTCTGTGCCCTCGCCGAGCAGGAGCTTGCGGACTTAGAGGGTGAGGACACGTTCATGGCCGACGACCCCACCGACAGCTCAGACGAGGACTACCAGCTCTCGCCTCACTACCAGCCTAGTGCTCACGACTCCGAGGCCGGGCCGAGTGGTACTGCTTCCTCCGACCCCGCACTCCTTGCGATTCTATCTCAGATGGAAGAGCAGCAGCGGACAGTGACACAGGATGTCCAACGCCTTGCACATGAGCAGCAGAGGTTAGCCCAGGCTCAGGCCTTAGCTCAGCAGCAGGCTCAGGAGAGGTCCGATGCACTCCAGCAGCAGATGCTCCAGCTATAGCAGCAGACTCTATCCTTCATGGAGCGCATCATGAGCGGACCTCCACAGTGGCAGTGGCCGCAGCCTCCCCCGCAGCAGCAGCAACTTCAGTGGCAGCATCAGGTCCCACCGCCACCTCAGCAGTTCAGCCAGCCGCAGCCATCTTTTGGCCCGAGCTCCTCCCAGTTTGCCAGTTTTACTACACCACCTGGAGGCGCTCCGCTGTTCAGCCCGCTTCGCGCTGGGTTCACGCCACGTCCGATAGACTACCTGTTTGCGACGACCACTACAGTGACGCGGGATCTGTCTGCCACTTTCAGTGAGCTCACCGGACTTCCCACTCCAGATCTTCAGGGTCCGGTTCAGACGACGACGGCTCCTGTGACTTCTACCACAGAGACCTTACCGAGTTCCGTCGCGTCGTTAGAGCAGACAGAGCCTGTCCAGTCCGAGACTACCACTTCAGCGCAGCCTGAGCTATCTACTATTCCAGAGCTTCCGCACTCCGAGGCTCAGGCAGCCACAACTACAGAGACTGCGACAGAGCCAGAGCAGACAGAGCAGGTAGAGCAGGCAGTACCAGAGCCGACCCGGACCGCTTCACCATAGCTTCCAGCTCCAGAGGGTCAGCAGGCTACCAACGACTCTTCTTCAGACTCGGAGGTCATCTTACAGCAGTTTGAGTTCACTCAGCGGTCTCCAGAGTCTGCACCTGGCTCGTCTGCACCACCTCCACCCTCCGACGCTTAGTTTGGCGCTTGATGCCAAAGGGGGAGAGTGGTCGAGTATAGCGATAGGGGGAGCAATGTGAGAGGGATTTGTATCTTTTGTTATGTTATGTTTCACATACGCTCTTTACTTATCGCATCTTTTGCACATTATTATGTTATATATGTGTGCTATAGACCTTATGACATGTATGTGCTCACTATGATACTCTATATGACATGTCATTTTGTTTCACTCGTTTACTTGCGCTTAATTCTCACTTGTTAAGTAATCGAGCTCTTTACTCTTGCACTTGCTATTCACTCTAACTTGTTGAGTGCAGGATGTTGGCATGATATGTATGAGCTTGCCTCTAATCATTTTCTCTTATTCATTGCAAGTTCATACATGTCATGATTTGAAAACCTCTTCTCTCTATACTTGATCTCGTGTTGTCATCAATCACCAAAAAGGGGGATATTGAACGCATCTTGGCCCCTAGTGGGTTTCGGTGATTGGATGAAACACAAGATTACTGTGACTAATGTGTGTTTTGCAGAAACAGGATTGAGTTAGGTCACGGTAATGGCGACGATACAGGCATATGGAGTTCATGTCCCCTGGCGATGGAAATCGTTTCGGTTTTCAAAAGGACGGACGACGAAGACGGTGGTAGACTAGGCTAAGTGTCACATGGTGTTAGAGGACACTTAGGTAGTCTTAGGTCTTTGTTTTTCCTTTGGTCGTACTATAAAGGGGAGCGTGAATCAGTAGCTTGAACTAGATGAGTCTATTGAGGTAGGTGTGGTGCACACTTGTTATTTCATAGCCCTAGGTAGCTCAGAGAGATGCCTTATGTCGTGAGGATGAAAAGTCGTTAAGGCCGCGTCGCGATCCGAGTTGGTCTTGCCCTTGAAAAGGGCATCAGACGCTGGCCTGGTGGGCATCGGACGCGTCCAATGCTCACTCAGACTTGGGTACAGTCTGGTGCGTGGCATCGGACGCGCCGATGTTGCCACATCGGACGCGCCTGTGCCACTGTTCACTTGCGAGTGAATTTTGGTAGCACCGGACGCTGGCATCGGACGCTGAGGGTCAGCGTCCGATGTCCATGCAGAAAGGTTCCAGAGAGGGTAAAACCACATCGGACGCGTCCATTGTGGTGGCATCAGACGCTGCCCAGCGTTCGATGCTCCTTTAAGTTGTCTGACAGGTTGTACAGTCGACCGTTAGTCGAGGTCATCGGAGCGTCCGATGCTAGGCATCGGAGCGTCCGATGCCCCCGCAGAAACACCTGTTCGGTGCTCTCTTGGATGGCCGGTTGGGGGAGTATTTATACTCCTCTCCCTCATCCATTAGAGTGTTCTTGCCACTTCCATCTGCTGAGAGATACATTGTGAGTGTGAGAAAGTGCAAGAGCCCTAGAGAGGTTGAGAGAATAGCTAATTGAGAGAATTAGTGACCTCCTAGTGAGAATTGAGTAGCAAGTGTGCATCCATCCATCTCTTTGGCCTTGTCTTGGTCAAGTGAGAGTTCTAGCTTGTTACTCTTGGTGATCGGCATCACCTAGACGGCTTGGTGGTGATCGAAGAGCTTAGTGATCATCCGGAGGCTTCGTGGATGACCCAAGTCAAGTTGTGACCGGTAGCGAGCGATTCACCGGGCCGGAGTGGCGAAGAATCAGCTCGTAGTGAACACTTGATCCTTGCGCGGATCAAGGTGGAGCGATACCCTTGCGCGGGTGCTCTAACGAGGACTAGGGGGGTGTGCCGACACCTCGATACCTCGGCAAAAAGATCGTCTTGTCATCTCTACTCATTTACTTACGCATTTACCTTTGAGCAATTCAATTCTGCAATATATTTGTTGTTCATTCACTATTGAATTGCTTTGTTAGGGTAAGAGTGACATAGACTTGGTCTTTTGTGTGGTAGAATAGAAAGAAACACACTTCTAGGCACAAGGGGGTTAATTGGGCTTAATAGGTTTTAATTCTTGCTAAAGTTTTAGAAAAGCCCAATTCACCCCCTCTTGGGCATCTTGCTCCTTTCAGTGTCATTTCTATTTTTGGTTATTTACTGACATATATCCCTTCGAAGGCACTGAAGACGCTTTGGTATACTTTTTTTAGTATCAGACCATTCATTTGATAAATTTGGAATATGTAATCATATGTTCTGGACTTACAGGGGTGGTGGTTTTATATCTTTGGAGAATTTATTGTATTTCTCTAGCAACAATCGAGTGAGTAAACGTTACTAGACCCAATCCTGCCTGATGGTATTATGGTTTATTTTATTTATGGTTGCTCTTCTACGTAGTGTTGACATGCATGGAAGAATCAAACTAGCCAGGAAGTTGGAAGCATACAGTAAAAAAATCAATTTTCTGTAATTAATTATTAGCTTTGTGTGGATGACATTTGATTTGTTGCAGATCAACACCAGGCTTATGTTTTGTATGCATTGTTAAAAAGCAATGTTTGCTTCAATTCTGGTCTCCCACTGGTATGCAACACCACCTACCATGCGTACCCATTTAATTTCTTGATGTTAGATGGCTAAAGCTATTCTTGATCACGCAGGCAGGTCGCCATGGCAGAAGCAGTGGCAGCAGTCACATCAGTAGGACATCAAGCGCACCAAGCAGGAGGTCAGGTACCCAGGTATATGCATTTCTCCTCTGTACATTTCCATGTTTCTTCTGATTTATATCTAATTTAATTTAATTATTATTGTGTCAGTCAAGTTGTTTCTTTTGGGCGGTTTCCAACGATAGAATCAGAGAGATCAATCATGTTTCTCGCTACCAAGATGAATACCAGAGGCATCGTTTTTCTTACAAAGTCTCTTAGGACAGCTATAGCTGTAGATTGACGATTGCAACTAATTCAGAACGAAAAGTTTGTTTATAGATGATTCTACTTAGGCCGACCTATATGCGAGGAGAGGGTCAGCTTTGGCCTTCCAGCAAAATAGATTTTGTTTATTACTTTATTGCATTCCTAATTGGCTTTATGTCCTGTATTTTCTAGGGTAGGTGTGTGTGCATCACCTATTTGTACAAATGACTGAGTAGTAAAACTACGCACAGAATAAACTTAAGGAGGACATCTTGAAGAATCGAATATTATAATTCTCCTACAAAGTCTAATCTTCTAGCTCCGTTCTGCTTAGATTCCCTTTTATCCCTTTTCTTTTGTGCTCATGAGAGTGATCAGACCCTTTCATATACAACGAATGAACACGGTTGCCACTTTTAGTTAATAGTCCAATAATGCTTCAACCATTCAAATCAAGGTTAGTAGTTCTTTGCATGCCTGTTTAGTCAATCAGACAAATGCATGTTCACTTTGCGCACACGTCCATCAAACTTTTTCCAGATATAAAACAAACAAATGTGTTTGTTGCTTTCATTTCAGTAGGAAAAGAACACCTCACTGTCAGCATCCCCCATGCGAAATTTGTATAACCAGCTGAGCCAAAGCATCTCCATGTGAAATTGGCACAACAAGCTTAGCGAGTGCCCTAGGTCAATTAAAAAAAATCTCATTATTAATGAAACTACAGGCCATACAACTTTCATGAATATACTTGGTTTAAAGGCACCACTTATATATTATTTTACCAAGAGAGAACCAATCCTGGATATTCATGAAATGTTTACTCTGCCCAGTCAACATCGACAGCTTTGGCTATTGCATCAATATCTTTGCATCTTAGTTCGTCTCAGAAAAATATGATATTTTGCCTCTTGAAAAAGTTTAAGACTTATTTCAATCTTAATGCTTTGGCTGGTTTGATTTGCAGTGAATTTCTCTATTCTAATTTGATTTCTTTTTGGCACAGGTGACAACAGAAAGATGACCTCTGGGTTTATTGTGCTTGCTGCAACCATGGGCCACGGAGGTAGGATATGTAGATTAAAAAAAAGGTAAAAAATAGGTGCTATGGACAGATTGTGCATTGTCACGCTAGTAGGCACGGCGAAGCGCTCCAACCTTTCTTGTATAGTCATGTGTAGATATATCCAGGGATTGTACTATACCACCTCGGCTAAAGGTATATCATTTTCATTGAGTAGAAGTTAAAATAAATAAATATACATGGAGCCTGACCTATGCTCTGAAATATGATATATTTTACTGTAGAGGAACACAACAACCAATGGATTAAATGTCTGCAACGCGGCGCTCTCCGCGTGATTGCATTAATTTTATAATTTTGTTTTTTTATTAGATGTTACTTTAATGTCGGTATTTAATTTCATAGTATTGTTATTTTATCGTGCGATCCATATGTTTTTAGCATAAAAATTTAGTTATCTCGTAGCAACGCACGGGTACGCTACCTAGTGACCTTCATACGTGAAGGACCGAAAGTGCTACCAGAAAGCGACCAGAGGGAGGTGGATGAGAGCTTCAAATTTTCCTTTCGGAAACTTGTCACCACTGTCACGAAAATCGACCCCAAAGGCAAACCCTAGAGCTCGCTAGTGTCAACGACCCTACTGGTAGGGTGGATGCTTCCAAGAAGCACAGCGAGACACGACACGACTCTAGAAACCCAACGCAAAAGCCGGAAATCAAAACCGACAACGGACGGGCGAACCGCGGACGAAACAGCGCAAGTCAGTACTGACCGGACTCTGCCTGCGTCCGGTCACTGACCACCGGACGCGTCCGGTCAGAGAAAACTCGCTCGAGAACCTTACTGGATTGGACCAGACTCTGGTTGACAGAGCGTCCGGTCTTACCCTGTGCGTCCGATCACTTAAAAACAAGAGCAATGAACAGTGTATCCGTAGCGTCCGGTCAAGCACCAAGTGGAGCGTCAGGTCAAGGAGCAAAACTGAACAGTGATGTGTTCAACGACCGGACTCACCCCCAGCGTCCGGTCAGCCCGAGCCGAGCGTCCGGTCACCCCGAAAACCTGTTGTTCGTCCACCGATTCGACTCGATCTCACCCAAAACGAATCCTCTAGGGATCTAACTTGGTGAGAGGAGTCACAAGGAGGATAGTGAGCTATCTCTAAGAGATCATGGCTCGAACCTATCTCCAAATCGATGAATCAAAGAAATTCGGGGGAAGGGAGAAAAACTTGACCCGAAACAAAAATCAACCGATCTACTAGCTCATGAGGTTAGAGGTGAATCTCTTCGGTGAAAAGAAGTGCCTCACGATCTAGAACATCTCTGTTCAAACGGAATCACATTATACAACAAACAGAGAGATCGAACGACGGGAAAATCGTGGAGAAAAGCAATCCGCGAAGAACACAAGCAAAACACGAATCTCAACAACGAATTTGCAACCGTGTGGCTACCACACGCTACAACAGTGAGATTATGGTCTCACTTCCTCAAAATCTCACGGGCACAGAGGTATTGTTCTCTTCTCTGTGGATCTCAGTTCGCTACAGCAGGGGAGACGGAGAGCAGGAAAACTTAGAAGGCAAAATAGCAAATGACTGAGATAGATGGCGAGGTGGGTGTCTCCCCCTACTTATCCTAATTCTAACTATTCCTAATTCCCACTCTACCCCTAACTACTTACAGAGCGAACCAGCTAAACCCTAAGGTTATTCTGGACCAACTCGTGGTAGGTGGTGATCCGACGGCCACGCCCGCACAACTCGTAGCGTTGCCTCGACACAACCTCCCGGTTGCCGCCACGTGCCGCCACCGCTCTGCGTCCTCTTTGCGGACTCCGTCCCCCGTTTTGTGGCCCAAACCGGGAAACCAGCCTTCACAGCCAACCCCCGATTTTGAGGCCCAAACCGGGAAACCAGCCTTCCGTAGCCTGAGTTTTGTGGCCCAAACTCAGCAAACCCGCAGCACCCAGGTTTTGAGGCCCAAACATGGAAACCGTCCTCAGCCCGAGTTTTGTGGCCAAACTCGGAAACCCGCAGCACGCCTAGGTTTTGTGGCCCAAACCTGGAAACCGTCCACCCGATGGTTTTTCTCTGGCTCTACCACCAAACCGAAGCTGTAGAGGGGATGCACCGCCCGTGCACCCCGTCCACCGACACGTGTCCCCAGGTCCTCGACCCGAGCAACACCATGTCCCGCAAGTCTTCGCTCGTCGCTGTCCCAGGCTACCAGCCACCACAGCTGATCCTCAGGCCACCGGTCCCTCAGTCCAAGCCTCACGTCCGCCCTTCACCGCTCCCGGTCCGTCGGCACGGCACGTCTCTACTTGACCTTCACCTTGCCCTCGATCACTGTCTCCGTGCTCGACACCTGCACAACACAAGCCAAAGAACCTGCGATCAAACCCGTTGACAATCACTCATCACTCGAGACTCGGCATACACCCATGTATCCGCAATCTCCCCCTTGATGAGTGCATTGTCAACTACACACAAAAATCATGATGGAAATAGTAAGAAGGAAGAAAGGAGAAGAGAGAACTCGACCAAATGACCCAAAAGCATAGCAAAGCCGAAGAAGGTCAAGTGGAAAGAGCAAGACAACTTGGTCCCCAAAGACATGGGCAACGGCTCGACGCAACCAAGCAAAGCAAAGCTAGCCCTCAAGAAGAGGTAGGATAGGCTCAACACCGCTAGCAGATATCAATTGAAAAATCAAAGCAAAATGCTAGTCCCTCAAGACAGAGGCACAGAGGCTCAACACAACTAGCAGAAAGCTCGACATCAACTGAAAAGCTCGATACCAACTGAGGCAAAAAATGCGACCGCTAGTCCCTCAAGATAGAGGCAAAGGCTCAACACGACTAGCAAAGCGCTCCGAACCAATTGGAAATTTCAAAAATTCATTACGAGCGAACTCCCCCTTGCATGGTGCACACAACTGATTCCTCTCCCTTAGTTGAACATGGGAGGCATGATTTGTCCAAATTCTCCCCCTTAGTTGAAAATGCACCATCAAGTGAAAAATGCAACAAAAGTCTCAAGCAAGGTCTCCCCTTGGGAAAAAGCATCATCAAATGTGTCAACAAGAGAAGTTCTCCCCCTTCCAAAATGCATATGAGTCATAGTGCAAGTTAGCAGCTTCAGGAATATAGTCAAGAAAATGCAAAGATGCTCTAAACAGTATAGCTCCAACGATTCACTGGAAAGCATATAGGCTAGCAAAGGCTCAAACTGATCACCAAATATGAATTATGAACAGATGAGCAAAGTGAGCAGTTTTTAGCCAAAAAGGTATTCACCATCAAAATAGCACAAAACATGTATAGACAGGAACTCAATCAAGTGCTAAACATGTATACAAGGTAAACTACCCCTAGCACAGTTCAATCATCATGCTAGAGAGTGAAACATAGTCTTGTGTATCCAAATTTTATCGGAGTTGCAGCGGTTAAGATTACACAAGTTAAAATTTCAGCATGTGATTGCGAGAGGTTGAAAGTTTGTCATTGCCTAACTTTTCAACTATGCGAAGCCTATGCAGAAGCAATCAGAAGCTTAAAGCAACAGTTTCGGTCATACACTACACAGCTCAAGTTTAACTCAAAGTGCAATGAGAAACAGTCTCGAAACTGTGATGTGTTGACAAGCAATCCCATCTCGATCTTTTCAATTCACTTAAAACTTGGTTCTGATTTTATTGACAGAATATGAACAGACCAAGCAAGTGACAGACTCAGAACTAGAGACATAGCAACCTAGCATATATGAAAAGCACGAGTGAATTCAACACATCCTACACATGCTAGTTGCATATCTCAATGGTGAACATTTTCAAGTTTTATGTTTGTTAAGCAGATTCACCATTAAAAAACAGCTCAGCTCACAACATGTATTAGTGATCAGAAGGAGCAAAAACTACTAGCATCAACATATAGCATTGGAGCACACTAAACAGAGCATAATTACATTTTAAAGATTATATACATGAAGCTCAGAATGTAAAAGCGTATGCTGAAATGCAAAAGAAGAACAAAGCAAACGAGAAAATAGTCAGTCTATGATACAAGATCCAAAATGTTTCCCCCATCTAAAAGGGAAAACACACACCAAGCTCACCCCTCAACCAATTAAAGGTTGATTCGTCCAAAGGCTTGGTGAAAATATCAGCTAACTGATGATGAGTATCGACATGGCGAAGGTCGATATCACCCTTCTCATAGTGGTCTCGCAAAAAGTGAAAGCGCACATCAATGTGTTTGGTCTTCGAGTGAAGCACGGGGTTCTTAGCAACGCTAATCACACTCGTGCTGTCACAAAACAAAGGAACACGAGAAAAGCTCAGACCAAAATCACGCAAAGTGGCCATCATCCAAAGCAACTGGGAACAGCAGCTAGCCGCAGCAACATACTCAGCCTCCGTGGTAGACTGGGCGACACTAGACTGCTTGCGAGAAGACCATGATACAAGAGAAGAACCAATAAATTGGCAAGTCCCAGAAGAGGACTTCCGCTTAATGCGACAACCAGCAAAATCAGCATCGGAATAACCGCAATGGTAGAGGGTGGAAGAAGCTGAATACCAAATCCTGAACTCAGGTGAGAAATGAAGGTACCTGAAAATGTGCTTCACCGCCTGATGGTGAGAAGTGTGCGGCGACGCCTGAAAGCACGCGCACAGGCACACCACGAACTGGATGTCCGGGCGTGTCGCCGTCAGGTAGAGCAGCGACCCGATCATGCTTCGGTACTCCTTCTGGTCCACAGCTTCTCCATCCTTGTCCGCATCCAGGGCCGTCGTGGTTGACATGGGAGTTGGAAGAGGCTTGGCCTCACCCATATCGAACCTCTTCAGCAAGTCCTTGGTATACTTGCCCTGGTGCATAAACGTCCCTTCTCGGGATTGCTTAATTTGCAATCCGAGAAAGAAAGTCAGCTCGCCCATCATACTCATCTCGAACTCCCTGCTCATAGTATCTGCAAACTTGGCAACCAAAGCGTGAGAAGAACCACCGAAAATGATATCATCCACGTAAATCTGGACCAAGAGAGTGTCTTTGCCTTGCTTGAGGAGAAAGAGCGTTTTATCCACACATCTCATTTTAAAACCCTTAGCGAGCAAAAAGGTTTTCAACCTATCATACCAGGCTCTAGGGGCTTGTTTCAAACCATATAAAGCTTTGTGGAGTTTGAAAACATGGTTTGGAAACTTGAGATTTTCAAAACCGGGGGGTTGTTCAACATAAACCTCTTCTTTATGTAGCCGTTTAAGAAGACACTCTTGACATCCATTTGAAAAAGTTTGAAACCTTTGGATGCTGCAAATGCCAAGAGTATCCTAATAGCCTCCAAACGAGCTACAGGAGCAAAAAGTCTCCTCATAGTCTATCCCCTCCTTCTGACTATATCCCTTCGCTACAAGCCTGGCCTTGTTTCTAACAACGTGGCCATCCTCTCCTTGCTTGTTTTTGAAAACCCATTTTGTCCCAATAGACTTACAGTCTAGAGGAGGTGGAACTAAAACCCAAACCCAATTTCGCTCAAAGTTCTCTAACTCATCATGCATGGCATTGACCCAATCCGGATCCGTCAAAGCGTGTCCAACATCTCAGGGCTCAAAATCAGCAACAAAAGCAGAATGAGCAAAGTGAGAGATTTGAGACCTGGACCGAGTGACACGTTCGTCAATGTTGCCAATCATCTGCTGAGGGGGGTGTTGGCGCTGGATGTGTCGTGGCGCCTCCCGTGCAGAAGTGATCTCCCCCTCAACAGCAGCTGGTGCCTCCCCGGCTACAAAAGGTACCGCTCGGGGTGGCGGATCCCACGGCCCCCAGGAAGAAGAAGTGTCGGGGCCGTGAGTCGTAGTAGAAGCCGCTCCTTGCGGCATAGCAGGTGGATGGGGTGCTGGATCATCCATACCTTCAGCACCCTCGTCCTCGTCATCAAAAAGAGGCTCACCAACCTCGTGATCACCTGCACGCTCAAAACAAAAAGAAGGACAAACCATGGTCTCGTCGAAGGTGACATCGGATGTCTCCATGACTCGGTTAGTGTCAAGGTTAAGTACACGATAAGCGCGAGTATGAGTGCCATAACCAAAAACACACCGTCAGAAGAGCGAGACTCAAATTTATCCAGGTTGCCTTTCTTAAGGTATAAAACAGTGGCAACCAAAGACTCTAAAATAACTCACCTTGGGCAGTTTTCCAAAACGCAACTCATAAGAAGTCTTTTTCAAGAAAGCTCGGAGAAAAATGCGATTGGAAATATAGCATGCAGTGCTCATAGCTTCGGCCCAATATCGCCTAGGAGTCTTATGCTCATCGAGCATCGTCCTGGCCATCTCCACAAGGGTCCGATTCTTCCTTTCTACAACACCATTCTGAGGCGGTGTGTAGGGGGAAGAAAATTGATGCTCTAATCCCAAAGAGTTACAAAACTTCTCAAAATCCGAATTCTTGAATTCGAAACCATTATCACTCCTAATAGCTCGCATCGAGTTCAAAGGGAACTCGTTCTGAAGACGCAAAATTAGATTGCGAGCAAAGGAGAAAGTCTCGGTCTTCTCAGCTAAAAAGAAGACCCACGAATATCTCAAAAAATCGTCAACAACAACAAGCACATACCACTTCCCCCCAACCGAGCTCACCCGAGCCGGACCAACAAAGTCCATGTGTAAAAGCTCTCCAGGGCGCTTAGTCATGACCTGAGTCACTGGATGGTGGGGAGCGGCAACCATCTTCCCATGTCTACAAGAATGGCAAACAAGATCCTTCTCCATGGATAACTTGGGCAATCCTCGGATTAGGCCAAGTGAACTAAGCCTTGCAAGCAAGTCAAAGCTCAAATGTCCAAGTCTCCTATGCCACTTCCAAAGATTAGAGGAGGAAGGTCCAGCCAAAAGACAACGAGAAATTCCAAACGACTCCGAGAAATCCGCTCGAAAGACTTTCCCACAGGGCGAAATCACACAAACAAGATTGCCCTGAGGATCCAAAATACGATTGAGATTCGGTTTAAAAGGAATCTCATAGTCATCATCAAAGAGTTGCGAAACGGAAAGAAGGTTAAAATGCAAGTTAGAAACAAGAGCAACATCGCGCAACACAAAGTGCTCATTAACTCGCACCGACCCACGAGACAACACTTTACCTTTGCTATTGTCGCCAAAGGTGATAAACTCCTTTCCGGTGACTGGACTAAGACTGGAGAACCACTTGGCGTTTCCGGTCATGTGCCTCGAGCAACCGGAATCCACCAACCAAACGTCCTCCAATCATTTTACCTACATCAATAAAAAGAGATAGGGTGAGCATACGGTCCAACACTGGGGTTAGTGAAGTAGGAAGAATACCAGTGTTGGGCCGGCTGCTCAAAAGAACGGTTAGAAGAAAAACCATTCTTAGCACACCTACGGGGGAAGCGATCACCACGTTGAGGAAAACGTGGTCCGCTGGGGAAAGAGCGCTCACCGCGATACCCAAAACGCGGTGGAGGAAAACGCTCTACAACAAAGCCCCCGCCACGGGGTCCATAGCCTACAACTGCAGGCTCCCGCCGGGCACATCCTCTCTGCTGCCTAGGCCTGAGAACTTGAGGTTCAGGACCTCTGGGCCTAGTAGCACGCCTCTGAACATTCGGCGCATGTACATCATGGAAAGGATGGTACATGTCCGCATTGTTCATCTCCCTAGCATGGCGCGCTTCTCTCTTGCGCCTAAAGCAGAACTCACTCAAGTGTCCATCTCTCCCACAGTGCTCACAATGGTACCTCACCGCTCTCAAAGGGGGTTGTTGGTACACACGGTTGTGGGTGTGGATCACTTTGCCCTTCTGTGGCATAAGCTCCTCCTAGATAGGTGGCATTGTGTCCAGCTTGTTTTTCAGATGATTGGGTTTAGGAGCCTATTGCTGGTTCTTGGGTGGAGCTCGTGGAGGTTCTTCAAACACCCCATCCTTGGTGTTAGGCTTGAGAGGCTCTTTGGGTGGAAGCTTGGTAAGTTTGGGAGTAGTTGTGGAGTTGGGCTTCTCACTCGAGTTCAAACCACTCGACTCTCCAATCTTCCCAAAAGCAGAAACATCAACGCCCGGAGCAAAGCCTATACCAGGACCTCCAGCAGCTCGCTTGAATTGGGAGATCATCATCCCGAGCTATGGCTCACCGCTAGACACCCATGACAAGATGGTCCGAAGGTATGTGTTTTCCTCCTCGGTCTGCATCTTGTCATGTTTCACATTAGCGATCTCCATCTCCAAACCCTCACACAAAGCGCACCTAGTCACACAAGTGCTACCCGAGCTGGCCTTCTCAAGAGACTCAATCTTGGCATCCTTCTCTGCCAACTCGGTTTGCAAGACTGGATAAGACTTGCACGCACCCAACAGAAGGGGTCTAGCCCGGAGCTCATCCACCTCTCCAACCAAAGCAGCATACTTACCTCTCAAGGTGAGTAGGTCAGTCATGTGCTTGGTGCACATCTCACACTCACCCTCCTCAGACAAGACCACGGCGGACTTAGCAAACTCAAGCTCCCTCACCGTGTCCTCCCACTCCTGCCTAAACTCCTTGCGCTCTCTAGCAGCACGCCTAAGCAACTTATCTTGACTAAGCAAGGCGGCAGTAAGCTTCTCGACCTCAGCAGAAAGCTCATCATGGGTGAGAGATACCTGAGAGATGTCGTCGTCGTTCCGAGGGGTGTCCTCCAGCTTGCCGTCGACCTCATCACCAAGGGCCATGGTGCAGAGGCCGTCGTCGTCGGCGAAGAAGCAGAGACCGTTCAGCTTGTCCTCGATCCTCTTCTTCTTCTCGGACTCGTCATCGCTTGAGCAAGCGGAGTCATCATCCGAGCCGTCGACGTCGCTGAGCGTGGCGAAGAACGCACGCTGCTCAGCCTGGGCCTTCTCCAAGTACTTCTTCTTGATGTACTCCTTGTTGAAGCCGCCCCTCTGCTTGTGCCTCGCAGGGACGTACTTCTCCTTGCGCTTGCCAGCGTCGTACTTGTGCCCATGATCTCCCTTCCCAGATGTGTGCTTCTTCTTGGGACAGTTGGCGATGAAGTGGTCGGGGTCGCCGCACTCAAAGCATTCTGAGCGTCCTCCTCTGCGGCGACGGTTCATGCGGTTGTTGTGGAACCGCGAGAACCGGTTGGCGAGCAATGCCAACTCGTCATCCCCCAAAGACTCCAGCTGGTCCTCTATGACAGAAAAGAGTGAAGAAAGTGCAAATCCTCCAGAGGGGTTAGCAGAAGAGCCAGAAACCAAAGCCATAGTCAGGCCGGAAGGATTTTCATAAGAAGCCCTCGACATGGCGTCAATCTCACTAGACTTGAGCTTACTAAAGAGCTCGTCGCAAGTGAGGGTCTCATAGTTAGACGATTCGATGATCGTCTGGACCTTCGAGTCCCACACCGACCGATCAAGAGTGTGCAAAAGCTTCAAAGCCCTCTCATGATCGTCAAAAGGCAACAGCTCTTTGTTCGCTCTTATCTTGTTGACAATGACCTGAAAGCGAGCGAATAAACTCTCTATGCTCTCGCCAGGCATGTGTCGAAAGTTCTCGTACTCCCACTTGTGCGACTCGTAGAGACGGGATTTGACTTGAGAGGTTCCCTCATGGAAGCGCATGAGGGTTGCCCAAATCTCACGAGCCGTGGGGAGGTGAGAAACGCGATCAAACTCGAACATGCTCAAACAGGAGAAAAGAGCGTTACACGCTCGGCTATTGGCATCGTGCTCATCCATCTGAAGCTGAGTAAAACGAGCAGCCAAGACAACGTAATCGTCCCTGTTGCAAATCTCCCAAACAGAAGAGCCCATGCTCTGGAGATAGGCCGACATGCGTATCTTCCAATACGCATAGTTCGTCCCATCAAAGAACGGCGGTTTGCCCACGCCGCGATCCATGTCGCCTTCTGTGGATCTGGAACCGGCTAAGGTGGAAGATCCTTAACCTGCTCCGATACCAATTGAAGGACCGAAAGTGCTACCAGAAAGCGACCAGAGGGGGGGGTGAATGGGAGCTTCAAATTTTCCTTTCGGAAACTTGTCACCACTGTCCCAAAAATCGACCCCAAAGGCAAACCCTAGAGCTCACTAGTGTCCATGACCCTACTGGTAGGGTGGATGCTTCCAAGAAGCACAGCGAGACACTACGCGACTCTAGAAACCCAACGCAAAAGCCGGAAATCAAAACCGACAACGGACGGGCGAACCGCGGACGAAACAACGCAAGTCAGTACTGACCGGACTCTGCCTGCGTCCGGTCACTAACCACCGGACGCGTCCGGTCAGAGAAAACTCGCTCGGGATCCTTACTGGATTGGACCGGACTCTGGTTGACAGAGCGTCCGGTCTTACCCTGTGCATCCGGTCACTTAAAAACAAGAGCAATGAACAGTGTATCCGTAGCGTCCGGTCAAGCACCGAGTGGAGCGTCCGGTCAAGGAGCAAAACTGAACAGTGATGTGTTCAACGACCGGACTCACCCCCAGCGTCCGGTCAGCCCGAGCCGAGTGTCCGGTCACCCTGAAAACCTGCTGTTCGTCCACCGATTCAACTCGATCTCACCCAAAACGAATCCTCTAGGTATCTAACTTGGTGAGAGGAGTCACAAGGAGGATAGTGAGCTATCTCTAAGAGATCATGGCTCGAACCTATCTCCAAATCGATGAATCGAAGAAATTCAGGGGAAGGGAGAAAAACTTGACCCGAAACGAAAATCAACCGATCTACTAGCTCGTGAGGTTAGAGGTGAATCTCTTCGGTGAAAAGAAGTGCCTCACGATCTAGAACATCTCTGTTCAAACAGAATCGCAAACGATACAACAAACAGAGAGATCGAACGACGGGAAAATCGTGGAGAAAAGCAATCCGCGAAGAACACAAGCAAAACGCGAATCTCAACAACGAATTTGCAACCGTGTGGCTACCACACGCTACAACAGTGAGATTACGGTCTCACTTCCTCAAAATCTCACGGGCACAGAGGTATTGTTCTCTTCTCTGTGGATCTCAGTTCGCTACAGCAGGGGAGACGGAGAGCAGGAAAACCTAGAAGGCAAAATAGCAAATGACTGAGATAGATGGGGAGGTGGGTGTCTCCCCCTACTTATCCTAATTCTAACTATTCCTAATCCCCACTCTACCCCTAACTACTTACAGAGCGAACCAGCTAAACCCTAAGGTTATTCTGGACCAACTCGTGGTAGGTGGTGATCTGACGGCCACGCCCGCACAACTCGTAGCGTTGCCTCGACGCAACCTCCCGATTGCCGCCACGTGCCGCCACCGCTCTGCGTCCTCTTTGCGGACTCCATCCCCGGTTTTGTGGCCCAAACCGGGAAACCAGCCTTCACAGCCAACCCCCGGTTTTGAGGCCCAAACCGGGAAACCAGCCTTCCGTAGCCTGAGTTTTGTGGCCCAAACTCAGTAAACCCGCAGCACCCAGGTTTTGAGGCCCAAACCTGGAAACCGTCCTCAGCCCGAGTTTTGTGGCCAAACTCGGAAACCCGCAGCACGCCTAGGTTTTGTGGCCCAAACCTGGAAACCGTCCACCCGATGGTTTTTCTCTGGCTCTACCACCAAACCGAAGCTGTAGAGGGGATGCACCGCCCGTGCACCCCGTCCACCGACACGTGTCCCCAGGTCCTCGACCCGAGCAACACCATGTCCCGCAAGTCTTCGCTCGTCGCTGTCCCAGGCTGCCAGCCACCACAGCTGATCCTCAGGCCACCGGTCCCTCAGTCCAAGCCTCACGTCCGCCCTTCACCGCTCCCGGTCCATCGGCACGACACGTCTCTACTTGACCTTCACCTTGCCCTCGATCACTGTCTCCGTGCTCGACACCTGCACAACACAAGCCAAAGAACCTGCGATCAAACCCGTTGACAATCACTCATCACTCGAGACTCGGCATACACCCATGTATCCGCAATAAGGCCAGCCCAAAACTGATAATCCCTAGGCATGTATTGAACCTGTGTCAAACTTTTATCCCTTAGATATTTATTCCTAAGCAGTTGTTGCCAAACACCGCCTTCATTCAAAAGTTTAAACAACCATTTGCTTAGTAGGCATTTATTGTGAACCTCTAAGTTAAGAACTCCCAACCCACCTTAGTCTTTTGGTGTGCAAACAACATCCCACTTAGTCAATCTATATTTTTTCTTATGTTCATCACTCTGCCAGAAAAATCGTGATCTATAGTAGTCCAGTTTCTTCAAAACCCCTCTTGGAATCTCAAAAAAGGATAGCATGAACATGGGGAGACTACTTAAAACAGAATTAATTAACACAAGCCGCCCCCCTACTGACAACATTTTACTCCTCCAGCAATTGAGTCTTTTTTCGAATCTCTCCTCCACATGTTTCCAATCCTTATTCAAGAGTTTTCTATGGTGCATAGGAATTCCTAGATACCTAAACGGGAACGATCCTGCATTACACCCAAAAAATTGTGCATATTTAGCTTGATTGACTTTGGACGCACCATAGCAGAATAATTCACTTTTATGGAAGTTAATCTTGAGTCCTGATAAATGTTCAAAAGCACGGAGCAAAAGCTTCATGTTTTTGGCCCTCTCTGGCCCTCATCTACCAAATGTGCAACCACCCCTTTGGTTTGTTCAGACTCTTTAGCTCTTGAAATAAGGATAGCTAACATGTCTACCACTATATTAAACAAGATCGGCGATAAGGGATCCCCTTGACGCACCCCTTTCCTTGTTTGAAAATAATGGCCTATCTTATCATTGACTTTTACCGCAACACTCCCTCTAGAGATGACTTTTGAAATCCAATCACACCAAGTTGGAGAGAACCCTTTCATTCTAAGAACTCGCTGAATGAAAGGCCATTTTAGTTTATCATAAGCCTTTTCAAAGTCTAATTTTAAAATGACACCATCTTGTTCTTTCCTATGTAACTCATGGATTGTTTCATGCAAGACCACAACACCTTCCATTATATAGCGGCCAGGGATGAAAGTCGTCTGAGATGGTCCTATTAGTTTATCTGCCACTTTCAATAATCTATTATTTAATACTTTTGTAAAAATCTTAAAACTCACATTTAAGAGGCAAATTGGCATGTATTGCTCAATTCTGGCCGCATCAGAAACCTTTGGTAATAAAGTAAGTACTCCAAAGTTTAGGCTATGATAGGTAATCTCCCAGCATGGAAATCATAAAAAAGGCTCATCAAATCTGGTTTCACAATCTCCCAAAAGAATTGATAGCATTCAGCAGGAAAGCCGTCCAGACCTGGTGCCTTATTATGTTCCATGTCAAAGATTGCCATTTTAATCTCCTCCTCACTGAAAGGGGCCGTCAATACTTGATTCTCCTCCTCTGATACTTGGGGTATATCATACCTCAAGGTCTCGTCCATTGAGAAAGAATCTTGTATATGAGGTCCAAACAGTCCTTTATAGTATTCAGTTATAAAATTTTCTAAATTCACATCTCCAACAATAATCCCTTGTTCCTGTTCTAACTGCACAATTTTTGTTTTCCTATGCCTCCCATTTGCCACCAAGTGAAAATACTTAATATTATTATCCCCTTGTAATAACCTTGTTGCTTTTGATCGTTGGAGCCAATAAATCTCCTCTTCTCTTAGCAACTTAGTTAACTGCCATTTGAGATAAAATCTAAGATTTCCCTCTTGCGGTGACAAAAGGCATGTTTCTGCCTTTCTATCTAAAGCATCTATCTTGGTTAAAAGATTAGATTTGTGGGTTTTTTGTGAGACTAAATTCCTCGCCCATCCTCTAAGAAAACGTCGCAACCTTCTTATTTTATTTTGCCACAGTTCTATGGGTGACCGCCCCCTATTCTCAGATTCCCAAACCTCCTTCACCAGGTCAAAGAAACCATCTCTAGTTAGCCATCCTAGTTCAAATTTGAAATTCCTGACATTTCCTCTATGGGAAGGTTCCCCCAGTCTAGCAAGAGTGGTGTGTGATCTGAGATTTCTCGGGTGAGTGCCTGAACGGAAGCTAACGGAAATTTTTGCTCCCAATCTGTTGTTATCAAAATACGGTCTAACTTTTCATAAGTAGGCACCTCTGCATAATTAGCCCATGTATATTTTCTTCCTGTCATCTCTAACTCTCTTAAATTTAAAGTATCAATAATGGCATTAAACAAAAGTGGCCATTTATTATTAAATCTTGAATTGTTTTTTCGGATGGATTCCTGATAATATTAAAATCTCCCCCTACCAAAAAAGGTAGATCTCCACAACTAGTACAGGCTCGTACTAACTCTGATAAAAAAATATTCTTTGTGTTCCTCTTATGCTGCCCCATATATAGATAAAAGGGCCCAACGGAAACCATCTCCTTTATTTTTCAAGACAAACTTAATAAAGTATCCATCGACAATATTCTCTATCTCAAAAAAACCTTGATTTATCCCCATTAGCATCCCCCGGACATACCCCGAGGGTTCCGCCAATGCCAAACAAAATCAGCACCCGCACAAAAATTTTCCAGACACTGAGTCGAAAAGCTACTTTTGTTGGTTTCTGATAGAGCTATGAAATCAAGTTTATTATCCTCGGCCACATCATGTAAGAATGTGTGTTTAGCTAAATCTCGCAACCCTCTACAATTCCAGAATAGGCCTTTCATTAGAACACAATTTTTTCTTTGCAGCTGAAATCTTATTGAGGGACTTCTTTTTATTTTTATTCTTTGCCACCTTGATAGGCACGTCTACAAGTGCCCCATCAAGGTCCGCATTATTATCGTCCATCACCTCCTCTGTTAAGCCGCCACAGAGTCGACTTAGAGTGGAGATATCAGGATCGATCTCATCCTCCTCAATATCATTTTCATTCTCATTCATGTTTAAAAGATTAGAAGGTTTGGATCTATCTCTCTCAACATCTTTGATTAAAGCTACCGACTCGAGAATTAAATTTTCTTTATCACCCAAACTAATGCCCACTTCCTCTAAGTTCTTCTTAATAT
The DNA here is from genome assembly GCA_009763385.1 of Coix lacryma-jobi var. lacryma-jobi. Lineage (NCBI taxonomy): Eukaryota > Viridiplantae > Streptophyta > Magnoliopsida > Poales > Poaceae > Coix > Coix lacryma-jobi. The sequence goes on along the minus strand of CM019828.1, from coordinate 73,474,952 downwards.
GATCGTTAGAAAAAGAACAAATTGAATTTACAAAAGACTCACCTTGGGTTTCCTCGAGATTTTTGAAAGCCACTCTTTTCTTCGTCTTCTGAAGAGAGTCTACATTCACCACATCTGCATTTCGCTTGTTGCGCCGCACTGGAGTAAGCTCTCCATCTGACAATATAGCCATCGTCATTACACTTCCCCATTCTTTTTTTGAACCACCATCTGGTGAGATCCCAGCCTCAATCATGGCATCGAGAAGAGCACCAAGGTGTTGCACACCATCAGCAACCTTTCCTTCTGTAGCCCCATCAAGCTGCCCCACCGAAACCTCCATCTGTTCATCATCATTCGCACTAAAAGGTTGGTTGAAAATTTCCTGTTGATCAAGAACATCCTCAGTAGCTGATATGGACATCTTCCCTAAGTTATGATTTGCACCTCTGGTCTGGGCCATCATCCCCATTATGGACTGCTGCACTTGACCCGAGGAGCCAGCCACCACACCTGCTGCCACCATGGCCGATGTCCCTGGCTTCCCGTCCGTCCTAACTGGCTGCGAAGAATGTTGCAACATACGAGCTGATGCTGATGAGGAACGTGCCGCTGCGCTCCTAACGTCCACCGAGTGAGCCTTTTTGACTCCCACAAAATTACGTGCTGCCTCACTAAGGCCAATCTCCTCACCAAGCAAATCATCCTCCGAGAGATCAGTATCCATCTGTGCCTCAGGTGCTTTAGTATCCTTACCAAATATACTAGTGTTTTCGGCATTGCCCTCACTTGCGTCTGGTAAAAAGGTGCCCCTATTATTCTCCTTCATCTCTACATCCTTCGCTGCCCCAGTACCATCATTTTCACCACTCTGGTTACTCCAAATGCTCTGAAGACCCACATTCGGAAGATATGGCTCCACTTGGAAGATCAACTAAAAATATTTGTTGCCTATGATAACATCAAGCTTGGTTGGGATGGCTTCGGGCTCTAGAACTGCCACAGCAAAACGCCCAAAACTATTTGCTCTCGATGTCACCATATCTACATCTTGAGTGACACCAAAAAGAGTTCCTATTGCCCACAAAATGACATATTCTTTCAAGATCGATGGCAGGTTCAACACTCTCATCTAGACCACAGGTAAGACATGTCCAAAGTACTCTTCATCTTCTTCGAATTCTTGAAATTTGAGAGTGACCCCTTCTTTCATTTCTGCATTGAATTTAGTCATCTTTGTAAGATCTCCTTTCGATGGAAAAAGAACTTTGAACTCTAGATCATTGTGTCGTTTTACTTCCCAATTGAAAGTGTCCGAGACCAGCACACGCAAAAATGCCACCACCTCCTGTTCCGACAAATTTTTTCCCGAAGTTGAGATTAGAGTCATTCTTGAATCTCTCTTGGTTGGTTGGATTGGAGGATGTGGGATATAAAAACCAACAAGAGCATCGGCTGCCGGACCAACCAACTGAGCTGCTGGTTTAGGCTGTTTTGGAAGCGGGCAACGACTCATGGCATGGTCATTGCTCTTACAGATTTCACAATGAACAATCACCGTGCACTCAGACATCAAGTGGCCCTTCACTCCACATCGTCTGCAAATCTTAGCAGTGACCGTCCTCTGGAACCCATCGACAGCACCCCGCTCAGTCATTGGTATTAGTGAGTTCTCAGCCTGCACACCACCTGCACCAGCAGCCGATGAAGAACCCTGCAAAACTTTGGTTGGTTGTGTGTCTGCCTTTGCTGCACAGAACTCAGACCCTGCTGCTCGTTTCCCTGAAAACTGCTGCTGAACCCCAGCCTGCTGCAGGTTACCTGCTGTCTGATGCTGAGCACTTGGCTGCTGACCGGCTCCTTGCTCCAGTCCTAACCCGTGTTGTTGTGATGCTGCTGCTTGAACCACTGTACCTGACAAGACCGGATTGATCTGAGGAGTATGCTGCATCGGTTGATGATTCGGCACCAGGGGATTTTGACGATGTTGCTGAATTGGGCCTTGTAGAGGTACCAGTTGCTGGTTGTAGCGATGAAAATTACGACTCTGTCGAAATCCTCCGTTCCATCCTCGTGAACTGTTGATGCCGCTGTACCGTCCATGACGTCCCCGATCGTACTCCCAACCAAGGTCGTAATTCGGCGGGTGAGTCCCGAGGTTTGGATTGAAACGGGGGCCATTGAAGTTTGCACCATCGTCGTAGCCATATCCGCTGTTGTATCCATGGCGACCACCGCGCATACCGCCGCCACCACCTGAGCGTCCACCACCACGCCCAACTCCGTAGCCTCTTCCACCAGCGCATGTGCCCTCGTTGCTGTTCCCTCCATTGCCCACGCCACCCGCGCCTGCTGCCGCCATACCTGCACTCAAAGCCTGTGCATACGATGGAGAAAACGTGTGGGGGTGGCGGCTAGGGGTTTTTTGTTTATTGCGTCTAGATCACAGGTAGCAAGACGGAATCGGTCCGCGAGTTTTCCTCCACGGCACTTACAGCGTCCGCGACCGGTCTGCACACAGGGCCCACGTTGGACTTCGATAGAAAGCCCACCCGTCCCTACAACAAAATCGGGTCAGGATTGCGACGTAGAAATCGGATCATAAACATTTTGAATTTGAAACCGGGATCGTTGATCCCTATGCAAGCTCGTCGGCGACGGAGAAGATGACAAAGCCTCGGCGAGAGTGTACTGCCGCCGTCCGCCTGTTACCTTGATCACACAGTCCCCGAGGGTCAGCGCCGGTGACTTCCGTGGCTGCGGTAACTTGCCCGACCATGGTGTCACCGCTGGCCGTGGGACATGTATCAAGGCCCTCATAATGTTATGAACCAATTTGACCTTTTGTTCTCCGTTGCCGGTGTAGTTCTCGCCTCAACACATCGCTGGACGGAGTGATCTTGCAGTGTTGCCTCTGCTTCCATCAAATCTTCCTTGGTAAAGCCATGGACGGCAGCCTGCCTCACCAGGTCCGGCGTAGTTGGGGAGAGAGATACAGTTTCTTCTTCGTCGGAATCCTCGTCTCTCAACGCCCAAAATCTAGACTTGATTCCTATGGGACGGAGGTCCGCCGCAGGATCAGCCGTAGGCCGAGACCCACAGTCACCGACGAGATTCCACCCGCCGTCTTCATCCTCCGTCCCGACAAGTTCCACCGAATCGCCAGATGTACTCACCTTGGTTTTACGAACCTGCTCTGTCACCCGCCGCCGGCGACTTATCGAAGCTGTTGGGATGCGAGGTCGCGGAGCACTCATGGCGTGTCACTCATACTTGCAAAAAGAATAACGAAAATTGTAGCCAGAAGCGGGCCATGCTTGTTCTGCCATCTCAATAGTTAACAGGGAATGGTGAATTTTGCCAAAACAGAAGAAATTTCACTTATTTTCATGAAATGTGAGTAAAGTGGCACATATGTACAACAGACTATTATATAAGCCGTACACTTTAGAATTGTTCATTTTGGGATTCACAGTTTACAGGGCTATCCCATATTAAGGGAAAAAAACATTATTACAATTTGCACATATCATTTACTAACCATGCTATCCAACCTCTTCATGATCATGGGGTTCGATACCTGAGTTGCCTTGTCACATATCTCTGTAGCAATAAAATAAAATAACATCAGTGCAAAAATTTCCATCTAAAAAAGTATATCTAAGTATGTATATTACTGACCAGCCTCCTTTTCAATTCCAAAATGGACTTTTGTCTCTCCCGAACAAAGTATTTCATTGACTGCATATATTTGATTAAAGGGCATGAGATTGCCAGCAAGAGAACAAAATGGAAGTTTTAGTGGATGAATGTTATATGCTGATTCTTACCCCTCGTCGTTGGACCTCAATTGATCTTCGGAGCGCTTCTCTTTTTGTTAGCAGATTACTAAATGATGATTTTGCTGGGCGGCGATAGTTTTTTCCACGGTAAAGTATTATGGCATGGCTGGTTGTGAGCTTTTCTACTGCTATTAATATTCCACCTGTCTCAACCTCAAGTAGATTCGCTGTGTACATGATCTGTCGGGCTTGACTCTGCTTTGTAATTACTTTCACAACCTCTTTATGTTTCCAGTGCTGATGAATCTCTTCAATTACACCAACAAAGATACCACGCCTTCCTGTATGGGTAAACAAATGGTATGCACATTCAGTGATCAGAGAAAGATAAAATGGATATTTTGTAGGTCACTGGTACAGTAATAAGAGCACATATAGATAGCTGTACCTAGGAGAACAAGCCCATCCATTTTGTGGCCAATCCGGCGGAACATTATCTTTTCCTCTTCTGTCAAGAGTTCTCTATCAGCAGACTGCTCTGTAGGGCTCCATGAACTGTGAAGCTTTGCCAGTGCCTGGTTAGATCTTTCAATCTTCTTTTTGAGCTGCAAAAATAATAGTGTTAGACTGCAACTAATAACATTACAAGTCAATTACTTCAAATCAGAGCATGAAATGCTTCACATGAACACATACAATGGAAAGCTTCCATTCATGGTCTTTCAGTTCCTTTTCCAATCTATACTTCTCAGCCTCTAGTTCAATCATGATGTTGGACTTTTCAGTATTTTCATGCTCAAGGTCAGCATGAAAATCCTGATACTCCCTGAAAGTTCCTACAGAACTTTCTTCATCATATGATAATTCACCAACCATCTGAAGTGAGTCAACTGCTTTCAGTCGAGCTTCCTCTTCCTTCACCTGTTCATCATGTACCTGAGCTTCTCGTTCAATAACAGTTTGAGCAACTCCACCAGGAAGAAAATCCTTGCCTCTATATAGAATAATAAAATCCTTGTTTCTCAATATCACAGTGCCTCCCGTAAGATGCTGCACTGAGGAGCTTCAGTGTTACACAAGAAAATACAAATAAAGGACCAATATAAACAGAAAAGCAAGTATATCTGATTAAGAACCATGTAAACTTGCAGTATGAAACTAAGGATTCATGTTTAGTCCAATTCATTACCATACCCTAGGTCACTAGTTTAGACTATGACAGAACAAAAACAGGAATTAGCAAATCACTTTAAAATGTAGTAATGCAAGATAAACCAAACATTGTAATTATCAGGGAGGTGACTGACAACATTTTAGGTTTTGCTAGTCAAAGTAATTGACTGCTGATAGGATCCATGATCCTACCCTTGCCGCGTAGTGCGTATGGATGGATGATGGGAGGTCGGGGCTTGATCTCATGGCGGCAGCGTGGAGCCATGGTGGCGAGATGGAGTGGCGGCGGCTGCTTGGTCCGTTTGCCCTAGGACTCACGTGAGGGAGAGAGAGAGGTGGAAGGCAGGAGAGGGTCACGTAGATGGGAGGAAGCCCGTGCCCCTTGAGGCCAGGCAATAAATTGTTTTGCTTTGCTTAATTCTCCATTACAAATATATAGCCTATGAGATTCTAATTTTAAACTATTTAAGGAAATGTAAATAATATAGGATAATTGGGCAATTAGCCCACTAATGGGCCTGACGCCTGCCGAGCCCAACAAAACATCTCTCCCCGCCTGCAGAAACAGCTCGTCCTCGAGCTGAAACTCTGGTAGAGGCGTCATCAGCCAACATTGGCCTCCTTCGGGAACCCGGCAACAGTCACCTCTGCAGTTGGCATGTTGCTGTCGAGGAAGTCGGCCGGCTCCAGGTAGAACAGCTGCTGACACGGGTGGCCACGGACGTAAAAATGAGCATGCAGCCCGTGGGCCAAAGGTCTGGCACGAAGCACGGAGATTTGGCCCGGCCCGAGCACGGCCCGTACCCCATCCGTGCCCGTGCTGGCCCAAAGCACGTAGCAAGCTGCGCTTGGGCTGACCCCTCGGCCAGCCAAGCGGCACGGCCTGACTTGTTTTTTAATGGCAGGCACGGTGCCGACCTGGTAGTACAGGGGCTATATAAGCCCTCCGCAGCAGCGCTCGCGCCCCCCACCCCAAACCCTAATCATCTAATCCCCACCCACCCTCCGCCGCCAATAGTCGGGGCTCCGCACTCCCCGCCCCAAACCCTAATCCGTCCACACCCTCGCCTCGCCTCTCCTCTCGCCACCGCCCGCCGTCAATCGCCGACTACTTGCCACTATCGTCGTCCTACACTCCGGTGAAGTATCCACCGCCGGATCTTGGAGATACCGGCGACAGGTCTCTTTCTCCCACTCTCTCTCGCCGAATCCTGCCACTGTCGTCTCCTTTCTTGTCATCTTCCCCGTCACCGGAGATGATGGTGACCGCCGGATCTTGAGATCTCCTCTTGTCTCCCCCCTCTCATACTCTCTTCTTCCTCCCGCCCTCTCTTTGACCGCTCGTTCTTCACCACCGGCCAATCTCGTCTGTCACCATCTATCGGAGATGTGCTGTTGCGCCGCTCATCTTCTTCTCCGTCTCTCCGGCGCCAAGCTCCAGTTCCGTGCAGGTAAGTAACCCTAACCCTAACCCTAGATCTACTAGCCATCCACATGAACCCTAAGCCTAGCCATTTTTCTCTAAGTTTTATGTTTGTAGGTCGCCAGCGTCTAGCTAGTGCCGCAGGAGCTGTTGAGGAACAGCGCCAAGAGGTGAAGAGGAGGTTGGGTGGCCATGGTCGACACTAATGGTGATGGTGATGATGGGCCAACCATCAATGACGAGCTTAGGGCCTTAGGCCAAATCCCTAACGACGAAGACGACATGGGAGATGTTACTGCGCTCTTGATCGGTAGGAGTGGTGCTGCTCCAATCAACCAAGATGGGGCAGTGGCTAGTGCTGCCGCTGCTGCTCTAGCGACCACTAGCCCTAGCGACACAACATCTCTGGAATCGTGGGACGACTTTGAGGAAGTCAAAGAGACAGTTGATGGTGAAGAGTGTTCTATTGCTATTTGCAAGTTGTGTAGGTCTCAGTTGTCTGCTAATTCTGCTCATGGAACTGGACATTTGCTTAGACATCAGAAATCATGCAAGAAGGAGGCTGATAATGCTAATATGATTCAAAGCAGGCTTGCTTTAAACCTCGATGGATCATATAGAAACCGGGAATATAGACCTGATGTTGCTAGGACTGAGCTTTGTCGTTTGATTGCTAGATTAGATTCAGCGTGCTCACAATCCTAGATATAAGAATCTCTAGATTTACCACATCTAGAGATCTGGCTAAACTTTACAATGAAAAACTGCATCACCTTAAAAATGAGGTTTTTCTGGTGTCTTCTATTTGTTTGATATCCGATATCTGGTTTGATAATGCTAAGGAAGATTATATAAGTGTTGTTGCTCATTATATTACTGTTGATTGAGAACTTAAAAATTCTGTGATTGGTTTTAAACTGATTGAAGTGAGTCATAATGGTATTAACATTGCTGAATGTATCTCTGGTGTGCTTAGAGATCGAGGCTGCTTGAAAATGTTTTCTCTGTTAGCCTCGATAATGCATCTGCTAATACAACTGTTATGCTTGGTTTGACTCCTATGCTTGATGGCTACTTAGGCTATGATGTTGATCCATTAGATCATACTAAAAAGATATATCATGTTGCGCATGAGCGCTGTGCTTGCCATATAATTAATTTGATTGTTAAATCTAGTTTGAAAAGGCTTAAACCTTGCGTAGAGGTTTCTAGAACTGCAATTAACTTTCTAATTTATCTAATCATCTATTGCTCAATTCAAGAACTACTGCCTTGCTAAAAGTATGCAGCCTCGTAAATTTGCTTTGAATATGGATGTTAAATGGAACTCAACCTATCTTATGCTTAAGCATCTGATGCCATATAGATCTGCCTTTTTGTGTTCATCAATACTCAATCTGGCTATTCATTATTGAATGAACAACACTAGTACATTGCTGAAAAGGTATTGGAGTTTCTTGAATTGTTCGATGATTCAACTGTTGTACTTTCTGGTGTTTATTGCCCCACTAGTCCTTTGGTACTACATCATATACTTGAGATTGCTGGCCATCTGTATGACTTTGAACATTATAACAATCTTGCTGCTATTGTTGTGCCAATGAAGGCTAAATTTCTTCAGGAAGACTATACCACTGTTATATTCTTTTGCATTTGTTCTAGACCCAAGGGCTAAGATGAGAGGTTTGCAAAATGTGCTTGACTTGCTTGCTCAGTGTAACAATATCAGTTACATTGATTATCTTGCTGAGGTTAAATTTGAGGTTGCATAAACTGTATAAATTGTATGACAAATATGAATCTAAGTTTGGTGCAGCTAGGCCAGCTAGGACCACCCATCCATCTGGACTAACAGGTAAGAGGAAACAAGCATGGGGCAAAATTTTTGGAGGATCGGTTTCTTCTGGTCCTTTTGAGAACATATATGATGAATGATTGACTTTGATAAGGTTTGAGGCTTTTCCCGGTTGAGTCATTATCTTGCTATGTTCTTAAAGCTGCTTACGACTAACCGGTGGCGTTGAGTTGTGGTGTTTCTGTGTTGGTGTGCGTGTGCAACATGTGTCTCTTGGCTGTGTTGATGTGCAGGTGTTGAGCTCGGATACAGTGGTCGATGGCGAGGTGAAGGTCAAGTAGAGACGTGTCGTGCCGACGGACCGGGAGCGGTGAAGGATGGGTGTGCCGTGCGGCGGACGTGCCATGCCGATGTACCCAGAGCGGTGAAGGGCGGACGTGAGGCTTGGATCGACGGACCGAGAGGCCAGAGGACCAGCTGTGGCAGCTGGCACGTGGCATCAGCGAGCGAGAGCACATGGGGATGTGCGGTGCATCGGCCGAGTCGGGACGAAGACGATGGCGTCGTGACACTTGGCAGGAGGTCGGACACGGGCTTGCGTGCGGTGCAAGTGCCGTCGGCCGAGTCAAGAAGGAAGGCGAAGGCGTTGTGCCCGGCGTGGAGGCTGGACATCCATCGGCATCGGTGCCGGTGGTCGGGGTGTGCGAACCACATCCCGTCTACAGCGCGGGTTCGATAGCTGAGCCTCAAAAAGCTACCTCGATGGTTTCCGAGTTTGGCCTCAAAACTCGGGTGGCCGGTTTCCGAGTTTGGGCGTCAAAACTCAGGATGGATGGTTTCCAGGTTTGGGCCTCAAAACCTGGGCTCGCGGGTTTCCGAGTTTGGGCCTCAAAACTCGGGGTGGACGGTTTCCAGGTTTGGGCCTCAAAACCTGGGCTGGCAGGTTAAACCGGGGGAAGGACCAAAAGGACAGTCGACGCGTGGCGGCACCGAGAGGCTTGCGTTGCGGCGAAGCTATCGGTGAGAAGGCGCGGCGGTCGACGGTGACGGCACGTGGCGGCATCCTGGAGCTTGCGTCGAGGCGAAGCGAAGGATGAGAAGACGCGTGGCCGTCGGATGGAAACTGCCAGAGTTGGACGGTTTTACCCCTAGGGGGTATTTGGGTTAGTACTTCATGTTAGGGCGTTTGTGTCATTTGGACGTGCGCCTGTATATAGATGAAGGGGTTGTGTTGGATAGCCATCCTTGGACGATGTCTCTCTCATTTTGTGCTTGTGAGAGAAGGCTAGGGTTAGGGGAGAGTTGGCTCTTGTTCTTGAGCTTTTTGCCATCCAAGCTTTGAGTTGTTAGGAGTGACTTGTAGCCCGACACCGAGTGCTTAATCAATCATCCATTCCTCTAAATCCAAGGATCAAATTCGTGGTTGAATTCGTGTTTTGAATTTGTTCTTCGCGTTCTTCTTTTCTCCACAATTTTCCCCTCACTCGATCTCGATCTCCCTCTACGCTGCGTCTTCTGCGATTCCGTTTGAATCAACTTGTTCTTTGAAGTGAGGAGAACATTTCCACCGAAGGAATTCATCTCTACCCTCACGAACAAGTAGATCGGGTCGAAATCGTTTTTGTTCTTCCTTCTTCCCCTTTTCTAGTGTTCTTCGGATTTCTCATGGATTAGTTGGGTTGAAGCGATGATATCCTAGGATTAGCTTCCGAACACGTAGAAGAACACTTGAGAGAAGTTTGGTTGCAGCCCCGTTCGATTTGGTGAGGATCCAATCGATTTTGGTTTTGTCCCGTGGCGTTTTTGGGTGTTCTGGGCAGTGGCGAACTGTCCGCGGGCGGACAGTCCGCTAGTCGGGGTTCCAGCCGGAGCAGTGGCTGTTTGCCTCGGTGCTTTTCCCCTCGGATGACCGGCGGACAGTCCGCCAGTGACAAGCGCGGACAGTCCGCGAGTCGCGCAGGGGCGTCCAGCAGCGTTGCTGTTCTTGTCCTTTGGCCGGCGGACAGTCCGGCCCCCGTGTGGCGGACAGTCCGGCCTTCACCGGACAGTCCGGGAGCCTGACGGCGGACTGTCCGGGATTCTGCAGCTTGTGCAGTTTTAGTGCGTTGGCCCTCCCGGCTTTTCCGCTTTGTTTCCGGACTTCTCGTTTGCTCTTAGAGTTCACCTAGGAACCTCTCTACATATCCTTGCAACGCGTTAGCATCGGTATTTGGAGGAATCCCGACGTAGCCCTCTATCTACGTTTGGGAGTGGGTCTTTTAGGCACGAACTTGACTCGGAGTTTTGAGAGTTTTGGTTCGCTCTCTTGTGTGGTGCCTCGCTGTGATCCTAGGGATCATCCACCCTCTTTCCGAGGGTCGTGGGCATCACGTTTGAGTCCGAAGCTTTTGGGTTGATTTTGTTGGGACAGAGGCCAGGATTTCGGAAGAAATTTTTAGGGCTCCCATTCATCCCCCCTCTGGTCGCCTTGCTCTAGCATTTTCGGTCCTTCAATTGGTATCGGAGCCAGTTAAGGATCTCTCTACCTTAACCGGTTCCGGATCCGCGAAGGCGACCTTTTTGAGAGCGGTTGTGTTTCCGACTTTGCTTGTCGAGGTGTTGGGCTTGTGTTTTGGCTAACACTAACGGTGCTTTTGGAGATGGCACCAAGTTCTTCTTTCAGTGTGTCTTTGTCCTTAGGTTTGATTGATGGATATGCAAACAAGGACGACAGTTTGGGAAGGAGGAGTGCAGTTGATGAGAGGGATCGCGAGGTGAATGAGCTGTTGAATCTTCTACGACTTGATGAGCTTTCTCCAGAGGATCTCCTTTGTCAACTTGGCAAGGCCAAGAAAGGTACACTTGCTTGGGGTCTTGTAACCTTGCACAACCTTTATGAGGCTCGCTTTAGTTACGTTGAGCTTTGTAGTACCTTGCGTAGAAAGGTCGAAAAGTTGAAATGCTCCGTTGCTAGTTTGAAGTCTAGTGCCTCTTTGCCTTGCACCCCTTGTAGTGACATGGTTAGAAAGAATGATGAGCTATGCTTTTCTCTTGATAGCTTAACATCTGAAATTGAATTGCTGAAATCCAATGCTTCCAAACCATGTTTAGCTTGCATTGACTTGCGCAAGGATCTTGATTATGCTAAAACTGAAATAGCCTTGCTAAAGTCAAATGCTTTGTTACCATGTGTTTCTTGTGAGTCTTTGCATGCTGAAATAAATGAACTAAAATTGACTCACACCACATGTGTAGATGAAGTTGAGCATGCTAGGGCTGAAATTGATGAGATAAATGCTAGACCTTGTAGTTCATGCTCTTTGAATAAAAGTGCTTGCCTTACTTCTTGTACTAATCATAATTCTTTGCTTGATGTGAATGGTGATGTTTCTTCCACTGATTTCATTTGCACATCATGCATTGATTTAGAAAAAGAAGTTTTGGTTTTGAAGCAAATGCGCGATGATATGAGCGCTAAGTTGGTTGAGCACAATGATATGAGTGCCAACCTTGAGAAGGAGATTGAGCTCTTGCGTACCACATATGCCGAGTGCATTGAAAAGATGGAAAACTTGAGAAACACTCCTTGTGGTACTTGTGACCGCCTCATGTTTGAAAATGAGGTTTTGGCCAAAAGATGCAAGAGCTTTTGTGCTAAGTCGTTTGAGTCACGCATTTCTTCCAACTCCGATGTTGATGTTTCCAAGTCTGCATCTTTGCAACCGGAGTTAAGTTCTTATGTTGCGCGTGAGTCTTTTGACGATAGCACTTGTGCCAAGGTTTCAGATAGCTCTTTCATAGCTACTCCTAACCTTGCTGTTTCTTCGAGTGATGTCCAAGGGACTTCTCTTGATAAGGGTGCTTCTCATATTTTTGGGACTCGTGCTCCCAATCTGGTTTTCCATTGCACCTTTTGCAAGAAGGATGGACACTCATTCGATTTTTGTTTCCGCCGTGTCAAACACGAGCGACGAATTCGAGCTAAGGCTTTTAGGAAGCCGCGTAGCCTTTCCCATGGCACGTGTGCTCCTAGTGATGGCACCAATTTGAACGTTGATGCTTCTTGTTCTAAGTCCCAAGGGACTTCTCACTTGTCAGAAAATGGTGTGCCTTCCGATAGGCCTTTGTACCATTGCTCTTTTTGTGAGAAAGATGGGCATCAAAAAAGCTTTTGCTATCGGCGTGCCAAATGCTTGCGCCAAGCTCGCTCTTCTAAGAAGATGGTGGTTCATAGCCCTTCTCATGGCATGAACGCTTGTGCTCCTAGTAAGAAGCCCCTCTTTATTGATGGGTTTTATGACTCCTTTTCTAGTGGGTTAGATCATGATCGTGGACATGCCTCTAGTGCTTCTTCTCTCGGTCCACGTCATGCTTCTCATGGTGCTTCTATTGGTTCTTCTACAAAAACCTTGGAAGATGTTTGCCTCTTTTCTCGTGGTACGACTCGTTCTTCTCCTCGAGTTGTCCTTTTGAGGAATGCTTCCAAAGGTGTTTCAAAATTGCATTTGAACCAACATTTACATCATGCTAACCCACATGATAAGTTGAGTGCTCCTTTGAGAGGTGTGACCAAGTCTTGGGTTCCCAAGTACATGCTTGCTAACCCTTCGGGATCCAAGACTCGGGCTACTTTGTCCTCTTGTGTGTAGGTATGAGGACGCGGGGTGGAGAACATGCGCCTGATGGGACTTGGTCTTTTAGACGTGACCAAGATGTGATGGTTCTCTACATCCCGCTTAGAATTGCCTCCAAAGAGGCTTTTGCAGCTTGGTGAGCTTTCATATACACTCATACCTTGTACATCCATGATCTATGTCTTGTGGTATGAGATGGTCTTTCATGTGCTCACTTGTATAGTTCTTGCATGTACATTTTCCTGTGCATCATGTTTTGTTTAGTCTAGCATGTGTTATCTTTTGTATCATATGTCATGCTAGCCTTGTGTACAGCTTTGATGGCTATTCCACTTTTCATGCTAGTTGGTGATCCTCATGAACAATATGCCATGCTTTATCATATTTCTCCATGAGCTTTACTTGTAGAGGTACGATGTTCATTAGGTGTCACTTTTCAGGTGCTAGTTTTGGTTAGCTACATGTATCTTGTTGATATGATTAGTTTGAGCACTAGCCTTTCCACAATTTTATCATGTTACATGTTTTTGGATCTATTGCTATCATTATCTTGCATTGTAGCATTTGTTGAGGTTTAGGCTGTGTTTGGGTTGATCATGTCTCTAGGCTGCATTTTTCTATATAGTGCTTTATCCTGTTGCATGGTAGTTTTGACTAGTTTGAGTTCAAATCTCCTTGCGGTATCATTCATAGGTAGATCTCTTTTTTGTTGAGAGTTCACCTTATGCTTATTATGTGACTAACCGCTTTGTGGAGACCTTGAGGTCACATTAGACGAGACAATGCCTTGTGTTTTCTTCTGCTTTTGAGTGTGCAAGAGAACAGGAGCCTGGAGAGAGCATTTCGGCTCACGGACCCGATCTCACTTCTTCCACGATTTGGGGTTCCGTTCAAGCAGCTCTCCAGCGAGCACTAGCAGCACCTGTGGGAGCGATAGCATCAGGCGAGGGGGAGACGACTTCGGCGAGGCAGGTGCCCCGGAGTTCATCAGATTCAGGCATCCCCTTGAGTATCACACCAGCAGGTGGTCATGCGCTTCATGAGGTACCTCCGACACACTTCTGAGTTCGGGTTTTGGTACTCTTCTTCTTCGACCTCTTTCTGCCGTGTGGTCTTTCCGATGTGGATTTTTGCTGGATGATTCGCTTGAGCATTTCTTGGCTCTTCTCTTATGAGTTTGGTGCGTGTTTCCCTTTTAGTTGGGGAAGCATTTTGCTTGTTGTATCTTAGTTGGACTTTTCCGATACCCTTTTGTTTTGGGTTTTCCTTTTTAGGCTAGTTTTGTTTTGTCTTTGATAGACTAGCTTTTGCATGCATTTCATCATGTATTCTAGTGCATTTTAGAGCTTCATGTTTAGAGCAATGAGAATGAGATTAAGCTCTTTTTGGTATACCTTGTTTATTCATGATGATGCTTGTAGCCTAGGCTCTTTTTGATCACTTGATACATGTTATGAGCTAAGCTATTTTTGCAAATGGTGAACTTGATTAATCAACTGTGAAACCTTTAATTTGTTCACCATTGAGAGTGGCAACTAGCATGGGTAGGATGTGTTGAGATCACTTGTGCTATCTTTTGTATGCTAGGTTGCTATGTCTCTTGCATTGAGTCATTCACTTGCTTGGATTGTTCATATTTACCTTGTGCTAAAATTTGACCCAAGTCTAAGTGAATTGAAAAGATCGAGATGGGATTGAATGTGTCAGCACCTCACGGTATCGAGACTGTTTCTCATTGCACTTTTGAGTTAAACTTGAGCCGTGTAGTGTAAGACCGAAACCGGTGCTTCAAGCTTCTGATTGCTTTTATTGCATAGGCTTAGCCCAGTTGAAAAGTTAGGCAATGACCATGTTTTTAACCTCTCGCAATCACATGCTTTTAATATGAACTTGTGTTAATACCGCTGCAATCTCCGATAAAAATTTGAAAATAACACAAGTTTATGCTTCATTCTATTGCATGATGATTGAACTTTGCTAGGGGTAGTTCACCTTTTATACTTGAGTTAGCACTTGCTCGATTTCCTGTCTATTCATGCTAAGTGCTATTTTAGTGGTGGACTCCTTTTCAAATGGCTTAAAACTGCTCATATGCTTAATTGTTCATATTGCGTATTCATTTGATCAGTTTGAGCCTTTGCTAGCATTTGTATTGGTTGCTACACTTTCAGGGCAGCACCCTTTTGAGCATCTTTTCATTCTGATTGCTATACACTTGAAGCTGTTGCATTGTGCATATCATGCATTTTAGTTTAGTGTTCATACCCCCAGCTCCGATACACTTTGTGGTCACTTTCAATGCTTTTCATAACCCCCCATATGCTTTTGGTTGATGACTTGTCTTGTGTTTGTATCAACTGTGTGAAAAATGTCAAAACCCCTCAGCATGTTCCCTTTTGTCAAGAGGGAGAAGCTGTTTGCAAGGGGGAGCTTGAGTGTTGGCACATAGGGGAGAGTCGTGCATTTTGGGGAGAGCTTTGAGCTAGGGGGAGTTTAGCTCTTTTATGTCCTTCTTCAATTGGTATAGCTCTTTTATGTGTTTCAATTGGTATTCATCTTTTTGTATGGAGTGTAATTGGTGTCATGAGCTTTGTTGCATAGCTCTTGTGTATAGGCTTGCTTTCAGGGGGAGTTGTTTTGTTTTGCAACTTCTCCGCGTGCTCCGAATGTTTGTGCTCCATTTGGTTTTGAGCTTCTCTTTGTGTTTTTTCTCAATCAGTATCGAGCCTGCTAGTCGTGTTGGGCCGTTGTTGCCTCTCTCTTGAGAGACTAGCAGTTTTTGCTTGGTATTTTCGATTGGTATGGAACCTTCAGCTAGTTGCATCGAGCCTCTGTGCCTCTATCTTGAGGGACTAGCAGTTTTGCATTCTTATGCGTTGATTCAGCCTCAATTGGTATCGAGCCTTGAGCTAGTGGTGTTGAGCCCTTTTCTGCCTTTTCTTGAGGGCTAGCTCATTTTTGACTTGGTTGCGTCGAGCCGTTGCCCATGTCTTTGGGAACCAAGTCTTTTGCTCTGTGTGATCGAGTTTTGCTCTTTGATGAGTTGTTGCTCCGATCCTTTGCTTGGTTGCGTTGAGCTGTTGCCCATGTCTTTGGGGACCAAGTTTTCAGTTTTGGTATCTCAAACCATCTCTTGTGCTTAGTTTTGTCAATTCAATCATCAAGGGGGAGAAATTTCGAAACCCAAGTGGTTAAGTACCTTAAATTTCATGAACCCAAGTGGATAAGTACCTTGGTTTCTTTTGTGGGTTTCTTTTGTGATGATTGTTTGACTATTTTATTTGAGATTGGTTTTTGAGTGCCTTTTGGGATTTCATGAAACTCTTCGGTTGTGTGGAGGCTTTATTCTTTGACAATTTTATTTGAGATTGGTTTTTGAGTGCCTTTTGGGATTTCATGAAACTCTTCGGTTGTGTGGAGGCTTTGCCCACTTTTCCCATTTCTTTCGGGACCGAGAGCTTCTATTTGGAGTTTTCATGATTCTTCCTTATTCCAAGTGGCCTTGTGTTTGCTTTTGCTTGGCTTTTGGGCACTTGGATGAGGTTTGCCTTCAAACTCTTCCTTTGTGGTCTTATTTTTAGTCAATGCATTCATCAAGGGGGAGATTGAGAACATATATGATGAATGATTGACTTTGATGAGAAAGGTTTGAGGCTTTTCCCGGTTGAGTCATTATCTTGCTATGTGCTTAATGCTTACGACTAACCGGTGGCGTTGAGTTGTGGTGTTTCTGTGTTGGTGTGCGTGTGCAACATGTGTCTCTTGGCTGTGTTGATGTGCAGGTGTTGAGCTCGGATACAGTGGTCGATGGCGAGGTGACGGTCAAGTAGAGACGTGTCGTGCCGACGGACCGGGAGCAGTGAAGGATGGGCGTGCCGTGCGGCGGACGTGCCATGCCGATGTACCCAGAGCGGTGAAGGGCGGACGTGAGGCTTGGACCGACGGACCGAGAGGCCAGAGGACCAGCTGTGGTAGCTGGCACGTGGCATCGGCGAGCGAGAGCACATGGGGATGTGCGGTGCATCGGCCGAGTCGGGACGAAGACGATGGCGTCGTGGCACTTGGCGGGAGGTCGGACACGAGCTTGCGTGCGGCGCAAGTGCCGTCGGCCGAGTCAAGAAGGAAGGCGAAGGCGTTGTGCCCGGCGTGGAGGCTGAACATGCATCGGTGCCGGTGGTCGGGGTGTGCGAACCACATCCCGTCTACGGCGCGGGTTCGGTAGCTGAGCCTCAAAAAGCTACCTCGATGGTTTCCGAGTTTGGGCCTCAAAGCTCGGGTGGCCGGTTTCCGAGTTTGGGCGACTCGGGATGGACGGTTTCCAGGTTTGGGCCTCAAAACCTGGGCTCGCGGGTTTCCGAGTTTGGGCCTCAAAACTCGGGGTGGACGGTTTCCAGGTTTGGGCCTCAAAACCTGGGCTGGCAAGTTAAACCGGGGGAAGGTCCAAAAGGACGGTCGACGCGTGGCGGCACCGAGAGGCTTGCGTTGCGGCGATGCTATCGGTGAGAAGGCGCGGCGGTCGACGGTGACGGCACGTGGCGGCATCCTGGAGCTTGCGTCGAGGCGAAGCGAAGGATGAGAAGACGCGTGGCCGTCGGATGGAAACTGCCAGAGTTGGACGGTTTTACCCCTAGGGGGTATTTGGGTTAGTACTTCATGTTAGGGCGTTTGTGTCATTTGGACGTGCGCCTGTATATAGATGAAGGGGTTGTGTGGACAGCCATCCTTGGACGATGTCTCTCTCATTTTGTGCTTGTGAGAGAAGGCTAGGGTTAGAGGAGAGTTGGCTCTTGTTCTTGAGCTTTTTGCCATCCAAGCTTTGAGTTGCTAGGATTGACTTGTAGCCCGACACCGAGTGCTTAATCAATCATCCATTCCTCTAAATCCAAGGATCAAATTCGTGGTTGAATTCGTGTTTTGAATTTGTTCTTCGCGTTCTTCTTTTCTCCACAATTTTCCCATCACTCGATCTCCCTCTACGCTGCGTCTTCTGCGATTCCGTTTGAATCAACTTGTTCTTTGAAGTGAGGAGAACATTTCCACCGAAGGAATTCATCTCTACCCTCACGAACAAGTAGATCGGGTCGAAATCGTTTTTGTTCTTCCTTCTTCCCCTTTTCTAGTGTTCTTCGGATTTCTCTTGGATTAGTTGGGTTGAAGCGCTTCCCAACACATAGAAGAACACTTGGGAGAAGTTTGGTTGCAGCCCCGTTCGATTTGGTGAGGATCAAATCGATTTTGGTTTTGTCCCGTGGCGTTTTTGGGCGTTCTGGGCAGTGGCGGACTGTCCGCCCCCCAGCCGCAGACAGTCCGCTAGTCGGGGTTCCAGCCGGAGCAGTGGCTGTTTGTCTCGGTGCTTTTCCCCTCGGGTGACCGGCGGACAGTCCGCCAGTGACAAGCGCGGACAGTCCGCGAGTCGCGCAGGGCCGTCCAGCAGCGTTGTTGTTCTTGTCCTTTGGCCGGCGGACAGTCCGGCCCCCGTGTGGCGGACAGTCCGGCCTTCACCGGACAGTCCGGGAGCCTGACGGCGGACTGTCCGGGATTCTGCAGCTTGTGCAGTTTTAGTGTGTTGGCCCTCCCGGCTTTTCCGCTTTGTTTCCGGACTTCTCGTTTGCTCCTAGAGTTCACCTAGGAACCTCTCTACATATCCTTGCAACGCGTTAGCATCGGTATTTGGAGGAATCCCGACGTAGCCCTCTATCTACGTTTGGGAGTGAGTCTTTTAGGCACGAACTTGACTCGGAGTTTTGAGAGTTTTGGTTCGCTCTCTTGTGTGGTGCCTCGCTGTGATCCTAGGGATCATCCACCCTCTTTCCGAGGGTCGTGGGCATCATGTTTGAGTCCGAAGCTTTTGGGTTGATTTTGCTGGGACAGAGGCCACGATTTCGGAAGAAATTTTTAGGCTCCCATTCACCCCCCCCCCCCCCCTCTGGTCGCCTTGCTTTAGCATTTTCGGTCCTTCACCTTTAAGTGTAGGATCATCTGTTGTATCTCCTTGTCTCTTTGAGACCATTACCTTGATAGTGCCAATGTTGTGGCATATGATGAAGAATTTGATTTCCTCAATTGGTAACATGGGCATAAACTAACCTATCCAGTTCTCTGCCTTGGCTAAAGATATTATGTTTGTTCCTGTCTCAACTACTTCTTCGAAGTTTATCTTTAGTCTTATTGGTAGGATCATTGAGGAGCGGCGATGGCGATTGGGAGCAGAGACTATGGAGATGTTGATATGCATCCAGGACTGGGAGCAAGACGAAGAGAAGGGGCAACATAGTGTGGAGAACAAGGAGTTAGAAGACTACTTCAAGAACCAGTTTCGTGATGATAAAGCTGGTGGTTCTACTGTTGTTTGAGTATTCTGCTGAGAATGTGAGTCATTGAGTGAGTGAGAGTTGAGACTTGGTTTGTAATAACTTTGAACAATTGAACCTTTTACTTCAATAATGAGTTGGCCAAACTCTTTTCCTTTCTAGTGTTTTTCTCACGAGGTGTGAGTTTTACCTAGAAAGGTTTTTAATGAGCTGGCATTGCACGAACAACTCAAAATTTGCTTATCTTGGTTTCTACGATTCTATGAACTTATGAAGTATTCAATAATGAAGTCTTTTGTGATTCTTGTGATACTTGTGATTATGTGAAATGTGAAATATTTGTGATACTTGTGCAAATCTGAGTTGAACATGGGGTTTTCTAAATAGCAGGCCACGGGCTGGCTCGATGAAGGTTTGGGCCCCGTGCTCTTCGGGCTGGCACGACCCAAAAACCGGCCCACGTGTCATGCCTGGGCCATCGAGCAGGCATGGTGTATTGTGGAGGCACGCCACGGCGGCACGTCGTGCTATACGAGCCCGGGCCATGCCGTGTCGTGTCAGCCCATTGCTCAAATATACACGGACGTAGGGCTCGTCACAGTTGTAACAAAGCCCTTGGTGACGACGCTCCAATAGCTCGGCCGGTGTAAGGCGACGGAAGGAAGGCGCCTAAGAACCCGCAACATGTTGGAGCAGAGTCGGCAGAACTGGACGTTGTGAGGAAGGCGCCACGATCGGGGCTGCAGCTGGCGGCATGGCAGCAGCATGACGCTCGAAGGCCCAAGTGAGGTGCATAGCTATCTAAAGGTCTTGAGGCTCACGCAGCTCGATGTCCACCTTGATGTTTTCGGGAAGACTACCAACAAACAAGTCCGCCTTCTAAGGGACTGTCAGATTACGCGCGTGGCACAAGACTGCGTTGAAGCAGTCGGAGTAGTCCTAGACCGTCGCCAGGAAGGGCAGCCGGCCAAGCTCGGCCAGACAGGTGCCACGAATTGCGGGTCCGAAAAGAAGATTGCAAAGTTCCTTGATACGGTCCTAGGTAGGCATGCCCTCATGCTGCTCGAGGGCCGCGCCGGTAAGGTGATACAACGCGAGCCAGACGCGGTCGGAAGCCAGGGTGCGTTGTCCGCGAAAGAACTGCTCACAATGGTTGAGCCAATTCAGCGGATCTTCCGAGCCATTGTATGTTGTGAACTCCAACTTGTGATAGCGTGGAGGCACCATGCCCGGGCTCGTTCCTAAAGTGGGGTGCTTGGGAACGTCACCGGAGTAGGAAGGCGCACCGGAGGTGGTACCCTGGGAGTACAGCGAGGGTGACGCCATAGAGGAGGGTGTCGTCCACCACGCTGTAGAAGACGTCTTCGGGGCAGAGCCCGCCCCCCCCCCCCCCCAAGATGGGCGATGGTGCCGGTGGACATCGAGGCTACGAACGCGGCAGTGGTGGCCACGACTGGTTGCGGTGTCGCCATGGTGAAGATCAGGGCTGTCATTGGTGTCAGTGCATAGGACGGGGAATCGGCGACGACAAGGACAACATCCGCAGCTGATGGATCGGCTCCAGGTCAGTCTTGGCGCCCGGAAGCTCCAACACCGGAGGGGGAACGCCTAGGAACGGGAAGGTCGTCGTGCCATAGCCGGCCATCCCGTAGGAAAAACTGGTGGCAGAGAAGCCAGGGCCGAAGTCGGCATGGGCAATGGCAGTGGTGGAGGTTGCGACATCTCTGTAAGGTGCGACTGGATGGCAGCGATGGAACAAGAAAGCTCGACGAGGGCCGCGGTCATCTACTCCGGCGACAAGGGAGAAGACGCAGTGGGTGCCGAGGTGGTTGGCAACGGGCCGGAAGAGGACACCAACGCAGAGGAGGTGGCTTGCAGCGGTGGGCTACTGGTGATGGGAGGAGGACCTGACATAGCCGGTACCAGATTGATAGGATCCTTGATCCTACCCTTGTCGCGTAGTGCGCATGGATGGATGATGGGAGGTCAGGGCTTGATCTCACGGTGGCGGCGTGGAGCCGTGGTGGTGAGACGGAGCGGCGGCGGCTGCTTGGTGCATCTGCCCTAGGACTGAAGTGAGGGAGAGAGAGGTGGAAGGCAGGAGAGGGTCACGTTGATGGGAGGAAGCCTGTGTCCCTTGAGGCTAGACTGCCTTGCTTAATTCTCCATCAATCAACGTTACAAATATATAGCCTATGAGATCCTAATTTAGGGAATAACTAAACTATTTAAGGAAATATAAATATAAATAATATAGGATAATTGGGCAATTAACCCTCTAATAGGTTTGACGCCTGATGAGCCTGACATAACAACTACAATGCACTTTAATAACATAAATGTCAGAAGGTACTTCATCAGGAATAATACTTGCCTTCAGGTTCCATGCCATTTGTTCATTGTTCGTATTCTGGATACCTACTTTCACTGCAATTTTTGCTACAAGGTTTTTCTCCCAAAGCTTCAGTATAGCAGCAGCCAAACCCTGCAATCTTGTATTTCTACCTGCCAATGACACACAAAATTATGAGCTTCTTGTTCATAATGATAAGTTATGAAAGGTTAATATGATATAACCCTATGATCGTAACCATATAAACATCAGAAGTGGATGACACGTATTGAACAGATAGAAAGTGATGTATGTATAAGACAGAAAGGATATAGACAACAGAAATGCTTATCACTCAATGTGTGTATAAAATCACAAACACAAGGAACTTTACTTGAATACTTAACAGAAAGTGCACCTGGTAACTAAACGCATACTCACCAAGGGCAAAATGTGTTGGCAAAGGGCGCGCAAGCTTGCGCAAGTATGTCAGCTCCTCATCAGCTAGTGTTGGTCTCACACCAGGAGGGCACTGTCTAAATGGAGTCTTAAAGCCTGGAACAAACTCTGGGAGGAGATCAGCATCCACAGGTAATGGTGTGTCCCACCACCAATCAACAAATCGTGGGCCCAAAGTGTCCAATAGTCTATTGACTTCTCTCTCATATAGTGTTCCCTTGACAGGTTCTTCATCCTTCTGGTCACAAATGCTTTGATCATTTTCTTCAAAAGCATCACCTGCTTCACCATAACTGCTGATTAACGTTGGACCTTTGCTCCCATACTTAAGTAGGGTTGTACAACCGTTATGTTTTACTAGAGAGCCTTTATGAACATTATTAGTTAGAGAAGTGTGACTATGTTGTGCGTTTTGCTGATATTTACTTCCTCTGTACACAAAATGTATGTCTCCTTTTGTCCACACAACTAAGCCTCCTGTTTTTATCTGAGAAAAAATTATAATCCATCAAAGAAATTTGTAAGTTTTGAATTCAACATTAGTAATCGAGCAATCATACAACTAAAAAAGGGTCAAAACAAATATGCTTGGAATGATAACCGTAACTTCTATTTTTTTTTTTTTGTAAACACCACAGTTACACTAGGGACAAATACAGTTGGAATAAAACAATCATTCTCTGATTGTATAGGCATAATGACTGTCAAGTGCACTACAACACAATGTCACAAACTCACAATACATTGTGACACTACATTAGGTAGCACCATTTTGAGGTCCATATTCTCCTTTGCATCAGTTGTAGACACCCTCCACCCACCATTTCATTACTACTACTAAGGGCCTGTTTGGATGTATCGGCTAAACTTTAGCTGACTAAATTTAGCTGCTAGACATCCAAACAGCTCAGCTAAAGTTTAGCTACATTTAGCTATTCCAAGTTTCCAACCTAGCTAAAGTCAGCTAAAATTTAATTGAGTCTATTAGCTGGAGCATCCAAACACCCAGCTAAAGTTTAGCTGAGAAACTTAAAACTTTAGCTAGCTAAATTTTAGTTGGGTACATTTAAACATGGTCTAACTAAATCTGCATTGGCAATCTGAAGTTTTAGATGGTGGCAACTGGCAAGAACGACAATGATTACACTCTTGGACGTCAATGTTCATTTGCATCAAAATCAATTTGCCAAAATAAAAAAACGGAAGATTGCTGCATTGCTTTTAATTGAAGCTCAAATTCAAATCTCTAAGTGCTAAGGTCAAAACCATCATGCCGAGAGCATACAATTCTCACGGGATCAGGCCCCAAGGAACAAAATACATTGACCGAGAACAGCCTCATGCTTCACTCACCTCAAGAATTTCCCTGGCGCGGTCCATGGACCGGGACAGTGGCTCGACGATGCGCACGGCGGCGAGCTCGTCACCACTGGCCCATTCCCTTCGCATCTCCTTCACCACCTCGTCAGTGACCCCGGCCTTCTTGGCTCGCGCCCACCTGTCTATCCCGCGCGCCAACCGCCGCAGGCGGTCCAGCTCGTCGCTCTCCAGCTCGGCCTCCGCGCGCGTCGGCTCCCGCGGCTTCTTCTCCCGCCGCAGCGCGGCCTTGAGGTCCTCGTCCCTAGCAGCCGCCCACGGAACCGCCCGCGGCTTCGCCTTCTCCACCACTTGTCGGCCTGGTTCCAGCGGCGGGGACGGCTCGATTGGAAGGTTGAATGCGGCGGCAGCACCGGCGTTGCTGGTTTGGACGGAACTCGGACTCGGAGCATCCGAGAGCTCGAGGGAGCGAACGCGCCGGATGATGCCAAGGACCGCTCGGTGGGTGCGGCCCCCGGGGACTCCGGCAGTGAGAGGCTTGGCTGTTGTTTTGGTGTTTTTCCTTGCCGGTGCCTGTTTGGAGCTGTGGGTACGGGGCTTAGGAGGAGTTGCCTCGGCGGGGGGCGGAGGCACCGGGGTTGCGGAGTCGCGGCTTTGGGTGGAGGACCTGTGGAGCCATGGCGGCAGAGGCGGGGCCTTTGGGGACGGGGAGAAGAGGGGCAGCGGCGGTGGCGCCATGGCGGGCTCGGCTCCGGCCCGTTGCTCACTCTGCCTCACTCATCCGTTCTTTCACATGGACGGAAAAAGTCTAAATAACCGCCTCACCTAGTGTACTCGGTTTAGTTCACCCTCAAACGTTTCAAACGCTCTAAATAGCCCCCTCACCTATCCAAAACCGGTCAAATAACCCCCACAGTACCAGGTGGTTTATCTTTTTCTTTTTTATTTATTTTGGCTGAATCTTTAAAAATCTTAGTAAATAAAAAAAATCATAAAATAAAAAATCTAATTTTATTGGACTTCACATGTGTAGATCTACACAATAAACATATAATATAGTATGTTTCAGTAGAAAGTTTTTGCTATGAAGGTTTTATTTTTTTTCTTATTTATTTATTTCAGCTGGAAATTTGAAAAATCATAGTAAATCGTAGAAAAATCATAAATCCAATTTTATTGGACTCCACATGAGTAGATCTACACAGTGAGCATATAATATGATATGATTTAATGCAAAGTTTTTCATGTACCTTTAGATCTATGCTTTTTTATAATTAACTAAACTAATTCATAGCTGCAACTTCTATAATTATTTTGTTCGACGAAAGCATACCATATTATATGTGCACTATGTAGATCTACTCATGTAGAGTCCAATAAAATTAGATTTTTCATTTTATGATTTTTATGTGATTTACTATGATTTTTTAAAGATTCAACCGAAATAAATAAATAAGAAAAGGATAAAACATTCATAGCAAAAAATTTGTATAAAAACATATTATATTATATATTCATTGTATAGATCTACTTATGCGGAGTCTAACAAAATTAGATTTTATATTTTATGATTTTTCTTTGATTTACTATGATTTTTTAAAGATTCAGCCGAAATAAATAAATAAGAAAAAGGTAAACCCACCTGTTACTGTAGCAAACTGACCCACTGCCTAAAACTGCCTAGGGGGTTATTTGACCGGTTTTAGAAAGGTGAGGGAGTTATTTAGACCATTTGAAAGGTTAGGGGGCAAAGTAGACTGGTACAATAGGTGAGGGGGTTATGTAGACTTTTTGGACCGTGTGCCGAGCGCGCGTGCGGCCAGCATGAGTGTTAAGTGGTGGTCTGCCGTCTGCCTGTGCGTATTTTTTTACATTTTAGCTTTTTTAAAAAAGTTTTGCATAAATACGTATGTGGTATCCTTTGAGAATATAGAGTTCACTCTCGACACCATCACTATTATCGTCGACCTAACACATTACGGCACCGCACCATTGGCACTAAGGTTTAAGAGGGTGGCGTTTATATGGAGTTGATTCCCTATCATAGTATTTAAAATCGAATAAGTAAAATTATTTCGACCGAAGTGTAACAACTTCATTGTAGCTCAATTGGTAACGAGCTACAAGCCTCAACTTGATAGCCTAAGTTTGAGTGCTTAGGCTACATTTTGTGTTCCATTAATCCACCAACACTAACAATTTATAATTTATAATTTATATATTATATTTACAACCAAACAACTCTAATAATATAATTGTGTTTTATGCAAACAATTTTAAGCCTTATGCAAATAACTTTAAGCCTTGTTTATCAAAGAAAACTTTTCATCGAACACATGTACGAAGTATTAAATAGAGATTAAAAAACAACTACCAAAATTTTTTTTCATCCATCACATCGAATGTTTAAACATATGTACGAAATATTAAATGTAGATTGAAAAATAACTAATTACAGAGATTGCGATAATTTTGTGAGACGATTTTTTAAGCCTAATTAGTCTATAATTTGACAGAAGTGTACTACACTAAATATATGCTAATGACGAATTAATTAGTCTTAATAAATTTGTCTCACGATTTTCAGACGGAATATGTAATTTGTTTTTTAATCCATAAAAACAACTATAGTTATTACATGTAATTATTCATACGAACATAATTATTACATGTAATTATCCATGCAAAAAACTGTAATTATTGCATGTCCTATTACAGTGAAATATCAGGTCTGTTTAGATGCTGAATTTTTTTCAAGTTGGTATTGTAGCACTTTCATTTGTATTTGACAAATATTGTTCAATCATGTGCTAGCTAGGATCAAAAGATTCGTCTCGTGTTTTACAACTAATCTATGCAATTAATTATTTATTTTACCAATATTTAATGTTTCATGCATGCGTTCAAACATTGATATGATGGAGGGAGAGTGGAAAAAGTTAGAAGTTGGAAGGAATCTAAACAGGCCTTAAACATGGTCTCAGTCTCAGATGGCTCGGACAGATTGTTTGTCTAGTCTTATATACAGCTAAAAAGACTCATGTGCTATCGTCATTGTAGCAGTTTTCGCCCCCGCCCGGCTCCTCCTCGCCTCGCCCTCCACCACGCGACGCCCTGCTCCCGCAAAACCGTCACGAGGCCACGATCACGCGCCTCCACTTCCCTCGGTCCGCACGCCGCCACCGCCTCGCCGCCCTCTACCGCTCGGCCTTCCCTCCGCCCGGCGCACTACTACAGAAAGCTTAACCGAGGCGGGCGAAATAGATTAACCGAGGTGGGCAAACCGTCCGCCTCGGACCATAGGCCTCGGTTAATCAAAACTTAACCGAGGCGGGCCAGGAGACCGCCTCGGTTAATACTTTTACCGAGGCAGGTAACTTAAAGCAACCGCCTCGATTAATATTTTAACAGAGGCTCTCTCGGTTAATTGTTTTACAATTTTTAAAAAATGTTTTAAAATCGAAATTGAATTTCCTTTTCACGTTGGAAGCAAGGACCCAATTAATAAAGTCGCAAACACATTCGTTCAACTAGCAGTACTCCTTCGAGTACATATATGTCACAACAACGTATCATTGTTCAATCACATGCATTAAACTTTATAATTCAACATTTTAAAAATTATGTCTGACAACATGTAATCCTTGATGTTCAGATGGGTGCTCCACTTTCGGATGCTCTTATACTTGTCGTCATCCGTTAATGGGCTTTCCATGTTGAAGAACCTTCCACCCTCATGCACGCAATGGTGCACGAGGAATGAACAAATGTCCGCAACAATGCAAGTTATGGTCTCTTTGTTGAATGGCTTATTTTGTCAGCTCTGTAGTTCTTTCATGAGTACCTTGTAGCTGTTGCTAAACTTACCGGTCTCTCTTAGGTACTCACAAATATAGTATCCACATAATAATGTGTCGGGTGGTTGTTTGAAGCACTGCATGTAATACACAATCGTTCAGAACATATAGAGTTTTCACGATATACTAATAAGTACACATATGAGTTTTCAAACATACCGGGCAGTTGTGCCTGACTTGCAGGTTATTTTTATACTTCTTCTGCTTTTCAGTTCTAAGATCAATACAATCTGGTACGCTTTCAAATTCCTTGTAACCTTCTTTTGGAGTATCCAAAGAGTCAAACACTATTGCCCTCCCATCCTGAGGATATATGAGAAATGCAATCCAATGGCCCATGATGCCTTGGCTAGACCATTGAAACAACGTACGCACAATTACAACCTTCAAATATGTGAGAAGCTATGATCCTAATAGTAACTATGTGATAGTTTTCTTTTGACTTACCCAAACTGGTGGGCGGCAATCATGTACCCACGTCCCTTGACCTCTCTCATGCATCTAAACACATATGTTTCTGCGTTAAACTTCATTTGGTTACACAGAAGTTTACGGGCTGCCTCTCTCTCTGCTCCGTCCAAGCCCACAAGCTTTTCATGGTTATTCGGTATATCATAACCTGCGATGCATCTCTCGGAAATGTGCATGGGAGAGAGGAAAATAACATTTTTGCCTACTTCCTTGCATATGTGGGCCTGCATCCTGCAAGGACAAATCATGTTATTGTTATTAGCTTCTTACGAAACCGACATGGATGCAACACACTGAAAACTCGTGATTCACTTACAAGGCAAACAATGTGACTTGGGCCACGTCGAGGTCCTTGCACCACAGTAACCGATGCATGTCATGGAAATCTACGACGACGTAAGCATCAGAGGTCAAGTAGAAATACTCTGCGGGAACCTTTAGAAGACAACTTTCAAGGCCTCTTTTCGCCGCTTCCATGTACCAGAGATGGAACCTCCTCACCTGCCACGACTCTTCAGTTACGAGCTGGCCTAAAGTCAACATGAACTTCCCATGCACGTACCGGTCGGGACAATCATCGGAAAGGGGCCAACCCGCTGGTGATGGCATCCTGTACTTGAGATGATCACGAGTGAAAAACTGCAAGAATCTCCACGCATGTTGTACTATGACGTTGGTTGGCAGAAGCGTACCTGTCAAAATGGGTTGAGCTTTCATACTCTTTGGCTACTTCATGGGCGATCCTATTCAACTTGCCGTAGTCGATGCCACTTTTTGTGGGAGTTGTAGTATCCTCTTGTTGCATACCCTTTGTCGGTGGGGGAGGACATTCTTTACTCTTTTCGTTTCGATCGCTTGCTTGCGGTGGTGTAGCAGTGCCCGGTCCTGACCCTGTATCTCCATGTGGATTGCTCGTGCATGGGGGAGTGCCTACTGGATCATTGTTGTCATTGTCGCCATCAATGTCATGATGACCCACGGGAGACTACGAGGGTTGTGACGACGGCGTCGGCTCTTCTAAGTAAATATCACATCTAGCCCAGAATACTTCTTTGTCGACTAAACTTCGAAAGTACTTGGCCCCACAAGGTGTGGGTATGTCGAGTTCATCATCCTGGTGGTCTGGGTGCATCCAAGTTACCTTGACCCTAGCATAGTGTTCCGGGATCGGCTTGTCGTCATACAGGCGTCCTGGCAATGCTATGCCTGTGCCCACCGCCATCTGTCTTTTTGACATCCTGCCGTACGGAACCACGAGCTGGCATGGTGTTGGTTTAACAATATCGTCGACTAGGTACCTCGGTAGTCCTCCGGTGGGGGGCACCATCTGGCTTTGTACGACATCTATCGTTGTTACCACCACACCAGCCTGGCGAAACATCTGCGACCTCAACTCAACCATTGAGGGGTCATTGCTCGTGAACGCCTCTGAAATCTTTCCCATAACAAACTCCTTCATAGCCTCATCATGGCCTTGTTGGACAAGACTGTCCTTGTATGCTTGCCTAGTCCTAGAGGTTGCATCAGATCCCCAGGACTCCACTATCTTCCAGCTCTTTCTCGATGATATGCCACGGACACGGCCGCGGTGCTCTGGGTTCCCAAGTGCCTCAGTTAGTTGGTCCTTCTCTCTGCGGGGGTTGAATGATCCGCTTTGCTCGGCCGCAGCGGCCGCTAGGATCTTCTTCTCTGCCTCCTCATTTTGCGGTTCGTTGAACTTGGTCTTCCCTTCCTTCAGTACTTTTGGCCTACAGGCTTTTAGGTAGTCACGTGCCCTCTCATCAAGGCCCATGTACTCATCCGGTTGTCCGGCCTCGGCTGCGATCCTTTCTTCCTCCCACCATTTTGGCTTCTTAGCGGCATACCCTGTCATGCCTAGGTGGTGGTGGTGCACGTTCCTCTTCGCGAGCTGAGAGAACTTCTCGCTCTTTGCTTTTGCTTCTTCACTTTTTTTCTGTGCCACAAATTCTTCCCAAACATCTGAGGTGAGGAAATTGTAGCGCTCTAATGTTGTCTTTCCTTTTTTGACAAAATCATTATTTAGTATCCACCTAAACTGGCGATGAGCTTTGGCTGCAATGTGTAATGCATGGGCCTTGCACTTTGCTACATCATAGCCCTCAGGATACGAGAATCAGGTCAGCAACTCATTCCAAACATATGTATTCAAGTGGTCTGGGACTGACTTCCAATCACTGTACGTGATAGGCACCTTCTCTCTGACTATACAAGAGCATTGGTTGTTGAAGGTGCCGAGGACAGTCGTTGGCTGTAAGGGTTCTCCGTGTGCCCCAACTTGGTATATGGCATGCACATCATCATTCACCTTGTGCCTGCCGTGTTGGCCTCTTATCCTCTTTGGCTTTTTACCTTTTGTCGAAGAAGTTGTCGTTGAGGGAGCTGGTGGTTCCTCCACCCTTTCTACCTCATCTTGGAACTCCAAACGACGAGGCACCACCGGTATCTGTTAAGAACTCACATTAAACTATTTCCAGGAGGCCCTCAAATGTTGTGTTAATCAAAGACAAGCTTTGTTGCAAGTACACACCTCTAGCCTTGTTTGTTCAACATTGTCGTTCGGAGAGTGCTCTAGTGCTTCCCGATTTGGTCCTTGTACTTCACCCATCGGATCATAATTAGGATCACCATCTTCCTCTCCACGAGGTTTCTTTGGAGGCGGCGGTGTTATCGACACACTCAAGAATGAAGTTGACTCTGAGTCGTTAGAGGTGTCCGAGCTGTTGACGGGGGTAGGTTCACACCATTCTCCCATATCGTTCGCCATTGCAAGCTATATGATTAGATTTATATGCATATTTCATAAATGTAAACAAAATGAAATCATTATATTCATCTCGGAACTTCATTTACATACTTCTAATTACATAATGTTGTTAGTCATGATACAAAAGTTTGATAAAGAAAAATTACATAATTGATGAATCATAAAAAAGTTTCATGTATAAAATTGGCTCAGGTTAGCCCCATTGTCATCACATCGCTTCTAAACTGGTTGCTTGTATCCAAGCCATCCTAGTTTAATTACGAGCTTACAAGTAGGGGACATTTGATCATTATAGCCGCTGCCTCAGCATAAAAGAGTACACATCATTGCATATGCCACTGCCTCAACACATCTTTAAAAGGAGTAGGAGTAGAGTAGAGTAGACTAGTAGTAGAGTAGATCAGTAGTAGAGGATAGGAGAGCAAGATACAATGAAAATTTGCCTCAGATTGTATTGCCATTTCAAAAATCATTGGACTTGGAGCTAAAGGATGTTTCATATAGATTATAGAGATACAACATCATGACAACCATGGAACCATGAGACTCGTCCAGCCCAGCCATCAGGCCATCCTGTATGAACAACAGTTTCTTGGGCATGGACGTGTCCCATGGCTTGATGACAATCATGAAAACCATAAGAGGAGTTACAATGGTCCAGTACCTCACAAGTCCAAGATCATAACCAATACTAAATCCATCAAAAAAGTGGCAATGCATTCATCATAGGCAGAAAGCAATTCGAAAGCAAATAAACAAGTTCATGACACCCAAATATAGTAAGCATCACTGGTTGCATGGCTGTAGTAGCAACCAAACCAAGCCCCCAAACTACTCTTAATGTTAACCGAGTTGAACTTGTCTAATTAATTATTACATCAAGATAACAGTGCAGCCTCATCCACTTGGCCACAACCAAAGCAACTAACAACACCTGCACATTTTTCCCACATTAGAGTCCAACAAGATGGATTGTCTTCCACTCCAACCTGATAGGAAGGTAAGGTAGGGGTAGGTGCAGTAGGAATTGAGTTGAAAGCCTCTAGAGCTGTAGAAGCTTCCTCAAAAGACTTGTACTTTTTATGCACAGCTCCCTTAACTTTGAGGACATACTGACTGCACTTGGCTCAGCTTGTGTAAATACCTGGCTTGGTGCCCTCGAAAACAACATACCAAGCAGGCATCCTTCTGCATTTGTAGTTGAGCAGTATAAGAGTACATCATAGAAGATAGAAGAGAGGAGAGGGAAGTAGAGGAGAGGATAGGAGAGGAAGATACAATGAAAATTTGCCTCAGATTGTATTGCCATTTCAAAAATCATCGGACTTGGAGCTAAAGGATGTTTCATATAGATTATAGAGATACAACATCATGACAGCCATGGAACCGTGAGAGCCGTGCAGCCCATGAAAAAATTTAGCAAGCATCACTGGTGGCATATAAGTAGCAAACAAAGGCCTCAACACTGGTGGCAAATAAGTAGAAGAAGTGTCAGACAAGTTCATGGGAGCTATGTAACCATGGGAGACATCCATCTCAGCCATCAGGGAGGTAAGCCTACACCAGTTGCTTGGGAATGGATGTCAACCATGGTTAAATAGGACACATGACAACAACAAATACTCATATGTGTAAAAGAATGGTGCCACCTCAGAATTGCAAAGATTGCATCATAGGCCAAGGAGAAACCTCAAATGGTAGAGCAGTATAAGAGTACAACATAGAAGAGAGAAGAGAGGAGAGGGAAGTAGAGGAGAGGATAGGAGATCAAGGAAGATATATACAATGAAAATTTGCCTCAGATTGTATTGCCATTTCAAAAATCATTGGACTTGGAGCTAAAGGATGTTATAGATTATAGAGATACAACATCATGACAACCATGGAACCTTGAGAGCCGTCCAGCCCAGCCACTGAACTTGTTTCATATAGCTTGGCATGGACGTCTCACACGGCTTGATGACAATCATGAAAACCATAAGAGGAGTTACAATGGTCCAATACCTCACAAGTCCAAGATCATAACCAAGAACCACTGAATCGATCAAAAAGTGGCAATGCATTCATCATAGGCAGAAAGCATTTAAATTAGGCCTTAGATTATAAACATTCATTGATTGTTGCCTTGCAATTCGAAAGCAAATAAACAAGTTCAACATAGAAGAGAGAAGAGAGGAGAGGGAAGTAGAGGAGAGGATAGGAGAACAGGCAACGACCTCCTAAAATCAAGTTTCTTCATTGGCCATGAAAAAATTTAGTAAGCATCACTGGTGGCATATAAGTAGCAAACAAAGGCCTCAGCACAAGCAAATAAGTTTGAGCTATTTAGTAAGCATCACTGGTAGCAAATAAGTAGAAGAAGTGTCAGACAATTTCATGGGAGCTATGTAACCATGGGATACATCCATCCCAGCCATCAGGGTGGTAAGCCTACACCAGTTGCTTGGGAATGGATGTGTCCCATGGTTAAATAGGACACATGACAACAACAAAGACTCATATGTGTAAAAGAATGGCGCCACCTCAGAATTGCAAAGATTGCATCATTGGCCAAGGAGAACCCTCAAATGGTACTGAGAAACTCGATTAACAGGAAATAAAAATGCCTCCAATCATCATTACAAGCAGCAATCATCCATATAGAATGTATGGACTTAGACAATTTCATCATCGTCTTTAGGAGAGTAGAGTAGAGTAGAGTAGTAGGGTAGCAGAGTAGTAGGAGTAGAGTAGAGTAGAGTAGAGTAGTAATAAGGTAATAGTAGTAGGAGTAGAGTAGTAGTAGAGTAGATCAGTAGTAGGGTAGTAGTAGAAGTAGGAGTATAGTAGTAGCAGTAGTAGGCTAGTAGTAATAGTACCACAACCACTGTGGTAGTAGTAGCAACCAAACTGAGCCCCCAAATACTCTTCTGTCTCAAATTGTCCCAATTTATCAAATTCTTCTCAAATTTGAAGTTAGGAAATCTGCTCAGTTGAATCAGTCAGTGGCAGTGGCAGTGGCATCTGCTCAGTTGAATCATAGACATCATAGGCAGCTAGGGTTCATCAGAGGCAAGAAGAAAAGCATCATATGCATCAAAGGGAAGAAGAAAAAACAAAACCTTCGGAATTGGAGATAGCACGAGCCGGAGACAGCGGGGTCCAAGGCCGCCGAGGAGGCGGGGACGGGCACCGAGGAGGCCTAGATGGGCACCGGTCGTTGGGGAGGCGGAGCCGGGCACCGGGGAGGCCGAGATGGGCACCGGGGGACACTGAGGAGCACAGCGGCGGCGGCGGCGAGCAGCCCTTCGGGGAGAGAGGGAGCGGAGAGAGACAAATATGTACGGGCACCGAGGAGGCCGAGGAGGCCTAGATGGGCACTGGTCGTTGGGGAGGCGGAGCCGGGCACCGTGGAGGCCGAGATGAGCACCGGGGGGCACTGAGGAGCACAGCGGCGGCGGCAGCGAGCAGCCCTTCGGGGAGACAGGGAGCGGATTGAGGCGAATAGGGACGGGCACCGGGCGTTGGGGAGGCGGAGCCGGGCACCGGGGAGCACAGCGGCGGCGACGGCGGAGCGCGGCAGCCCTTCGGAGAGAGAGGGAGCGGAGAGAGGCGAATAGGGTTCGGAGGCGTGGCTGGCCAGGCTTTATAGCCAGTCATTAACCGAGGCGGGCACATTAGAGAGCCCGCCTCGGTTAATATTAACCGAAGTGGGCAAATAAGAGCGCCCGCCTCGGTTAATATTAATCGAGGCGGGCGCTCTTATTTGCCCGCCTCGGTTAAGAAGTGTCAGTACAGGTGGTTGTATGTAGAGGTAGTAGAAGAGTAAAGTCATTGCATTAATTATAGTAGTATATAGTAGTAGTAGTAGTAGTAGTAGTAGTAGTAGTAGTAGTAGTAGTAGTAGTAGTAGTAGTAGTAGTAGTAGTAGTAGTAGTAGAGTAGAAGAATCAGTGTAGTGATCGAACGAAATACACAAAAAAGAGTTCGGATCTCTCCAAATGAGTTCCATTAATTATAATAATAACTTCTCATTAATTTAGTCATTGCTTGCATTATTACATATATGTGTGACATACATTTCATTTCGTTGTAGGCGCTTTCACAGTAAATTTCTCTCCGTCTTTGCGAGCCCATGGCATCATCTTTGTCTTGTTGAAACGGGCCTCGATGGCCTTGATCTTACGTGGATGATCTGTAAAGAGCCCGAGCTCTGCAAGTTGTTGTATTCTTCGGGACTTTGGACCCCGTCAGCTCCCACGATCCTCTGCTTACCTGACACAACCACATGTCGTCTCTTGCTGTCATTGGGCATCACATAGTAGGCTACTTGCGCAATGCGACTAGCTAATACCCACTGGTCATCTTTGTAGCCGACGCTTTGGAGCTCAACGGTTGTTAGTCCATAATCGTCCACGTCAACTCCTTTCGGCCTGACCCACTAGCAACAGAACACATGTATTTGTAGGTCACTGCCATAGTTAAGTTCCCATATCTCTTCAACCTGCCCATAGTATGTCCTGCTTAGCCCCGTCGACTCATCGATGCCCTCATATCGAACACCACTATTTTGGGACGCACTCTTCTTGCCCTTCTCTTTTGTGTGAAACCTATATCCATTGATGTCATATCCTTGCCATGTGGTAATTTGGGTGAATGGGCCAGATGCAAGCCTCGCAATGGTCTCATCATCATCATCAGATCCTCCGTGCGGTATGTCGGGATGTTGCTTCAGCCATGTCTTGAAGCTTTTCTTGTGTTCTTTCTGGACCCATACCTCCATGCAAGATCCATCATGAGCGGCGCGGATCACTTCCAGGTGCTTTTCAACGTATGGATCCATGACCACTAATTGATGAAGCACGTTGTGATGAGCTTGTTGCACTGTTTCATTCTCTATATCTGTGCGTACTTTTTTCCCTGTGCACCCAATTCCTGAGGTTCTACCTTCATGCCGATGGACGGGCAACCCAATCGCTCTTCCATCTCGAATGTATTTTGTGTAGCAGTTCACGACCTCTTCGGTTGTGTATGCCTCGATCATAGAACCTTCTGGGTGAGCACAGTTAAGGACGTATCTGTTGAGGGTCGACATGAATCGCTCGTACGTCCACATTTGGTGCAGGTACATGGGCCCAAGTTGTTCTATCTGATCAACCATGTGCATCATCAGGTGTGGCATAATATCGAAGAAAGATGGTGGAAAGCACATCTCTAGCTGGCAAAGAGTCTCCGCGATGAACTGTTTTAGTTTCTTCGATATCCTCCATGAGTGGATCCAGGAACACATCTATATCATTCCCAGGCTGCTTTGGGCCTGAAATAATCATGGTCAATAGAAGATACCTGCGTTTCTGACACAGCCATGGAGGTAGGTTATAGATGGTAAGAATTACTGGCCAAGTGCTATGTGAGCTACTTAGGTCCCCGAACGGATTCATTCCGTCCGTACTCAGCGCGAACCTCACGTTTCGTGCCTCTTTGCCAAACTCTGGGAATGTCGTGTCGAAATGCTTCCACTGCTGGGCATCAGAAGGGTGTCATAGTTTGCCATCATCCTTGGTGCGATCACCAGAACCATGCCACAACATCAGTTGGGCATCCTCAGGGTTCCCGAAAATACACCGCAAGCGATCGATCACGGGCAGGTACCACATCGATAGGGCAGGACTTTTCCTCTGCATGTAACCAACTTCTTCTTCATCATTTGCTGCGCGACAAACGACATTCTTGTTGTTTGTCTTGTTCTTTGGCCCACCCGAGACTACCTCATCATTCGCATCTGCGCGACAACCGCCATTCTTCTTGTATCGACTCGCGCCACAGTGCAGACAACTCACCAAGCTCTCATACTGGCCACGGTACAAGATGCAATGGTTAGGGCAGGAGTCAAACTTTCTAAGATTCATTGACACTGGCCAGATAATCTTCTTCGCTCGATACGTATTAGCGGGCACCTTGTTAGGCGTTGGGTATGTGGTACCAAGGATACTTAAGAGCTCATTGAAGCTAGTGTCTGACCAGCCATGCCAAGCCTTCAACATGAGCATCTGGAGGTTAAAACGCAACGCCGTCCACTGCTTCGGACAGTTCTCATATAGCGGATCAATTGCCGCCTGCTTCATCTCTCTAAAATTCTCAAGCCACCTAGGGCTCCCAAACAGAATGTCGTCCTCATCAAGGTTGTTAGCAATTTTCTCAAAAAGCTCAACATCCTCAGGCTCCATCGCATGAACCACATCCCCACCATCGGCCATGTCTTGCACTAAATCGTCCATGGTGAGGTAATCACGAACATTATCACCGGTAGCTGGCGGTTCTTGGTCTCCTCCATCGTGGTTTGCATTCGCCATCATCGTCATTGACGAGCTATCTCCAGATACAGTGATACTAACATCTGTTTCACCGTGAAACCTCTAGACTGTGTAATCTGGAACAAAACCAAACCTGATCAAATGAGATTGCACAACACTGTCTTCATGCAACAGAAGGTTCTTGCATTTTGAACACGGACAGATGATACGTCGTCCTTGTGGATTCACACTTTGATTGTGTTTCTGAGCAGTGACAATAAACTTTTTAACATGGCCTATGTATGACAAATCTAATCTTGATGACCGGTACATCCCCTCGGACCTCTCCATTATGCAAGCAAAACCTATAGCAAAAGACATACAAAAAGCAGATTAAAGAAAATTAATTATAGATCTAGATCTAGATCTAGAGAGCACCCAAATCTAAGAAGACAAGAGCAAATTAAAAGAGAGGTTTAGAGTCAAACATATAATCACCTGCGGTCAACAACTTGACACAATTAAACTGTAAAACTCCCCCACCAAAAAATAGATATTTTTGAGGGTTTGGGACCTCAAAACCTGTCAACAATGGTGGAGAAGTCGTGAGGAAGGAGAAGGTGGGGCGGCGGCGCTGTGCATTTATAGCCACAGAATAACTGAGGCGGGCAAATAACAAAAGCCCGTCTCGGTTAACACACATTAACCGAGGCAGGCTATTTAAAGGAACCGCCTCGGTCCGAGGCGGGCAAATTAAAGCAATCGCCTCGGTTAATGGGTGTTAACCGAGGCGGTTGCTTTAAGTTGCCCGCCTCGGTTAAATGTTAACCGAGGCGGGCGCCCTTTGCCCATCTCGGACGTCTACAGGGTGGTGTCTCGGTTAATCAAACGTGTAGTAGTGGCGGTCGTTGCCCCACCTTGCCGCTCTCTCCCGCTCGGCCACCCGCCCACCCCCACGAACTCCCCTCCCTAAGCCGACTGGGTGCCGCTGCCTACCACCGGGATGACGCCCCGACGAGCTCCCCTCCCCTGGCCTGTCGTCGCCACCCATGTCCCTTACTACTCGCACCGCTCAGGTTCCGTCGCCACCACCTCTCCCTCCTTCCCTCTCGCCCGCGCACCTGGTGGCCGATGCTCAGATCGGCGCCAGGACGAAGCAACCCGGCTGCGCTGCCATCGACGCTAGGACGAACCAACTCGGCCATGCTCCCGCCTCCACGCCGCCTCTGTGACCCGGATGGGCCGCCATCGGATACGCGTCGGTGGCGGCCACCTAGACAACGCAGAACGTGCATCCGTCTCCACGCCGCCTTGCCAATCGAGACAGACGACCAGCTACGAGCGTCGGGTGTGTAAACTTATGTCTACTAGCTTTGATCTGTTTCAAAGATTATTAGTAAGTACATGTGTACACCAAATCTTCTTTATTGGATCCGTGCCTGCAGCTCTTTGTGCTTTCATCTGATCCAATAACAAGTGTATTATGCCTACTAACTTTGTGTGTGCCTGAATCTGTGAATGGAGTGTGCGAAGGGTGATGATCTTCAACCTTTTCTGAGTTGCATCCCTGTCCCCTTCTGAAGCCAATGGTCCCATTAAAACTCCAAGTTATGTTTCGTACATGGTTTAGTAAGAATGGGTCTGATCCTTAGTTTTTGGAGAAGAAAGGACAATGATAAACAGCCGTCCGTCCACACAGTGGCCTTAGAAAAAGTTAACAGGCACATGCAATGCAACCACAATTAGATCTTTGGTTTGATCTGTGTGATTATGTAGCTGCAAGCGGAGTATGTATAAGTTTTAAATATTTGTTTGATCCCTTCTATCTAGAAAAAAAACGTTATCTCATCTTGATATAATTGGGGAACACGCCCTTGCTCTTGCTTAATCCAATTACAGCTATTTCAGTAATGGATATTTCTTCATAAATAAATTAGTATTGAGTGCTTGTTTTTTCAGATCAGATGGATGTTCATTAAACATCGGGAAATTCCGAGATTGTAATTTCCTTCATATTTAACTATTGTGATTGTCGGAGAATCTGGCAACAACTTCGGTTGATGGGATTAACAGCATCAAACATATAGTGATGAGCTGGTGGACTACTTGCAGCGCTATAAAGTGAGATGGTTCCATGGTAAACCACTGACATGTAGAGCTCTGGTGGTAACAGCCTGCACTCTGATGGTAAATTATAACTCGTTTTTGGTTTTGTTCAAACTCTGTCTAATGTTGTGGCCTCCGGACAACAGCAAAATTGTGTCAGCTCTCCTGGACAGCTTAAGGTTAAATATGCATTAGTCCGACTGCTAACTGTAAAGTGATCAGTACTAATCCGCATAAATTTCATGACTCTGCAATCATCTACTTTGTCTAATGTTGTGGCATGCAGACCGTAGCAAAGTTCTGTATCTGCTCCTGTGGACTGCGTAAGGTTAAATATGTATTAGTCTGCCTACTAACTGTTAAGTGATCAGTACGAATCCGCATAAATGCCATGACTCTGCAATGTTTACCTCCTGAGACATACACCGGTTCAGCTGTCGTGAAGAAAAAAAAATATAAAGCCTTAATCTCAGGTAACCATTCCTTCTGCAGGTGCACAATTCAAAAAACAAATTTTGCCCTGCTTGTGGAAGTCCGACGAAATTGGCCATACCTAATGGTGATGAGAAGTTGAGGGCTGTTTGTTCTTCCTGTGGAAGAGTTCACTATGAAAACCTAAAAATGGTATGTGCTGAACAACGGACTATAACTAGCCGTGTTTTTTGTTATATATGTGTAACATGTGTTGTCTGTTAATTTCTGACATTTACAAATTACAATATATATCATTTGGACAGGTTGTTGGTTGCCTTGTGGAGCTCGATAATAAGGTTGTCCTATGCA
This sequence comes from Coix lacryma-jobi var. lacryma-jobi, assembly GCA_009763385.1. Taxonomy (NCBI): domain Eukaryota; kingdom Viridiplantae; phylum Streptophyta; class Magnoliopsida; order Poales; family Poaceae; genus Coix; species Coix lacryma-jobi. The sequence goes on along the minus strand of CM019828.1, from coordinate 73,435,494 downwards.
GAAGAAAGATTGAACCCGCTTATGGTCTTTGTTAAGATCCCTATGGTGTTTTCCCTTCTATTTTTCTTCTGATTTGATTGGGTCTGCGCTATAATAGTTAAATGCATAACTGTACTATGTTTTTATATTCTCATGCAACAATTTTTGGCTATGTATGACAGATGCAGATTTGCAGTATATGTTAGCCGGAACTCTTTGCCTGTACTGTTCAGAATATGATGCCATATTATAATATAGGTTTTCTGCAGTGCTTTTTATTTTCTTCTTTATGTTAGGAATGGCTCTTTTCTGGTCCATGCACAAACTCCCTATCTGATAGGATTATGCTTTTCTCATCTTTTAATGTGGCATCAATCATTACAGTACCAATTTCCAAGTTTTTTCTGTCAAAACTAATCTTAGTCTTGCACACCATGAACAAATTTCATTTTTTTTATTGTTGAACATAGCAATCATGTACTGCTGTCCTCCAGTTTGATCAATGTTACATTAACAGGACACTTCGTGTCGGTTATTTAGAGGTGGGGGAGTCTACTGCTGAAGGAGCCTCTAGAGAAACATTGGAAGAAGCATGCGCAGTTGTAGAGATAATCTCACCTTTTGCTCAGTTAGGTATTCCACTGATTGGCCAAGTGAGTTAAAATTTGGCAAAGTCACAGTTATAAGTTACTCCGTGCACTACTTAGTTGATTATCTTTGCATTTTGATGAGATGCAGTAGGGTTACATTATTTTCCTGCAAATGTCAATAGTCAGCACCGGATGCTTTTCAGTGGCCATATATTTGTAATTAATACATGTTTTACTCACCTAAAAAATTACAAATAGGAATATTCATGATATATATTTTAGCTTTAACTAATCGAGTAATTGACACAAAGTGTTTATCTATTGCAAATGATTTCTTGATCTAGATTTCTAGGAATATATGCATTTTCTAAAAGCAAGGGATAATATGTTTGAAGAACTAACATTTGAATAAAAAAAAGGAAGATGTCTCTTATGCTCCTGTGCTACCGAGAAAAATAAGCATGGTATGGTCTTGACCTTTTGTACTAAAGAATATCTCATTGGAAGGACCTAGAACTTTGCATATCCAAGGTATAAGTTATCAGTTCATATTCACATTGGCTTGTCATTCTACGGGTTATTTCCACATGCTTGTGAGTTGAGTTCGTAGCATTGAATTTTTATATGACCATTCCTAAAATATCCAAGGTCAGTTTCAACTTTGTGGTGTCACATTAGGAGGGCAGACATATAATTGTGTAATTGTATTTGTTTCTACCTGTTGCTTTTCTAACTGATATATTATTGTCCAATGATGATATCCAGTTTATTTACCTATATTCTGGAAATGATACTAGCTCAAAACAATAATAGCAGGTGGCTACTGTGTACTAACGCATATAGTTTTGCAACCAAGAAATTCAATAGTTCCCGTTGCCTAAGGCAAAAGAAAGATAGCACCAAAGCAATAATGTCATGAGATGATTTGTATTGCCTTACATGCACATGGCTATTTAAATTTTCACTACAGGAGAGGTACGTTGTCTGTTATTTTTCTTTTGGTTTGACATTTTTGTTCCATTCTTTCTGGGTTTTTTTTTCTCAGGATCTCATGAAATAGAAGCTGGTATACTAGGAAATTCCTAGCTACAGGTTCATCTCTGATCTCTCTCCCACTCATTCTCTTCATTTACCCGTAAAGACAATTCTCTCTTCATTTACCTGTAAAGACAATTCTCTCTTCCTTTATGACAATTCTCTCTTCCTTTACCTGTAAAGACAATTCTCTCTTCCTTTACCTATAAGGTGATCTTTTTTTAATCAAAAACTTGTAAGGTGATCTTCAGTGCTTATTTATTGCAATGAAATGACATGATAATGCAGACCACGCTAAAGGTGGTCTTGTTTATATTAAGGTCTTTTGCAATGGAGACCTTATAACAATAAACTTATCATCTGTAACGTTTAATGCTAAACTAATCATTTAAAATCTAATTCCCTAAAGGTGGCAGCTACAACGTAGGCATCAATGGCAAGATGTTCTAAAAAAGTGGTCTTGTTTATTAGCAACAGTCAGCCCTTGGCTTAATAGCATCATGCTATCAGTGGCTGCAGCGGGAGCGGATTATGGGGCGAGCAGGCGACCCATATCATGGTGAGTTGAGAAGCCGGGATTGGGGTGCTCTGTTGGTCGTTGGATGGGACAAGAAGTTGGAGATCAATGCATATTTCACTCTCCGTTCGGCACATTGGAAGTCTCCGTGATCTAAAAATGACGCTATGTTCACTTCGCAATCGGCTTAGAGCAAATTTCCTCTTAAAGTAAGAGTGATTCACCTGAGCCTGCAACAATTCAGCTCTAGGTGCTGTCTACTCAGAAAGAACTTGGAAAGCATGTTTCGTCTTAAATAGTTCACATCAAAATTATCAACCTCCATTCGTGCAGATGGGAAAGATAGCTGGCTTTAGTTTTTATGTGTCCAGTTAGACACAAGAAGGCCTGGGATTTAATCATGTATCAAAATTTTATCTTTTTGTAGCATATCAATCAACAGATCTTGGTCTAGCATATCAATCAATGGTGTGAACAGGATTGTTCTAATTTGACATGAGAACTTGGGTTATATTTTAATTGTTGTCCTTCATAAAGACTCTTGTAATAATGTTTCGATTATCTTGAAGAATCATTTTTTAGTAATAGTACAACATATGTTTATACTTATATTAATTATCGATGCCAAGTTTTTCCCGTTGCAACGCACGGGCACTCAACTAGTCATTGGATAATAAGTAAAATTATAATTGAAAATTTATTTGCATGGATAATTAACAAATTTATAAAAATACAGTAAAAACAAACTTATAAAATGCAAAAAAAAGGTCACAACAAGGGTTTAAACCCTAGCCACTACACTTGGAGTTACCCACACTAACCAGTCTGACCACAATTTTGTTATGGCATATTGTACCAACTAACGTTACTTATTCTATTTTAAACGGCAGGAACCATAAGAAACTAGTTCAGCGCGATGAATCTTGGGGTCGAGGTCAGCACCGTAGATCTTGGCGCCGATCTCGGCACCATCACTGATGGCGCCGACCCTTGTCATATAAGTGTCACGCCATCTCCTGCATCGCGGATCTTGGCACCAAAATTGATGATGCCGTCACGTTCAACCTCAGCACCATCACTATTGGCGCCGAATCCTGGGTCTAGATCAAGAAGGAAACTATCAAGGACATGATTATAAAAAACTTTTGAAAAAAGAACTAAATTATAAAAAAATTCGGTCTACCTGTCAGCCTGAAGCATCGGTTTAGGTGTTCAAGGTGTGTTTAGATTGAACCCTGAGAGAAAAATGTCTTCCCTGTAGCTACTAGCTAGCCTGGGAGATGACTGGACGTTGTTTGGTTAGAGCACTGGTGGGTTATCTGCCCCAACAATCTCAACTCGACTCCAAGCGTAGAAAAATTAGCGGCTGGCCCCCGCTGCATGTTTACCTGGACAAATACTATTCCAATAGGTGATTTGATTGCCTTAGCTATTTAATTACAGCAAGCAAAAGTGCATTAGCTACTTAATTAAGGCAAACATGCATTAGTTTTTTAATTAAGGAAAATATGTCATTATTAATATTATTTAGTACTATAAGATTTTATTTATATTATTTATATTAATTTACTAAACTAAACTAAATATATTTATTTATCAAATATAATTAAATATGTTTGATTAGAAATTACATATTATCTATTTTATTTAACCGAGAAAAACCATTAATATTATGAATCTTTCTCTCGTTAACATTCTCAGGCACAGGTATCCAACCAAACAAATCCTTCTTGTAAAAAAAACAAATCCTTTTCGTACTTGCTTGACCAAGCAAAAATCAACTTCTTAGGCAATGTTTAGGCATTATATTTTGCCAGGCATGTTGTCCAGACTTCCAACCAAAATCTCTTATAGCATCCACTACTACAAAAATGAATTTACGCAGCGTTGCTCTTTTGCCCTCTGTGGCGGTCGGTTTTTTTGTCCGCTGCGGTAAATCCAATGATTTACCGCAGCGGGCACTTTTGTTTTACCGTGACGGTCAACTTTTTCCCGCTGCGGTAAATCGATTTACCGCAGTGGACATCTTAAGATGCCCGCTGCGGTTAATCGATTAACCGCAGCGGGCATATTAAGATGTCTGCTGCGATAAATCGATTTATTTTCTGCAGCGGATATCTTAAGATGCCCGCTGTGGTTAATCGATTAACCGCAGTGGGCATATTAAGACGTCCGCTGCGGTAAATACTAAGACCCAAAACAGGCCAAGACAAGACCCGATAGTCGTCTTATATATACATGTTCGCTAGGCCGGTTTGGCTCTCATTCATTCAGCCACCGCACGAACTTGTCTTCTCCTCCTGCGCCGCCTTCCCCACCGCCCCTCATCCCCACTCCGACTCTGTCTCCCTCTCAGCCTCTCCCTCTCCCAAGCTGCTCCCCAACTCTCTCTCTCCCTCTCTCCCTCACTCCACGGCAGGCTGGGCGAGCCTCCACGGCGGGCGGGGAGCACCCTCCACGGCAGGGTCCGACCTCCATGACGGGCGGGGCGTGGCCTCCACGACGTAGGAGGAGGTAGTGGAGCGCCTCCACGGTGGCATGGGGCGCGGCCTCCACGACGGGGTCCAACCTCCACAGCGAGCGGGGCGCGACCTCCACAGTATAAGAGGAGACAGTGGGGCGCCTCCACGGTAGCGCGGGGCGCGGCCTCCACAGTGGGGTCCAACCTCCACGGCGGGCGGGGCGCGACCTCCACGGCGTAGGAGGAGGCAGTGGGGCGCCTCCACAGCGGCGCACGCACCGGCCTCCACGGGCAGGCCCTCAACGGTGGTGCGTGCATGGATCTGGTGGCGGCTCGGGTTCTCGATGGTCCGGATCCGCCCCGTGGCGGCCAGATCCGGCGGTGGACCAACTGGTTCCGGCGACGGCGGCGATGCAACCCTAGATGGGCTCAGCGGGCCCGTGGATGGGCTTAGCGGGTCTGTCTAGGGTTTTTTCTTTTTTTTTCAAATGATTAACCACGACAGACATCCTTAGGTGCCCGCTACGGTAAATTGATCAACCGCAACGGGCGCTTTATATTGCCCGCTGCGGTTAACACATTTACCGCAGCGGGCAAGGACGTCCGCTGCGGTACTTGCCACGATTAACCGTGGCCTTTGCACCGCAGCGGACGCCTTTGCCCGCTGCGGTAAATGAAAATCGCCTGCTGTGGTTAAGCATTGTGGCGTAGTGATCTATAGTACATCTATAGCTTATAACTTACATGCTCTATTTTTTAATGACTTGTAATTTAGAACAAATGTTTTGGTAAGTCAGTGAAACATCTATAGCTTGAAAAAGATCTAGGAATATCTCTATCATATTAATAGCTTGTATCCAATTTGTTTTGTTAGCTTGAACTACTCTACTGGCTTTAATCTGTACAAACCAATCATGAAATAATATTTTTCTCTCATAAAAAAATAATCATACGAATCAGCCGAACCGACTTATAGCTCCAGCAAATAGGGCCATTAGGTAGCGCTAGGGGATGATTTGCTTCGCGTATTTTACAAGACAAAGATGTTATATCAGATGCCCTATCTCATCTTCTATTCTTATTTTTCTTTTAAAAAAAGATCTCCTAAAAAATAACTTCCTTTCTTCTAAATATAAAAGATAAACCTCTCTTATCTCAAAAATATAGTTTTAAATAATTTGCTACAGCAGCGTATCCTAAATAGATTTTAATGTATCCTTCTAATAAAAGCAAATATGTACATTAAGAGATATAGTGAAATTACTGATAGCATGTAACCTAATCATGTGTTTGGATGGGAACAACCAGAGATGGAATAGGACAGCCCCTTTACGCTAGTGTTTGGATGAGGCCATGAGGGGCAATTAGAGATGCGAATGTGGAATTATTGTGGGGGGGGTTAGGGTTTCTATTTTCATCCTTACAAATTCTCATCCATCCCATCAGAGAATTAATCTTTGCGGGGATTCTCTATCCTTGCATAAACTTCTTATAGAGTCAACAATTAACCAACAACTAACAGATAAAAGGTCATCCACTACTAGAATCCACCTATTTCCCTAGGGTCGAAAACTGTACGAAAATTCATAAAATACCCTACGAAACGTGTTTCCCTAGAGTATTTTGTAGGATAGGAATTTGGAGTTAGTAAAACCACATATGCTGGAGGTAGAGATGGTGGAGATGGGGAGAAGGAACTGGAACCAACTAAGCCATCACAAGAACCAACCACCACAAGAACCAAAAGCAATCTAACAAAGCAAACTAGCTAGGAATTAAATGGGTCCATAGACACTAACCTTAAATTACCGGTGCCAAATGTATTCACCAAAATTTGGATGCCTTCATGAAGAGTTCTATGAAGAATGCTCTCTAAAATGGTGAAAGAACAAGCATGAGAATCAAACACAATATAATTAACCAACAACACACAAGGTATAAATTTAAAGGGTTGCTAGTTACCCACCGTAAAGCAAGAAGATCATGTCTATTCTCCAAAAACCAAGCCCCTCCATGAGCGGTTTGTTGAAGAATGGCCACAATAATGGAGAGAGAAGTGGGTAAAGACATCTTCTTTGGCAGGTGTACTCGAGTTGGATGAGAAGAGGATAAAAGAGGAGGTTTTATACTGTATGTAGGACATTGTCATGTCAATGGACAAACTGGTAGTGATGTCGTTATACTGCTGTCAGATGAAACCATGACTAGGAATTCGTATATCACTGCAAGTGGAGTTGTAAACAAACATCGATAGTCAGTGGGGTTGTAAACATACAACGATAGTCCGACTACCACTGATGGTTTTTGACTATAAACGGGCAATGATATATCACTGCTACAGTGGCAGAGCCAAAATTTCAATGTTGGGTATTCCCACTTCCACATAAAAAAACAAATCCATCCATAAAATTGAGAGTAGTACCTCACAGACAATTAAAGTTATAAAAATAGTCAAATAGAAAATTGTTCATCTAATCAGTTCTATCTCATAAAGTGCATGTGCAAATCAACCAATTTGTTCTTTATTTTACAAACCTGCAATAGACAATAGCACCAAAATCAGTAGTATCTCAACCAATATATGGTTCCTAGAACCTAGATTTCGAATTGAAAATTAAAGCCCCTTACCATAAATGTCGCACCCCAAAATTTCTGATTTTGGGTTGTGATTAGAAAACACTAAATAAAATAAATAATTTTAATATTTGTATAAAATTGATCAAGTTTAGCTGGAGCTAGTGCCACTTTTAGTTTTAGTAAATCATTTTTTTTCAATTTTTTCTAAACTAATTTGACGGGTTATGTTTGATGTGATGGTTGATTGTTGTTTGACCTTATGTTGTGAGTCAGTAGAGTTTTAAAACACGTTTGCTAGGTCGTCTATCTATATCCGGTCCGTTTCTGTCTTTCCAAAATAAATTTATCGTTCCCAGTTCTATCCTCATGTTGGACTTTCCCAAGATCTATTTTCTTGTGCCTCAAATCACTTCTTTGAGTTCATCATCTATCATCATATCGCTACAAACTTCTTGGAAATTTTCCGTCTTTTTCGGAATATTTTCTCATTTATGTAAGAGCATAATCTAATTTTTAGACGAATTTTTCCGTCTTCTTCAGAATATTTTCTCATTTATCTGAGAGCATAATCTAATTTTTAGACGCTTCAAAAATATATTTTCATGAGCTCCAAATACTTTATTTGAGTTCATCATGTTTCAAAGTGTCTATGAGAAATTTCCAAAATTTTCAAAGCCGTCGGAGTATTTTTCGTGGCTTAAAAACCAATTCTAGACTTTTTTGGAATTATTTTAATCTCAAAATTAATTAAATCCGAAATTAATAAATATCTTGTTTTTCTAACTTCACCAAACCCTAACACTATATGTGCCGGCGTAGCTCTCGACGTCCTGATCCAGAAGTACAGCCCGTTTTTGCAGCCATCACTTAGATCTAGATCTAAAGCCGAAGTTTCGCAACCCTCCAGCAAGCTTTTCGGGGTAAACCGTCGCGTTCCGGAGAAAACCGTCAGCACCAACCCTCCAGCAAGCTTTTCGGGGTAAACCGTCGCGTTCCGGAGAAAACCGTCAGCACCATGAGGTAGCTCTCGTCGTTCTCTATAAGCTAATGTCTTCCTTTTTCAGGAATCGATCACGTTTTGACACTTTCTCCTCCGTTTTTCTTTTTCCGGTGGAGTTCTCCGGCGAAGGCCACCATAAGTCGTTTGTGTTATCCGTTCGTCATGGTCTGTGGCTAGGTGCCCTCTGCTTTGGGCGGCCGCCGCACGCCGTCGCCCCTCTCCGTGTCACCACCAGCAGGGCCAGCCACATGCCCCTCCCAGCGGTCACTGCGGCAGGGCAATACCACGGCCGACTGGCTGCCTGGTCATCGCCCAACGAGCCCGCATCGGCCTCGCGTGCTGCCGTGGCCTAGCGCCGCCTGCTGCTGGCCGGTCCGGCCCTGGCCAGTCCCTCCCTCCCTGCACACGAGCACATCAGCAGCAGATGGATCCCTCCGCACACGTACGCACATGAACAAGGTGAAGAGAGGTAGAAGATGATGGTAATTATAGTTTTGCCACTCAACGTTAATTTCCACTATTTAATCATCTAATCTCTGTTTTAGTTCGTTTCAGTTGCGTTAGTTGTGTATCGATGTGCTCTCGCAGCAGTGTTAATGTTTTTCATGTCACATGATTTTTCATATATAACCAAATATTAATTTGATTAATATACCTACAATTAGTTTTATAATTAAAATCAATGTAGGTTTTATACTTTGATATTTTATACACAAATATTAACATGACTAATAACTAACATAAATATGTTTCTAATATATAATTTGATTAGGCTAATCGTTGTCATACAAAATACGATTAGATGCTCTCACATATTTTTTTTACTAAGATAAAGTTTAACTTGCTTAAATTATATGACAATATTTATGAATAAAATATGATTAATCTAACCCGATTTTATAATTAAAATATGCTTTGTCTAATCTGAATTAATATTTTGTCATGATCTTATCTATAAAATAAAGCAAGCTGTTAGTTCTTTCTTTTTATAACATAAAACTTCCGATAGACGTGTCTTTTAGCAGGATTCCGCGACCGTAGCAGCGAGCTCTCTTTTAGTACGTTGTTTCGTCTCATGTTGTATTATTCTTAGTCGTTTTTGTTTGCTTGTATGGTGTCTTGTGTGGTGCTTGCTATAAGTAGACGACGATCGCTTGTGGGCGCTGAAGATCAGAAGTTGGTGATCCAAAGCTGAAGATGTGAGAATTGGTCAAGTGTAACAGACAAGTATAACATGGGACCATCCTTGTTGCCTACTCATTTATAATTCACTATTCATGTGCATGTGTCAAATTTGCAAGCCATAGGTTTATCTAGATGATTCAACTTTATACCTTGTTACCTTGGGATATGTGCATATGGGTAGATCTGCTAGTGCTTAGCTCCAACTTAAATGAACAAACGATATGGCTAATAATATGTGCAATATATACTTATAACTTGTTTCTATGGTAATGTGAACATCTGACCCTCTAAATGATCTTCTGCGGGCAAAAGTTGTGACATACAATACAACCGTGAGGGCTACATGACTCTGGTTTTAGTTAGTTCGAGGACCTCTCCTCGCTTGATGGTGGTTACCCGAAAGGGCACAAAAGGGGCTTGCCGAGACGGATATAGGACGACCACCTGGTCTCATGTGTATAGCCGGGAAGGAATGTGCCATCGGAAAGGGGGTTCCTATGTCTGCTTGCCGATTGGAAACCTAGTGGCCACTATTTTGTTAGGGGAACTTCGAAAGACTTCATAGTGTACCCTACCGCACTTTCTTGGTAGAGGTGATATGGGCTTTGCAACCCCTGGCACATGGGGATCATGGCTCACGCGTAAAGATGTACAAACTCTGCAGAGTGTTAAAAACTGCTATAACAGCCGTGCTCACGGTCACGGGCGGCTCGGAAAACTTGCAGACTAATAACTTTAACAATATATACTTTATGTTCATATTAGTGTCAACTTGTTAATCTTTGATGTGGTTTCTCATAATATTATTCATGTGGTTTGAATGGGATTTAAACACAACTTGATGACTATCTAATGCTAAAATATTGACTCAACTAAAAGTGCTAACCGCAGTAAACCAGTGTTAGACCTTTTGAGCTTCATAACCCCATGTTGTATTTGCTGAGTACGACATGTGCTCACCCTTGCTATTTTCCTCACACCCCAGTCTCTATCAGAGTCACGCAGCGGAAACGTGGTGAAGACACAAATGAGTTTCTAGAAGACTGATAGAAGTGCTAGCCATATGTTACCCCCAGTCAGCTATCCCTATGAAGAATGAAGCCTAAAGAGAAGATTAGTTTTCGTTCCGCTTAACTTTGATTATGTTTTCAATATATAGAACACTGTTGTTATATTTTCTCTCTGTGGTTGTATGTGTGGACTTTCTGGACACACATATGGCGTACCTAGTTTTGTTATTTAAACCGGGTGCTAGAGATTGGTATCAAAGCTTTGTTGATTGTAAGACATATGCCTAGTTAGCAATGGTCGTCTTCTAAAGCTTATTTTGCTATAAAATGTTTTTCAACAACCTTGTCCTTTGGATTGATTGTTTCATAATCCTTGCCCAATTTGTTTCGTCTCCTTGATAGCTATTTTTGAGCTATTAATTTATGATCTCCTTGAATTTTATTTTATTTTCTTTATTAAAATTTTGAAATCATCTTATTCAAAATCACGATGGCCTTTTATCATATATAATCTACCCATTAGGATGCCCACCAATTGAACTCAAGCACGTGTAGTATCGCTCTTGTGATGGTGATTGTCTTGCTTGGTGTGTTGCTTGTGTGACGTCTTCATCTTTATGTTCCGAAGAAGGCGCTAAAGATCAAATTTTAAAGATGAGCAGAGCTCTTGTTAAGTGGGGTAGCGCCTACTAGAACCAACAGCAAGCCTTGAGTCTCAAGTATCTAGGCAAGAAGAACTAAAGATCAATCTTTATCCTTCTAGCCTTCTTTTGGCCATCATCGATCCATGTCCTATCGTTTATCAATCTCATATGAAGACATCGTGACAACTTAAAGATTGACTTTATCTTTCTCCCTAGTCTCTCCGAATCTCGGGACGAGATTCATGTTAAGTGGGGTAGTTTGTCACACCCCAAAATTTCTGATTTTGGGTTGTGAGTAGAAAACACTAAATAAAATAAATAATTTTAATATTTGTATAAAATTGATCAAGTTTAGCTGGAGCTAGTGCCACTTTTAGTTTTAGTAAATCAAACAAAATTTCAAATTTTTCTAAACTAATTTGACGGGTTATGTTTGATGTGATGGTTGATTGTTGTTTGACCTTATGTTGTGAGTTAGTAGAGTTTTAAAACATGTTTCCTAGGTCGTCTATCTATATCCGGTCCGTTTCTGTCTTTCCAAAATAAATTTATCGTTCCTAGTTCAATCCTCATGTTGGACTTTCCCAAGATCTATTTTCTTGTGCCTCAAATCACTTCTTTGAGTTCATCATCTATTATCATATCGCTACAAACTTCTTGGGAATTTTTCTGGTTTTTTTGGAATATTTTCTCATTTATCTGAGAGCATAATCTAATTTTTAGACGCTCCAAAAATATCTTTTCATTAGCTCCAAATACTTTATTTGAGTTCATCATGTTTCAAAGTGTCCCTGAGAATTTTCCAAAATTTTCAAAGCCATCGGAGTATTTTTTGTGGCTTAAAAATCAATTCTGAACTTTTCTAGAATTATTTTAATCCTGAAATTAATTAAATCCAAATATCTCGTTTTTCCAACTTCACCAAACCCTAACACTGTATATATGCCGGCGTAGCTCTCGATGTCCTGATTTTAGAAGTACATCCCGTTTTTTCGGCCGTCACTCGTATATATCTAAATCTGAAGCAAAATTTTCACAACCTACGAACTCCGACGAACTTCCGGCGAGCTTTTCCGGGTAAACCATCGCGTTACGGAGAAAACCGTCAGCACCGTGAGGTAGCTCTCGTCGTTCTCTACAACGTAATGTCTTTCTTTTCACGAATCCATCATGTTTTAACACTTTCTCCTCAGTTTTTCTTTTTCCGGTGGAGTTCTCCGGCGAAGGCCACCATAGCTCGTTTGTGTTATCGGTTCGTTATGGTCTGTGGCTGGGTGCCCTCTGCTTTGGGCAGCCGCCGCACGCCGTCGCTCCTCTCCGTGTCGTCACAAGCAGGGCCAGCCCCGTGCCCCTCCCAGCGGTCACTGCTTCCTTCTCGAGGGAGCAGGGCAGGGCAATACCACGGCCGACTGGCTGCCTGGTCATCGCCCAACGAGCCCGCATCGGCCTCGCGTGCTGCCGTGGCCTAGCGCCGCCTGCTGCTGGCCGGTCCGGCCCTGGCCAGTCCCTCCCTCCCTGCACACGAGCACATCAGCAGCAGATGGATCCCTCCGCACACGTACGCACATGAACAAGGTGAAGAGAGGTAGAAGATGATGGTAATTATAGTTTTGCCACTCAACGTTAATTTCCACTATTTAATCATCTAATCTCTGTTTTAGTTCGTTTCAGTTGCGTTAGTTGTGTATCGATGTGCTCTCGCAGCAGTGTTAATGTTTTTCATGTCACATGATTTTTCATATATAACCAAATATTAATTTGATTAATATACCTACAATTAGTTTTATAATTAAAATCAATGTAGGTTTTATACTTTGATATTTTATACACAAATATTAACATGACTAATAACTAACATAAATATGTTTCTAATATATAATTTGATTAGGCTAATCGTTGTCATACAAAATACGATTAGATGCTCTCACATATTTTTTTTACTAAGATAAAGTTTAACTTGCTTAAATTATATGACAATATTTATGAATAAAATATGATTAATCTAACCCGATTTTATAATTAAAATATGCTTTGTCTAATCTGAATTAATATTTTGTCATGATCTTATCTATAAAATAAAGCAAGCTGTTAGTTCTTTCTTTTTATAACATAAAACTTCCGATAGACGTGTCTTTTAGCAGGATCCCGCGACCGTAGCAGCGAGCTCTCTTTTAGTACGTTGTTTGGTCTCAATTTGTGTTGTTCTTAGTCGTCTTTGTTTGCTTGTATGTTGTCTTGTGTGGTGCTTGCTACGAGTAGACGACGATCGTTTGTGGACGCTGAAGATCAGAAGTTCGTGACCCAAAGCTGAAGACGTGAGAATTGGTCAAGTGCTGAAGATGTGAGAATTGGTCAAGTGTAATAGGCAAGGATAACATGGGACCATCCTTGTTGCCTGCTCATTTATAATTCACTATTCATGTGCATGTGTCAAATTTGCAAGCCATAGGTTTATCTAGATGATTCAACTTTATACCTTGTTACCGTGGGATATGTGCATATGGATAGATCTGCTAGTGCTTAACTCCAACTTAAATGAACAAACGATATGGCTAATAACATGTGCAACATATACTGATAACTTGTTTCCATGGTAATGTGAACATCTGATCCCCTAAATGATCTTCTGCGGGCAAAAGCTGGGACATACAATATAACCGTGAGGGCTACATGACTCTGGTTTTAGTTAGTTCGAGGACCTCTCCTCGCTTGATGGTGGTTACCCGAAAGGGCATAAAAGGGCTTGTCGAGACGGATATAGGACGACCACCTGGTCTCATGTGTATAGCCGGGAAGGAATATCCCATCGAAAAGGGGTTCCTATGTCTTCTTGCCGATTGGAAATCTAGTTGTCACTATTTTGTTAGGGGAACTTCGAAAGACTTCATAGTGTACCCTGCCGTACTTTATTGGTAGAGGTGATATGAGTTTTGCAATCCCTGGCACATGGGGATCACGACTCACAGGTAAAGATGTACAAACTCCGCAGAGTGTTAAAAACTGTTATAACAATCGTGCTCACGGTCACGAGCGGCTCGGAAAACTTGCAGACTAATAACTTTAACAATATATACTTTTATGTTCACTTGTTAATCTTTGATGTGGTTGCTCATAATATTATTCATGTGGTTTGAATGGAATTTAAGTACAACTTGATGGCTATCTAATGCTAAAATATTGACTCAACTAAAAGTGCTAACCACAGCAAACCAGTGTCAGACCTTTTGAGCTTCATAACCCCATTTTGTATTTGCTGAGTATGACATGTGCTCACCCTTGCTATTTCCCCCACACCCCAGTCTCCATCAGAGTCGCGCAGCGGAAGCGTGGTGAAGACACAAATGAGTTTCCAGAACACTGTTGGAAGTGCTAGGCATATGTTACCCCCAGTCAGCTATCCCTGTGAAGAATGAAGCCTAAAGACAAGATTAGTTTTCGTTCCGCTTAACTTTGATTATGTTTTCGATATATAGAACATTGTTTTTGATATATTTTCTCTTTGTGGTTGTATGTGTGGATTTTCTGGGCACACATATAGTGTACCTGGTTTTGTTCTTTAAAACCGGGTGCTACAATAAGCAACAGAGAATAACTTGGACTCTAGGAGCGCGAAGCTTGAAAGCTGGATGCACAGCTGAAATAGGAGACGACGTCGCATTTGCAATATGCCGGTAGCCGGCGGCTGCCTTTGCCATGCCTGGCTGCCCGTCTGCCCGTGCACACTGCTGCTGCCTTGCGCGGTTGCGCTTGGCCGCTCGCAGGTGTTAGTTTGCTCCCCATCGGTCGCCGCCACCGCCTTTGCTAGTCCGCCTCGCCGCGCCGCACGCCGCCACCTAAGGTTAGCGCCGCCATGCCGGAGGGAGTCAGAGGGAGTCGCGTGAAGTCTTGCCTCGTGTGTTGGTGACCATGACGGGCAAGGGGCGACAGAGAATGGGGACGTCTGGCTCAGGTTTGGAAGACAGTTTGGGGTGATCAATTGGGCCTAGACGCCTAGAGGGCCGACTTGAGTGCGTGAGATTTGAGAAGTGAAGCCGAAAGGCCGGTTTCTTAGTTGTTTTGGGCTAAATTGATTGAAAATGCTACAGAATGTTGTATTATACATATATATACATATAAGTATATACACATATATACATAATGGTGGTCTAAAATAGTTGGGTATTCCTGGGAATACCCTTGGATCCACCCATGCTGCTAGATCATAGGTCGAGCCGACAGTGATATAGGGTTCTTCTCTATATGAATATGATGTTAAATTGTTTTAACTAACATGTGGCCATGTCCATGTAAATAATGGTGACATTCTTATTATTAAATGTCTTAGTGTAATGAGTGCTAAACTTAAAGAATAAAAATTATGGGTTGAAATAACCTTTTTTCGGCTTTCCAAGAGGATTATTGTGGTGTCATTATAAATTATTTTATAGAAGAAACATGTCAGTATTATTGTACTGTTTATAGTTATAAAAGCACATCCATGTGCATGCAGCTAGCCATTCACTTTGAGTGGTAATTAGGGCAGTCCTAACCATGAAACTATAGAATACTTTTGGTTCTTACCAATAAATAATTATACTCTTAATAGATAGTTTTTACAAATACATTTTTCATCCAATGTCTCTCCTATCATCTACCTACTATAACACTGTTTCTATCTTGGTTTAGTCTTTTTTTCCATAAGAAATATTTCCTTATCTCTCCTCCTTAACTCTAACACCAAATCAGCATTTTGTCTACATGACATCTTAATTAGCACCATGAAAATCACCTATTGAGACCGCCCTTAAGAAAATACATGCATGTGTCTGTGTCATTCACTTTGAAGTGGTAATTAAGATGAGTGCTAGACCAAATTATTTAGACTCTGTTAGCTTGAGCTATTCAACCAGAGCCAATCCTACTTTTCAGCCATAGAACAATATTTTTCTCAAATAAAAAATCAGTTCTATAAATCAGTCCGAATCACAGTAAGTCCGGCTGAACAAAACATATATATAAGTGGCTTAAAATGATAGTAAAGATAACAGTGCTTAAAAGGAAAAAGTGTCTATAACCCCCTCAACTATTGAACGTCGACTACTTCACACCCCAAACTATAAAACCAGATATTTTACCCCCTTAACTTTCTAAAACCGGTCAAATAACCCCCTCGGACGGTTTTAGACGGTGGTTTTGCTACATTAGCGTGGTTTTGTATTTTTTATTTATTTTGGCTAAATCTTTAAAAAATCATAATAAATCAATAAAAAATCATAAAATAGAAAATCCAATTTTGTTGGAAACCACATAAGTAGATGTACACAGTGAATACATAATATATTATACTTTAGAACAAAGATTTTGTTGTAGATTTAGATCTATGCTTTTCTGCAATTAATTAGAATAATTCATAGATGCAGTTTCTTTCATCCAATTGTGGTGAGCTAATTATTGTATTCTTGCACTGTAGTAAAAACTTCATATTAATCAGATCATGTATAATTTTCCTATAAATTTATTTAGATATAACTTAGCATAAAGCTAAATAAATATATACCTAAGTTATACCTGATCTAATAAGTACAAAATTTTTACTACAATTCAAGCATACAACAATTAGCCCACAATAAAAATTTCACCAAAATTGAATGAAAGAAACTGCATCTATGAATTATTCTAATTAATTACAGAAAAGCATAGATCTAAACCTACAACAAAAACTTTGTTCTAAAATATACTATATTATATGGTCACTATGTAGATCTACTTATGTGAAGTCCAACAAAATTGGATTTTGTATTTATGATTTTTCTGTGATTTACTATGATTTTTTTGAAGATTCAACCAAAATAAATAAAAAAGAAAAAAGACAAAACCACGCTACTGTAGCGAAACCACCGTCTAAAACCGTCTGAGGGGGTTATTCGACCGGTTTTAAAAAGTTCAGGGGGTAAAACATCTGGTTTTATAGTTTAGGGCATGAAGTAGTTGACGCTCAATACTTAAAGGGGTTAGGTAGACTTTTTCTGTGCTTAAAATGAGCATGAATAATAGTGCTTAAAATGACATGCATAAATCTCACGGTTCAGCAATAGGTGACAACGAGAAGTATGAATAATAGTGCTTAAAATGACATGCATAAATCTCACGGTTCAGAATGGGCTAGCATGACTGCATGAGCATGAATATATAGGTGGTTTGTCTACGAAGGCGATGGATAGAAAAAGTAAAGATAACACATTTGAAAGTAAAACAATTTATTTTATCATCAAGAGAACAACTAAGGAGTAGACAAACAGAAGAGAAACATTTCAAAGATGCAAAGAGCAAATTTATAGAATAAAGTGTGTTTGTGCCGTTTAGCACGTGAATAGTCTATTTGTGCCACGTACATATGAAGGATGTTTATTTTGGTTGATCTTGTTGAACTTTCACAAAAATATTATGCTTACATAGGATCACCAATCATATTCGGATTCTACCTCTATGGCCCAACAGTAAAGCATAATTGTTGTTGTATTTAATACATCCGACAATGATGGTTTCGTAAGAATTGTTTGTTATACAGTGATGCTCTTTAACTATATCTTCTAAATATTTCCATCTGCTTTTCTGGTTTCTCCGCTACTACCAAAAGCATTTTTTGGAGATGTGCATTTGTAAATCAAAAATAAACTGTGTCAGACTAGAAGTCCTAGAAAAAATCTCCAAATCCATCAACATCTATTACTCATCTAAGATTTTATCTAAGTAATAGAAGTAAACAAGCGTAAGTGCACCTCGTACTTAACTAAGATAATCTGGGGTCATTACTGCACGATGTGCCTTTAGCCCCGGTCAAAATTGGCTTTTAGTCCCGGACAAGGAGCTAGGGCTAAGGAATCGGGACTAAAGGCCTGACCATTAGCCCCGGTTCCCTGGCCCAGGGCTAAAGCGGGACCTGATGAGGACATCGCCATGCTGGACACACTGACGCCATGGTCTTCCTCAAGTTGCAATTCATCTCCAACTCAGCTTCCGTGTCACCCTCGGAATCCAGGAGCAGTCCCGAGTAAAATCAACGCCCCAGACGCATACGGACTCCATTTTCGACAAACCAGATATGCTTGGAAAGATAATTTGATAAGCTAACCAATGGCTTTAGAATCACGTCAAAATTCATCCGGAGTCAACGGGAATCGTCGAAACAAGTCAGCATTCAGAATCTGCCAGGGTGCTGCGACACCGTCTTTTGGTCTGATGGGCCCTGTATCGTCTTAGAGCCCATTAGGGGGCGCGTCCAGCAGGGGCGACGACCTAGACACTATAATTAGCCACCGCCGTCGTTAGGGTTGAGTTTTGTTCAGAGTTTAGTTTTCTATCGAGGAACTGAATCGTTCATTGTAACTGTAGTGTTGAATCCTTTTATAGTGATCCAGGGCCCCCGTTCTTGATCTCCTCCACTATGTCAATTAGTCCTTTGGAACCGAGTTCTTGAACCCCTTTATTGATATTCGCGAGATTCATATTTGCAATTTTAGATTGCGTGTTTTTACCTTCTTGCTTGTGTTCTTCTATTCGCTTGTAGGAATAGTCTTCTTGGCGAGGTCAATCAAGTTGTGCTTGGTTGATAACCAACAGAGCAGTGGTGTAATGGTTGCAGGGTTCGAATCGTGTCTGATTTGAAGCCGGATCGCCAACGTCGAGTTCTCCACCCATCGAACCTATCACTACCTCTCGGAAGATCGGGCCGTCCCTCATCAATTGGTATCAGATATTTCAGATTTCCCGCGAGGTATAATCTTGTTTGCCCTTAGATTCATATTTATTCATTACCTAGAATCCACAAAAAGCCTACAACATATTTCAATTTCCGCTGTCCTATCGCCTTTTGTGCCTTTGCAATTTCGTTTCAGATTCGCATTGTTGAGTTTGTGTCCGTGGTCGAGTGTTGTTGCTAGTTTAGGGTTGTGTTCGTCGTCGTAGTTCAATGTGTCGTTCTTGTTTATTTGTTTCCGTCGCTATCCCATCCACTATTCCAAACAACAAGTCAAAGCCACCACATTACTCGACTTGCCCCGCTAGCCGCCTTGTGTAACTTCTCGCCGCCGCGCAAACCCTAGATAGGTTGTCAACCGCTCTAATTTTTTTTCCTGCATCGCAACCCTCCTTACATCATCTGGAGTATACCTACTGCTGTTAGTCACAAGGACGTTTGATCTTGTGATCGGTGTTGGAGTTTAGGGTCGTTTTGCCCTAACTACCGTTTTTGTGTTGTGCCTCCAGAAAACATAACTTGAGATACCTTCAGTCAAACAGGCATAACTTTTCGCTCGTTTATCAGAAAAATCTAATTTTTTTGTGGAGTTTCTTGACACCATTTGGAGCCGACCCAAACTTGGCTTTGCCCTGTTTGGTTCCCCTCAAAATTGCCAATACAATTCAGGAAAATAAAGAAAAAAAATTGTCAAGGTTTCTGCACGTTTTTTAGAGAACGTGCTAATTTTCTGTAGACCACATTCGACCTCTGTTGAAGGTGTCAATATTTGTGGTTGTATATTTTGTGGTCCTTGTTCAGAG
This sequence comes from Coix lacryma-jobi var. lacryma-jobi, assembly GCA_009763385.1. Lineage (NCBI taxonomy): Eukaryota > Viridiplantae > Streptophyta > Magnoliopsida > Poales > Poaceae > Coix > Coix lacryma-jobi. Next base: position 73,415,958 of record CM019828.1, on the reverse strand, counting down.
AAAAATATAAAAAAAATAGTGAAAAAATAAAAAAAGTTTGATTCCTACTAGTACCTTTTTGGAAAATCATGGAAAAATTCAGGAAAAAAAGAAAATCCTTGCTATTGGCTTGTTTATGTGAGTTCTTTCCATCGTCCTTTGTTTTCACCTTGTTGCGCTACGACTTGACACGTCTTAGCCAGCACCTGTGACTTGTACTTTGGATACTTATTGAACTTTGCTAATCTGCATTCGTTAATTGCTAATACTTGCTGTCATCTTGTTCCTACCAATAGCTACACATATTCTTCTGTCAGCACAAGTTCCTCTTGCAACTGTTACCCACGCTCAACAACAGATTGCTTCGTCACTTTGGTTTGATCTTGTTTGGCGTTGGTAAGAATACAGGCAAGACGGTGGTAAACCGCTTGTGATTTTGTATTCCACTTTCACCACCACCACTCGGATCCTTTTAGTTGATAGGGTGAATACTTTACTGTTGTCTTTTTCTATCTTCTAACAATGGCAGGAATTCCGACGGACTTTAATGAGTGCGTGTCCAAGGGCGAGCTTATAACATTCATGAATGAACAACGCAACCTTATGACCGAGCTGACGCGTAATGTGAACAATTTGGTCAACCGCATTGAACAGCTTGAGCAACGTCCTCAACCTCATCATGCTGACGAAGATGCGAATGATTTTGGTGATGAAGATGCGGATGCTGACTGTTGACATTCGTTAGTGCAAATAAGAATATGAAAGATTCCGCAAGCGCACAGAACATCATTGTAGCATTTTACCGGGAGTATTCCAGGATCGTTATTTATATTTTACCACTGGGAAGCAAGGGTTAAGAATCTGATAATTCACGATCATGCATCTACTAACTCAGAATATTAATTAGACTAAAGTAGGAGTAATTGATAAATGATATGATATTGAATGGAAGACAAATAAAGAGAATTTAATGATAAATGTATAGATAACTATAGTGCGAGGATAACGGGAGAGATCAAGGATCCTATGTACTTCTCTATTTCTTGGGTTTTAAGGTAACAAGGATGAAAAGATATAGCAGTCATATAATAACACTTCGGGACATCAGAACACCAACCACAGAAAGGGATGAGAAGGGGGTTTGGGAAGTTCTGACTTCGGTCCTACGAACATCAACCCGAACGTGGTGGAATACGTCGGCCATCAGGGCTGTCACCACCTGGGGCTACCACAACTATCTGTGGGGTTGAGCGCAACCTCAGACAACCTATAGACTAAACACCAAGTCTAATCTATCGATTACTACTCTAATTATGGCCTATAACTAGAGCACTCGATACGAGCGAAGATCCTATGCTAGAACATAACAACTATACTAATCATAATATGAAAGACATAAAGTAAATAGAGAAGATAAATATATTAAAGCATAAGTCTTACAAAGAAAAGATACAAAGACATACCAAAACTCTGAAGACTCCTCCGGAACCGGAGCGCAGCTCCGCTCTCCCTAACTCCCGACTAGAGCTAAGCTATTACATTGGAAAATCTAAACCTAATTACATAGGGAGGAGAGGTTGTCCTTCGAGGGACGCCTCTACAAATACTCCCTAATGATGATGGTGTGTTGCCTCAGGGGGGGTCCTGGGTTTATTATATAGGGGCTTCTGGCCTCCCCTCCACCTTGGGCAAACGATGTGGGACTAAATCCTTCGCCATATGCACATGGGCCTTAATGGGCCAAAACGCGTTGGAGAGGTCGGTTGGAGTGCGTCACGTGAAGGGGGGCGAGTTTGGGCCCTACACCAGACCGGTCGGTCCAGGAGGGAGACCGGTCGGTCTGCCTCTATGACAGGTGGGCCCCGCCTTCCGTGGGTCGCCTTCTCGTATCTTCTGGAATGTTCTAGAATCTTCCAAGTTGTATCCATCGAGGACTCTCGCTCCGGGACTCCAAATATAGCAAATCATATATCCGTTTCGATCGTCTCGACGAGGTCTTCACAATGGTGTGATCTGTTTCATCACTTGAGATACTTTTATATGGTAAAAACATGGATGTCCTACAAAACAAGTGAGAGCACCAAAACTCGTGGAACTTGTTAGTTTCAAACCCTACAACTATGCTTTGTGATTCATTTAGTGTCATTTCATGCAATAGTTGATGGTTAATTATGAGCAATAGTGAGCATCAACAAGTTCCCCCAAACTTACCCTTTGCTAGTCCCTTAGCAAAGTCAATCTCAACAATGGATCAGTAGTTGCTGCAATATCTACACTTCTAACCAGTACACTTGCATTCAAACAAAAGTTCTCATAAATGGATCAGGAGTTGCTGCAATATCTACACTTCTAACTAGTACACATGCATTCAAACAAAAGTTCTCATAAAGAAATCATATTATTTATCACAGGGCTTAGTACTTTACCTTGAATCCTGAGTAATTGAAAGATAGAATGATCGAATCAAGCACTATGTCTCTAGTTCTTTTACTTCACCATTATCCCGAAGTTTTTATGAATTTTCAGAAAAAATTAAAAACATATGTTGTCAAATTAAACAATGGATCTAAAGAGAAAGTCAACCACACCATTGAATCGAGAAGTGCATGTGTATGGAAAATGGAGTCGGATGCTCTTTTGAAATATATCACCCTCTTTTGTTTATCAGAGACACATGGCTATCAGGCTAATTCTACTAGCGGGCACATGCTCATTTTTTTTCTGATATTCATTTTTTTCATCATTTTTTTTGAGGTTCTGGACACTTGTCCCTTTTTATTTCCTTGGGATTTTTTTGAGGTTTCGGACACTTGTCCCTTTTTATTTCCTCGGATTTTTTTCTCTTTTTTTTCAATAGCCACATGCTTCCAACAAACTTTTGAGAGATTACGAACAAATAATCATGAGCATTTATGAAGAAAATGGATGGAATGTGTAAGTGATCTGAATTCAATAGCATGATAACTTCTCATAGGGTCAACAAAGCTTAATTTAACTCAATGCAATTATTAGTCATATTAATATTGGAAACTCTCCGGAACTCTAGTGTTGTTTCAGAACAAGATAATAGTAGCTCAGATCATGACATAACATATGTGTCAATTACCTAGACTCTGGATCAAGCATTTGATACTCATGCATTTAATTTCATTTTTAAGCATCATTATTAATTAAGAGAACTCATGCTTCGAAGGCTAGGTACTTGAAAGAAATTAGATAGAGCAACTATTCATCATTTCCATAGATTAGATTAGAGAGAGAGAGTTCTTCTTTTATCATTAACTTTTTAAAACAAACTAAGCAAACTTAACACACTTATTACAAATAACTAAGATAGTGAATAAGACATACCTGGATTACGAAGATAACGGGGATGCGTCTCCCCCAAGCCGGTTCCCTTAGTAGCATTGAGCCTTCATGTGCCCATATATATATATATATTTTAATAATAGTGAGCCTTCATGTGCCCACATTTTTTTAATTTTTTATTTATGTATAGAAAGAAAACTTAAGAAGATACTTACCTGGATACATGTGAGGGTGCCTCCCCAAGCTGGATGTTGACGCAGTCGTTCGATCTTGTAATGCAGTAGACTGACAGTGAAAATGTTCTTCCTCTATCAGAGCTCTGATTGATGTTGATGGTTGTTGAAACATTGCTCCGACAGTGGATGAGACATCTACTTGCTCGTCACCTTTTCTTGGTCATTCAATCCTGTGAAACTCAAATAGACAATAAAACTTGTGGAACAGATTAAGCATTAGTGGTTGGCCACTCAAGCCTTAGTTATCCAGAGTTTCAGTAAGATCTCTTTCTCAATATATTTGTATTTTTTATGATACAAGAGAAAATGCAATAGGATAAATGCATGCATATTTATTTTTATTATTTATGCCACCACGGTGAATATCCCTACGGGTTTTTACACACCATAGAATTATTCACATGAGGCTTTTAGGTTTTATGATGCAGTGCAATATTTTTTTTATGCAATGCTAATGCATAAAATTAAATATGCTATGGAGAGATGATTATGCAAATGATAGAAAGTAAACATGTAAAAAAGAGAAATTAATGCAGAAAAGATAAATATGGATAACTACTGATTTTACCTTTTTGGCGAGGGTTCAATGTTTTAAGTCCTCTGAACAGGACTTCTCACCATGTTCATTCCTGAGGTGCATCATTTGATCTCGATATGTAGACCTTGATAACTAGACCTCTTGATATGGTGTCACTCATGTTCTTCGTTCATCCAGCAATTTGAAGTGAAGCATTAGTTGTGGAAGCTGGCAGCATTTTGCTTAGTGTGCATGTTCTTGTAGATCCAGGACCTTCACTCTATAGAATTTGGGAGTTGACAAACTCCCCTATGTCTTGGTCAAGAGTGTGTCCTGCTCATAAAGACAAGGTAGAGATCAAGTGCATGAGCTTTGTTGGTGGAAAAACACCAACAGAACCAAAAGTTTTGTTCATTCCTCTCAAACCTTAGGCACATTAAACAAGATGAACTTGTTGTTTATGTGTTCTATTTAATCTTAACATGAGTGATAGGATCAAAAGATGAGCATGAAAGTAGCATCTTAAAATATTTATCAGATCAGATTACTTAACCCAAGGAAGGATAATCTATGTATAGTGTGTTGATTTTTTCATGATTGTGATATATCATCTTCCAAAGGTTAGATGCACAACATTTTAGCTTAGTGAGATTCAAGAGAGTAAAGCCATGAATAAAGAGTAAAGAACTGAACATATTGAGTTGATTAGGTTGGATCAAGTGAGGTGCAACTTAAACATGTTTGGTTCTTTATTTATGCGCATACCAGAATTAAAGAGAAGCTTTTAAAGTGATGGTCACTTACCTTAAAATGTTACTTTATCATTAAAGAGTGATTGTGTCAAACCATCTTGTGGAAACTTCTCTTGTCTAGCTGGTTGTTGTTCATGAGTGGCTTGTCTTCTCTTGCTTATCTCACAGTGGGCCAGATGAGTCTTGCTCTCAACAGGTTCAGATGATGGAGTCTTTGTCAGCTATTCTCTTGATTTGTATGTTCAGGTATTATCTCTCCATGTCTGAATTTTTTGCAGTGCAGTGGCTTCATCCTTCATGATGTCCCCCTCAATTCCTGGCAGTTGGTTCTTCCTTTGTCGGTTGAGTCAACGTCTTCTCTTGGTTTCCTTCGGCTGCTCATAAATGGTGTAGTTGTTGATGAAGCATCAATCCCTTTGATCGAAGATCCAAAAGTGGATGTCTCCAGGTCCGACATAGATGACAACTTTGGTGGTGTTCAAGAATGTTCTTCCAAGAATGAGTGATGGATCATATTCTTCTTCTTGGCTAGGGCAGCGTCTAGTGGCTTGTACTAATCAAAGTGGTGAGTAGGAGGTCAAAGTGTCTTGAAGCTGGATTTCTCCTTCCTACCCTTGATCATGAAACAAATCTAGACAACAGAATTGTGTCTCCCCAAAGCTGGCTTGTCCGGTAGGTGGATGCCCAAATTTCTTCAACAATATGTTCATGTGTTGAGTTTGTAGACCTTGTTGTTGTTGAAGTTGTTCCACCTCATCCCCCAAACTAGCTTTTGTGTTGCAATGATTAGAAGTGAGGAGAAATTCCACTGCTTGTCTTCATAGTGAATCACCAACAGACTTCCTTCGGACGACTCATAGATGTTATAATGTAGTGGCATATCGTCACCCTGATATTTGTTGTTGGTGTCGGTGTTGATGTCTTTGACAATGATGAGTATAGGCATAGATTGACCCATACGGGGTGAGTTGCATCCTATTCGTCATCAGTGTCCTGGCTTAGGCCTTGGGATGGCTCAAAGCTTGGTTGCCTTCGACATCACTAGTGACTTGTCTGATGATGAATTTTGTCTATCCACGGGTTAGGTTTTGGATATTTAAGTTCACACCATGAACAAGCAAATCTCATCTTCTGCAAAATGTTAGTGGACATATACCCGAAGGATTGCACTGAATTTGAAACATGGGTTGTTATCCACAACTTATGTGTTATTCATCCATGTTAATGAAAAGGTGATTTTAGGATTACTTTAGCATAGACTAGTATTTTATGTGTTGGCTGCATTTTAACATAGTTCAAGGCAAAAGATAACTTGCAGTAGAAGATAGACTTAAATAAACTTTAATACTCACAGTTCTTTCATCTATGATAAATGAGCTGAGTCTTCTTTGTGCAATTCATCATATGCCTTGCTTCATCTCTGATGTGAATTCATCTCAGGACTTTCCCAAATTGTATTTGAGAGTTTTCTATAGGGGTTAGTCCAACAAAATATCCAATGTCTACACAAGCTAATTTTAGATCAATAATCAAACTAGACTCCATGTCTAATTGGATTAAGGAAGGTATTTTAACCTAAGCACCACACTTAATTTAAAAACCTTTAGAAGCATAGCTAGTACTTCCAAACCAAAACATACTATGGTAAACAAAGGTAGCATGAAAGCATAACAGAGATTTATTCAAAAAGAGATGACAGAGTATGATCACAGTGAGGAATATTTTTTTTAGATGCAGATGACATGAATGCATGCAAGGAACTTGATATGAGAAAACATAAACTAAATGAAGTGGATGCAAGGATGTTTCAAAGTAAACATGCAGTGGAATGCAGGAAATCAAAAAGATAACTACTCATAAAGTTTAAAGTTCTTGAGCAAGACTGTCTCACCTTGATCATACTTACCATGGCTCACAACTGGGATCTGTGAGTGGCGCAGCGTAAATATCCGTCACATGGGATGAGAGTTGAATTGTTGTGACGATGACCTTTTCTCCAATCTACACATGGTTAGAATAATATATATGTATGTATACACAAACCTGTGAGATGGCAGGGTTCCAAAGCTAATGATGGATCTTGAATGTTTAGACACCCTAGGTTCTTCATTCTTGTGGAAATTTGCCATAAGGTCGAAACGGCATCTGATGTCCTGTCTATTCCACACTCAACAGAACAAGGGGTAATCCTACTAAAGCTAGTGGTACACTAAATTAGCAGACATCAAGATCATTATCAAAATATTTACACCAATTGCTTCTCCGGCAACGGCGCTAAAAATGCTTGTTGACATTCGTTAGTGCAAATAAGAATATGAAAGATTCCGCAAGCGCACAGAACATCATTGTAGCATTTTACCGGGAGTATTCCAGGATCGTTATTTATATTTTACCACTGGGAAGCAAGGGTTAAGAATCTGATAATTCATTATCATGCATCTATTAACTCAGAATATTAATTAGACTAAAGCAGGAGTAATTGATAAATGATATGATATTGAATGGAAGCACAATAAAGAGAATTTAATGATAAATGTATAGATAACTATAGTGGGAGGACAACGGGAGAGATCAAGGATCCTATGTACTTCTCTATTTCTTGGGTTTTAAGGTAACAAGGATGAAAAGATATAGCAGTCATATAATAACACTTCGGGACATCAGAACACCAACCACAGAAAGGGATGAGAAGGGGGTTTGGGAAGTTCTGACTACGGTCCTACGAACATCAACCCGAACGTGGTGGAATACGTCGGCCATCAGGGCTCTCACCACCTGGGGCTACCACAACTATCCGTGGGGTTGAGCACAACCTCAAGCAACCTATAGACTAAACACCAAGTCTAATCTATCGATTACTACTCTAATTATGGCCTATAACTAGAGCACTCGATACGAGCGGAGATCCTATGCTAGAACATAACAACTATACTAATCATAATATGAAAGGCATAAAGTAAATAGAGAAGATAAATATATTAAAGCATAAGTCTTATAAAGAAAAGATACAAAGACATACCAAAACTCTGAAGACTCCTCCGGAACCGGAGCGCAGCTCCGCTCTCCCTAACTCCCGACTAGAGCTAAGCTATTACATTGGAAAATCTAAACCTAATTACATAGGGAGGAGAGGTTGTCCTTCGAGGGACGCCTCTACAAATACTCCCTAATGATGATGGTGTGTTGCCTCAGGGGGGTCCTGGGTTTATTATATAGGGGCTCCTGGCCTCCCCTGCACCTTGGGCAAACGATGTGGGACTAAATCCTTCGCCATATGCACATGGGCCTTAATGGGCCAAAACGCGTTGGAGAGGTCGGTTGGAGTGCGTCACGCGAAGGGGGCGAGTTTGGGCCCTACACCAGACCGGTCGGTCCAGGAGGGAGACCGGTCGGTCTGCCTCTATGACAGGTGGGCCCCGCCTTCCATGGGTCGCCTTCTCGTGTCTTCTGGAATGTTCTAGAATCTTCCAAGTCTTATCCATCGAGGACTCTCGCTCCGGGACTCCAAATATAGCAAATCATATATCCGTTTCGATCGTCTCGACGAGGTCTTTGCAATGGTGTGATCTGTTTCATCACTTGAGATACTTTTATATGGTGAAAACATGGATGTCCTACAAAACAAGTGAGAGCACCAAAACTCGTGGAACTTGTTAGTTTCAAACCCTACAACTATGCTTTGTGATTCATTTAGTGTCATTTCATGCAATAGTTGATGGTTAATTATGAGCAATAGTGAGCGTCAACACTGACGCTGGTCCCCGTCGCTGCCTCAACTTCAATTGTCGCGATATGGGAGGTAATAATCATAATAATGATCCTTTTGCTAAAATTAAATTTAGCCTACCTCCTTTTGTTGGTAATGTGGATCCAAAGACATATTTAGATTGGGAACTTGCTGTTCAACAAAAATTTGATTCTCATAATGTTCCTGCTGAGCATAAAATTCGACTTGCTACTAGTGAGTTTACTAATTTTGCCTTGTTCTGGTGGAGCGATCTTTGCAATGCTAATAATGCTGCTGTTGTGCCTCAAACATGGAATGGTTTAAAGCAACGTATGAAATCTCATTTTGTTCCTCCTTATTACCAACGTGATTTACGTTTGAAACTACAAACTTTAAAATAAGGTGACAAAGGGGTAGAAGCATACTATCAAGAATTGCTTATTGGTTTAGCACGTTGTGGTATACATGAAGATGACAATGATGCTAGTGCTAGATTCTTTGGTGGTTTGAATCATGATATCCAGGATATTGTGGATTACAAAGATTGGAACAGGTTCAATCAATTATATCATCTTGCTCTTAAAGCTGAAAGAGAAGTACAAGGACACAAACAACAACACCAGCTTTTCAGGTATAACAATGGGAGGACTTTTCAGCAACGTTTCGAGCAAGAGACGCCCAAGCTTCCTGTCATGCCCCAGCCATCTATACCTTTCGTTTGCTCCGGGGTAAGTAAATTGTCTAATGTGAAGATTCCACAACTGAAGAAAGGTGCCACTCCGGGTGCATCTACTAGCTCTTCCTCGTCCAGCTCTAAAATCATTTGCCACTGATGCAAAGGCATGAGACATGTCATGAAGGATTGCCCCAGTCGTTGCGCTTTCATTGCTACCGAGGATGGATATGTAAGTACTAGTGATGTTGAAGATGATTTAGCTCTTGCTGCTAACATTGTTGCAGATTCCACCGAGGACGATTAAGACAAGGAGACCATCACCATTGACTCTATGGCTGCTGCCGCAGACTACCCTAGACTTCTTGTGCAGCATGTGTTGAGTACACGTGTGGGATATGAAGAAGAAGAGATGAAGATCCAACGCCATAATTTGTTCCACATGTATCTCATTGTGCAGGGTTGTCGTGTTCTCACTATCATTGATGGCGGGAGTTGCAACAATTTGGTGAGTTCAGATTTGGTTGAGAAGCTTGACTTGACCACACAACAACATTCGTATCCATACAAACTTCAATGGTTCAATAATAATGATATGACTAAGGTAACTAAATCAACATGCATTAGCTTTTTCACAGGCTCTTATCATGATACTGCTGATTTTGATGTTATTCCTATGCAAGCTTGTTCCATTTTGTTAGGTCGTCCATGGGAATTTGATAATGATGCTTTACACCATAGTAGAACTAATACATACACTATCATACATAAGGACAAGAAAATTACTTTGCTGCCTTTGTCTCCTACTGATATTATTAAACATGCTAAAGAGATTAAAAATAAAAATAAACCTCCAACAGACATTGCTAAAAATAATGAGATTAAGTTTAAAGGAGGTGCTTTTCTTGCTACAACTTCTACTACTACTGAGTTATGTGATAATAATGATGCTCCTTATTATATGCTATGCTTTGTCGACATGTTATTGTTGCTGCAGATGATTCTATACCCTGTGTTTTGCATTGTGCGGTCACTAACCTTTTGCAGGAGCTTGGAGATGACATGGAGTCGCGGACGACTCTAATTCTAGAAGAAGGGGATGATGAGGACATCACCAATATAGATTCAAGGATGAATCCAATTCAAGAAGGGGCGGATGATGAGGACATCGCCACGCTGGACACACCGATGCCATGGTCTTCCTCAAGTTGCAATTCGTCTTCAACTCAGCTTCCGCGTCACCCTCGGAATCCAGGAGCAGTCCCGGGTAAAATCAACGCCCAGACGCATATGGACTCCGTTTTCAATGAACCAGATGTGCTTGGAAAGATAATTTGATAATCTAACCAATGGCTTTGGAATCATGTCAAAATTCATCCGGAGTCAATGAGAATCATCGAAACAAGTCAGCGTCCAGAATCTGCCAGGGTGCTGCGACACCGTCTTTTGGTCTGATGGGCCGTGTATCGTCTTAGAGCCCATTAGGGGGCGCGTCCAGCAGGGGCGATGACCTAGACACTATAATTAGCCACCGCCTCCGTCGTTAGGGTTGGGTTTTGTTTAGAGTTTAGTTTTCCATCGAGGAACTGAATCGTTCATTGTAACTGTGGTGTCGAATCCTTTTACAGTGATCGAGAGCCCCCGTTCTTGATGTTCTCCACTGTGTCGATTAGTCCTTTGGAACCGAGTTCTTGAACCCCCTTATTGATATTCGCGAGATTCATATTTGCAATTTCAGATTGCGTGTTTTTACCTTCTTCCTTGTGTTCTTCGATTCACTTGCAGGAATAGCCTTCTTGGCGAGGTCAATCAAGTTGTGCTTGGTTGATAACCAACGGAGCAGTGGTGTAACGGTTGCAGGGTTCGAATCGTGTCTGATTTGAAGCCGGATCGCCAACGTCGAGTTCTCCACCAATCGAACCTATCGCTACCTCTCGGAAGAATGGGCCGTCCCTCATCAGGACCTTTAGCCCTGGTTGGTAATACCAACCTGGACTAAAGAGGCCTCCAGCCGGGCCCCGGTTGGTATTACTAACCGGGGGCTAAAGGGTGTTTTCTTTTTTTCTTTTTTTCTTTTCTTTTTCTTTTCAATTGGTTATTGTTTTCGGTTTTACAGTTACATTAGGTTTTCTAATACGTATTATTCGCAGCTAATATATTACATTAGAGTTTCAAATACATATTCTTCGTTGCTAATGTATGTATGCACATACCTATAATAAATATATATATATACACATAAAATTTACAATTACACACAAATAATGCTAGCTATACATATGTACATAAAATTTACAACATTATCCATGCATCCTTGATATTTACAATATAAATATTGTTCCTGCCTTAGAGGTCATACAAGTGTTCGTCTTGGTTTGGCTTTATTAGATCGTCCTTGTTAAACCAGTACTGGGTGCCGGGCTTGAGGACATGGTCATTAAAGAAGCCAGCGATGGTCTCTTGAATTGCTTTGAGACGGACCTTATCCATCACCTGGTTCTTCAACCATGTCTCCTTCAATTTGGATTAAAAGAAAAAGAAAGTATTAACATACATAAGATTTATGTAATAACAACAAATAAATGAAATGGATTTATTTACATGTTCCTTGCTGACTCTGTAGAGGAGTTCTGTAACACCCTAAAATTTGTAATCTTGGAAATAGAGAGAAAATGCTTTATTCTGTATTTTGGTGCTCATGAGAATATAGAAGAAATAAAACTCTTCTTTGAATTAAAATTTATCTTAGGGTAACATGTTTGAGCATACATGCTGGTGCATAATTTATTTTGTGATGAGTGGTTTGCTCCAAAGTTTGGCAAGATTTCAAATTCATTTTGAAAATGCTTTTGAAATGGTTGAAAACAAAAAGAAAAGGATTTTCCTCTCTCTCCCTCACCCCTCTCCCCAATCTGGCCCGAAGGCCCAGTCGGCCTTGGCCCGCTCGCGCCCCTTCCCCCTTCTCCCACCAGCCGGCGACCCAACTCCCCGCCTTCCCCCTTTCCTTTCGCGCGGCCCACGGCCGAGCCAGCCCAGCGGCCAAGCCTGCGGGAGCCCGCGTCCCTCTCCCCTGTCCGACTGACGTCCGGGTCCTGCTCCTGCTCTCGCTGACAATCCGACCCCACGCGTCAGCTGGTGTCTTCTTCCTTCCGTAGCCAAACCGGACTCAGTTCACCACCGCTCCGATTCTTCGCTGGGGTTCGCCTGGTCCTCGGACCGCACGACGCTATAAAGTGGGCATCGCTGTACGCTTCACCCCCACCTAAACCCTAATTCGCAAGCCGCCACCCTTGTTTCGAAGCTCGCCGCAGCCATCAAACCCTAGAAGGCCGCCGCCGCTTTCCATCTCCGTTACCGACGCTCGGCTGACACTTTGAACCTTTGGCTGAGCTTCGCGTCGTGGTAAGGAATCTTCCGGTACATGTCATGCTTTTTCTCTCGCTCCGTGTCGACTGTTTGACCTCGCTGGAGCAAGTCCGGTTATGCCGACCCCAAATAGGGCATGGCACCTTCTCCGCTCGTTCCTGGCTCTGCCCGACCCCTCTGTTGAGTTCGCCTGATCGAGTCCTTCACCCTGGTACCCTCTCCGTGTTTCCCCGTGGCCTGAATCATCAAGACGCCATCTCCGGCGAGCTCGGGCTCGGCAGGCCATGGCGGCCACCGCCTCCTCCTTCCCCTCCGGCCAAAAGCGCCGCCCCCTCTCTCTGAAATCTAATCTCGCCCGTTGATTTCAGATCCAACGAACCAGAGGCATCGATACCCCTTCGCTCCTGCCCTTTTTCTAAAGTGACCCTCGGTTTCTTTAGATTAGAACCCGCCGTCCAAAGCGCAAACGCAGAATACGCCTTCTCCTCGGGAAAGCGTAAACCCAGGTCTGTTGTATCCAAAATACGTTTTCCAATAATCACAAGTTTGCCACTGATTTTGTTTTCGCTATAAAATCTCCGTTTTAACTCCGTTTTGACCCGTTCAAGTTGCGTTAGGTTCATAATTACATAACCTACATGTTTTTACAACTGTTAATCATGTTTACAACTTTTAAATTTCGAGTTTAGTTTTAATCTAATATTTTATTAAAGAAAATCTTGTTTAATTCATAACTTCCCCGTTATAGATCCGTTTTTAGCGGTTTTCGTGTTCACACGTTCGTCTCCACGAGTAGAACAGTTTTATAAGCTTGTTATACCTGTTTTATGTATTGGTGTACTGTTTTCTAATTTAATGCATGTTTTGCTTGTATGTTTGCTCCTGTGTGTCGATGTTCGTTGCGTATAGACGAAGAGTTGCAAGTGAATCTACAAGAGCTTGACTTTGAAGACTGTGATCAACATCAACTCGAAGAAGGCAAGTGCAGGCACCCTTTGATCATGTTCTTTACCTATTCACCATTAATCACTATATACATGCATGTGTCTAATTATGTGAACCCTCAGGATTATCCTAGTTTTCCATATCTTCCTTGTTACCTGGGTTTTATGATGGGTAGTAATGCTATGCTAAGCAACTTTACTTGTTCTAAAATACCACGTGATGATGATACATTAATGATGACTTAATGGATTTGGAACTATGTTTTAACGTGGAACTCAGTGACTCGGGCACATGGTATGGTATGGTGGTTATGGTAAGTTTTGGCTTGTGGTTTGTGCTCGGGTCCGCCTTTTAGGACTGGCTCATGGAGCGACCACCCAGGATAACAGTGCAACCACGAGATGTTATATGGCTCTAACCGGGCTAATTAATTAGAGGATTCTAGTATTGCGTTAACCGGGCGGCGCTACTGAGGGATGGCCCAAGAATCTGGTATGGACTTAGGGGTCCTCTGGTTGCTGCGGCTTCCAGTAGGAACTTTAGGTGGTTATCGCTCGCTAGATGAATCTTTGTAAAGGCCCGTGGTGAAACCTTGCCATGCACCTTGGAAGTGTAGTCTGGGAGTCATGACCCTGGCATATGGGAATCACTGCTCGTTGGGAAAAGTGTGCAACCTCTGCAGAGTGTAAAACTGATATATCAGCCGTGCTCACGGTTACGAGCGACCTGGACCCTCACATGATTAGTTTTGGACAGTTGGACTTACGGACATAAGATGATGGTTTCTCAGATAGAGGTGTTTACTGCGGTTGATGGTTATATTTAAAGGTGGTATTCTTCTTAATTAATGGGATGGGTTATCCTATACTCACTTATAGTAATCAGGTGCTAATAAAACTTGACCAACTAAAATGCTTATCGCAGTTAAACAGTGTCAGCCTACCTTTGTTCAAGCCCTGCATGTCATTTTATTTCCGCCTGTACTTGTTGAGTACGATATGTGCTCACCCTTGCTATTCCCCACAATCCCAGACGGTAGCCAAAGTTACCCAGAAGATTAGTGGAGATGTCATGGAGTTTACCAGAAGACTATCAGTTGTGTTTGGCGTACGGTGCCCCCAGTCAGTCGTCCCTGTGAAGACTGGAGCCTCAAGTGAAGATTAGTTTATGTTCCGCTTTACTCTGATATATGTAAGTGTTATTATAGCTATGTTACGTTATATAATAACATTGTTTCTGATATTCTATATTCTGTTGTTGTATGTGTGGACTTCCTGGGCACACATATGGTTATCCTGGTTTTGTTCTTAAAACTGGGTGTTACAAGTTCTTTTTTTATATACCATCAGGAACTCGCAAATATAGTACACACATAAATTGTTTTCCGATGACTACCGTAGAACCCACTGTACAAGATATAAAAAGATTACTCTCGGCTGAGCGCGTGTGTGCTGAGTGATGCTAATTAAGGTAAAGGTGCGGGAAGGTAGTGCGACTTACATTTAGTCGTAGAGGATCAGGAAGTTACGCTTTCAGACCCGAATGGTGTTTCTCAACAAACTAAGCCCAAACCCTGCACAATATAATTGGATCGTTAATTAACTATTGCAGAGTTAAAGAGCAGGAATCAATATTTAAAGATTAAATTTACCCTCGGATAATGTCTATCATATCTTGGTAATCTTCTTGTGGTTTTCTCAAAGAGTCATAGATTAGCAAACGACTCTCGTGGAGATCGAACACAATTAGTATCTGTCAACCTATAATAAAATATGCATATGATATCAACACTCACCCAAAGTTGTAGGGGAATAGTATATATCTTTTGTCCTTTGGTTTATGAAGAACCTCTGGAAATTTCTCTTTGTTTGAGTTTTACATGCATCGTGGGGAGTGTTTGGGGTCCTTGAATACGATATATGGATCGATGAAACCAATCTCCTTGTCATTTTTACGCCCGAGTTCTCTCATCCTGTTTCTGCATATGTTTAGAAATGCTGGCTAGTGTACGGATAATTACTTATACATATACATAAGCTAAAGTGAGATTATTAAAAGAAAGAATCACTTATATGCAAAAGCAGCTGACGAGAGATTTGTCCAGAGCGTCCATATGACAGAGCTGATGTAACTCATTAAACTAGACATATATTATGTCATCACTACGAAAGTAATCATGGTCTCTTATTCTGATGCAAATATAGCCATCAACTTTTGGTTTCTACACCCGGAGGGGTTGCGCCAGAGAAATATGCTTTTGATAATGAAATAGCTGAGGATACGATATGTTTGGAGGGCGTAGTACTAGGTTTTATCCTGGTTAACCTGAATGTCCTTTCCGTTGTTGCCGTGCCTTGCCCCAAAAGGAAGGTTCCGCTCAGTTATAGTTGAATTAAAAAGTAGTACTTTCGCCTATATGTGTTCCTAACTTTACTCTCTTTCAAACAGTAGACTTTTCAACCATTTTTGCTTGTGCTAGTGCTCCCAGAAATGAATGGATTTTTTGCAATATGAGATTTAATGCCATAACTCTGATTTGTATTTTACTTTTTATTGGTGCAGTTGGGAAATCTGCACAGATAGGATTGCATACTTGGTTACCCGATGCAATGGAGGGTCCCACTTTAGTATCTGCTTTGATTCATGCAGCAACTATGGTCATTGCTAGCGTTTTCATGATAGCAAGGTGCTCCCCTTTATTTGAATACTCTTTCTGCGACACGCCATGAGGTACCACTGATTTAGCAAGTGTATTTGCGTACCAAGATCTCTCAGGGCCACAGGGTTGTATAAACTCTGACCATATACATATGCCCTCTGCCATTTATCAACTTCTGGAGCACTTTTGATGTCTGCTTCTTCAAGTATGTTTTCCACATTTAAACCAGTTTCCTCAAAAAATTTGAGCAGTTGCTCAGCATCAATGTCTCCATATGTTCGTTGTATGATGTCCATGTTTGTACCGTATTCATCCAACAACTAGAGGGGGCATTGATTGCTGCGTTTGTTCCCCGAGCTGTGCGACACCCTTTCCTGCTCTCTTCTTTGTCTTCTTCGCTTCCTCAATTGATTTGCTGAGCGTGCGATCATAGTATGATTTTGGCAAAGCCTTACGGGTAGCACATACCTTTTTCTGGTGAGCCTCTACAGTTTGCCTTAGTTTTTCAGGACATACAAAAAGGTACGACTTCTCTGGGTTTCTTTGCTCGACTACTAGCAATGGCGGCGTCGAAGAACTTGTTCAAGTCTTTTTGCACTGCAGCTTCAATCTCCTCGTTGGTCTTGTCATAGGGAAGTTTTGTCATCTTGAGAATGATAGCTGGTTTTATCACAGAGGCTGTCTTCTTCGGAGGTGGTGGGGCTGACGCCTTTGTTTGTGTGACTCGCCTCTTCTTTGTTGGCGGTGGCGGTGTTGGAGCCCACCGTGGAGATGGGGCAGGTGGCAGTGTTGGAGCCTGCTGTGGAGGAGATGGTGGGGCCAGTGGCGGTGTTGGATCACGTCATGCGGGAGATGGGGCCGGTGGCGATGTTGGATCCCATCGTGGATGAGATGGTGGGGTCGGTGGCGGTGATGGATCCCGTCGTGTTGGATCTTGATCGTCTATTGCATCGCCATCGCACCAACTTTGCATGGTTCTTGTTTCTAAACAGACGTTTCAGGCATGGTATTATAGGAGTGTACCACATAACCTTGGCAGAGATTTTCTTCATGGGACGTTCTTCACCCTCAACATCTTCAGGGTCATCTCGCCTGATCTTATACCGTGACGCTTTACATACCGGACATTCATCCAAATTCTCGTAGTCCTTACCACGGTACAAGATGCAGTCATTAGGACATGCATGTATCTTCTAGATTTCTAATCCCAAAGGACATACGACTTGTTTTGCTTCGTACGTAGTGCCAGACAATTCGTTAGGCTTCGGAAGCATCTTTTGTTTTATAATCTTTAGTAATTATCAAAATGCCTTGTCGGATACACCATTCTGTGCCTTCCAGTGTAGCAACTCCAGTGTTGTACCCAACTTTTTTTTGTCTATCTACAACAGAATTTCCTGTGATCCTCTAGCATACAGTCAAACTTAGCCTTCTCCTTTTCACTTTCGCAAGCTCTTTGTGCATCACGAATGACATCACCAAGAGCATCATCTTCAGCGAGTGTGTCTTCTGCATCTGCCTCTTCTTCATCTTCCCCCATTGTAGTATCACCAAAGTCACCGTATTGAGCAATAATGTCATTGTCAGAGTCCAATTTTTCTTCTTCATCTTCTTCCATCATAACCCCAGTTTCTCCGTGCTTCGTCCAACAAATATAGTTTGGCATGAAACCTGACTTCAACAAGTGTGAGTGAAGACTCCTTGAGCTAGAATATTCCTTTGAATTATTACACAGGGCACATGGGCAACACATAAAACCATTCTGCTTATTGGCCTCGACTACTCTTAAGAAATAATGCATGTCATCAATAAACTCTTTTGAGCGACGATCGACATTGTACATCTAGTAACGTGTCATCGTCTGCATTATATGACATATCATATAATTAAATCTCAAAATACCCCAAATTTCTCTAATTCCCTAACTAATTTAAACCATTATAAATTTCTATTTTTTTCAACAAATGAAATAAGAAAAAATCCTCTATGTTCTCTATTTTCCCTAACTAATTTACAAAATGTGATATGCATACTAGCATTAGAAGATACATATACTAACTTTAATAAAATAATTTACCTAACCATATTTTATAATTAAAGTATTATATATTTCTAATTTTTGTAAATAAATGATTTAAATGATCTCTATTTCTCCAAAATAATTTAAATAAACTAATTAAACCGATCATATTTAGGGTACTAACTTAGTTTTCTTCATCAAAATATTCAAACCATCAAGTCATCGTTTGCATTATATGGTATATCACATAATTAAATTTCTCATTCTTGTAAACAAATGAAATTATAAAATACCCCAAATTTCTCTTATTCTGTAATTAATTTAAAGCATTATAAATTTCTAATTTTTTCAACAAATGAAATAAGAAAAAAAATCTCAATGTTCTCTATTTTCTCTAACTAATTCACAAAATGTGATATGCATACTAGCATTAGAAGGTACATATACTAATTACTTTAATGAAATAATTTACCCAACCATATTTTGTAAATTAAAGTATTATATATTTCTAATTTTATAAACAAATGATTTAAATGATCTCTATTTCTCCAAAAAATTAAATAAACTAATTAAACCGATCACATTTATGGTACTACTTTTAGGGTACTAATTTTGTTTTTTTTTTCATCAAAATGTTCAAACTATCAAGTGAATGGAACACAAAATAGCATAGAAAGCATAATTCGAAAACCACACACACACACACACACACACACACACACATATATATATATATATAACAGCTAAAAATATGAGAAAATGAAGCTAGTAACCTTTAAACTAGTCGATGGCGGCGTAGATGTGATGAAATAGATCAATCGCCGGAGATGTGTTATAAAAAAATCACCAAAGAAGAGAGCAAAGAAGCAAGAAGACTTTGAATGAAGAAAGTGAAGACAGTGTGAGAGAGCTCGAGCATGGCTAAAGGTGGAAGAACAGTTCAAATATAGGGAGGGACATTTAGTCCTGGTCCTTGTTTCTAGCCGGGGCTAAATGCCAACATTTAGCCCCGGCTGGAAACAGTGGCTGGGGCAAAACCTTTAGCCGAGGCTAAATATTGGCCTTTAGCCCTGGTTGGTAACACCAACTGGGACTAAAGGTCCCTCTGACAAATGAGCCGTTGGGCAGGGGACCTTTAGTCCCGGTTGGTGTTACCAACCGGGGCTAAAGACCTTTCTAGTCCCGGATGCAAATTTTTCCGTGACTAATGCTGATTTTACAAATTGTCCAAAGGCCTGTTCTCTAGTAGTGGGTTCATGGGGCTTAAAAGGCTGACAAGGTTAGATTGCAATTAGCTTTTATCTTGACCAAGTTTTAACATGTAGTTAACATATGTTGTGCTTATGCCCATAAATCCCATGATCCATTTAATCCAGCATCAATAAATAGTCAACATAGCCAAAACCATTAACATAAAGAACAACAATTAGTAATCATTTATTATGTCAGTTTTCTGGGCCGCTCGTAACCGTGAGCACGACTGTTATAATCGTTTTTAAGACTCTGCAGAGGTTGTGCAACTTTACCCATGAGCGTGTTTCCTATATGCCCAGGGTAATTACTCCCATAACACTTCTAAGGTGAGCGGACAGGGTACACTATGAAGCCTTTCGCTGGTTTGTCTAACAAGTTAGGGTCACTAGGTTTCCTTGTCAGGCAGAGATGTACCTATGGCACATGGCCATCGCAGCTATACACATAGGAATAGGAGCAACCCTACATCCAAAGTGGTAAGTCCCTTTTGCGCCTTTTTTGGGTAACTGAAAGGGTCAAGATGGCGGACTAGAGGCGGCAGGGGGGGGGTG
Source organism: Coix lacryma-jobi var. lacryma-jobi (assembly GCA_009763385.1). NCBI lineage: Eukaryota > Viridiplantae > Streptophyta > Magnoliopsida > Poales > Poaceae > Coix > Coix lacryma-jobi. The sequence goes on along the minus strand of CM019828.1, from coordinate 73,395,970 downwards.
AATAGTCCTTTTTAAAATTAAATGTACTGGCTAACCGAAACAAATGCAGAATTAAAACTATTGGTCTAGCCAAGACTACACCCCTCTACTTATACTCTATGACACTTTACAAAAGATCATAAACAATGCAAATAAGGTGTCGGGCTAGCTAAAGCTCACCTAAACAATCTAGCTTGCAAGGTCACACAAACCTATGCAACTAGTACTCTAATCAAACCGGGGAGCTCCTAACAATCTAGTGATGCAAAGCCACAAAGCCTAAGCTCACTAGCAATGCTCAATAACAAGGCCACACAAGCCAAATTAGAGAGGTAAACTTAGTCACACAAACTAAGCAACTAAACACTAGCACAAGAATTAGTATTGCAAAACAAGCTAGTGTAAAGAATAACACAGTCGGTACTACCGAGTGTTAGGGTCGGTACTACCGGGTGTTGTACACCGGTACTACCGACTCATTCAAACGGTACTACCGACCACCTACAGAAAGCTACGAAATCGAAGTAGGTGAGATGCGATTCCAGATCTAGTAATTACCCCACTTCCCTAAGTGTTGTAGATGAGGATTGTAGCTTTCCCAAGTCTTGGTTCCTTGCCAAAAGGTAGATCGAGTCTTCCCAACCTAAGAAAGAGTGAAGGAGGGAGGAAGAACACGAAGAACACAAGAACAAGCGTAATATGCAAGGAAACAAGAACAATAAGAGATGGGGACACAAGATTTTATCCCGAGGTTCACTTGGTTGCCACCAAGCTAGTCCCCGTTGAAGCAAGCCCAAGGTTGCCGCCGATCCTCTTGCTAGTGGTGACCCTAAGTCACACTCTCCACGATGGAGTGCTCACCAAGAGCTCTAGCTTTCGATCCGGCTGGACCACTTGGCGCTCTTCGCGCCTCTCTCCTCTAGAGTTGCTCTTCGCGATCTCCCGTAGGGCGAGCACAATGCCCCTCACAAAGCTTCTCCGGAGCCACACACAATCTTCACGCGGGCTTCACGATGAAGACAACCACCAAGCCATCTAGGAGGTGGCAACCTCCAAGAGTAATAAGCACCACCGGCTTGCAACTCGAACACGTAGTGCCAACTCTTGCAATCTCTCATGCACCGCACTAGAATCGCTCTCTCACACAATCGGATAAGCACTAATAAGCATATGTGAGTTAGAGGGCTCCCAAGCACTTCCCAACTATGGACACAAAGTCCCTAGGGTGCTCAACCTTGCCAAGGGCCGGCCACCCCTCTGTTTATAGAGGGGAGTGGCCAACTAGCCGTTATCCCCTTCTGTGCTACAGTCGGTAGTACCGACTACCTTACATATAGCCGTTACACAAGGCGTTGACCCGATGGAACCACCGACCCTCTGGTCAGTACCACTGACGGTTGGTAGTACCGGCCTTATGGCGGTACTACCGGCAGGCCAAACTCAAACCTACACAGAACGCGTCCAAACTTCCTCCAAACCTCGGTACCACCGACCCCTAGGGTCGGTACTACCGGGACCCGGTACTACCGGCCCCATGGCGGTACTATCGGTAGGCCAAACTTGGCTCAACATAGAGAGCCTGCGAATCTGCGCACTTAGGTCAGTACTACCGACCACTAGGGTCGGTACTACCGACTTTCACCAGCCTGAGCTCCGTACCAAAATGGCCATAACTCTTAGCTCCGAACTCTGATTTCGATGATCTTGGACATTTTGGAAAGCTAAATCAGAGGGCTACACAACCAACATGCATAGATAATCCAACTCACAAAGGATTAGTACAGAATTCCAATCCAAGAGCCATCCTAAAGTTCAGAACAAACCGAAAAGCCTCCTTCTCTTCTCCGAGTTGATTCAAATCAACTCCAACACCTTCTCCTTTGCAAATGTGCCAACACCACTGTTGACACTAATTAACTCTTATTACTAAAGGTCAATTAAGCATGAAAATGGATGAATATATAAACTCCACCTTAGTATAGGGATTAAAACTAACAAATTCCACGAGTTTTGGTGAATTGTGAATTCGCAGGGACTAAACCAGGAAACATCCCTCAATTGCTTCCCCTAGAAGGAAACCGACGGGAGATAACGCATTCGCCAAGTCAGGAACCTTCTAGAAGACTCCAGAGATCACATAGAGACACCACGAGGAAGGCACCCCGATCGACTTCCAGGTGGGACCGACCGGTCCCCTGGACCCACCGGTCGGTCTCCCCCTGGCGCCTCTGGCTTCCATCTTCTGCAAGCTACTTCCACCGCCTTTGAGGACCAATCTTAGCCCTACGTGAAGTTGGTTTGATCCAACGGTCATGATTGATCCCTCAGGGCTATATAAACAGGCCCCTGAGCCCCAGGTCAGACAGAAGGTCCCTCTTCAGAAGACTACACTTCAACTAGAAACCCTAGAAGAGACTTCAGGAGTTAGCTTTCAAGTAGAAGATTAGATACCCCTCTAGTAGGATTAGAACCTAGTCTTATTCTAGAACTAGAAGAGAGAGAGAGAGAGAGAGAGAGGAAGAGATCAAGAGGAAGCTCCGGTCTGTCGGATCAACTTCTTCATCTTGTACCTGTGGATTCAAGTTCTTCATCGACTTGCTTCAACGATTGTTTCGGTAATCGACATCTATATTTAAGTTTGAGCTATTGTTCTTATTATTCTTAAGGTTTAATGACTCTCTTTTGAGTACTTTAATTCTAGTCGCTCTAGAGTTGGAGTAGTTGGATAGTGTAAGCGTGGTGCTTAGACTTGATAGCTCATATTTGCCTCCTATAACGCCGGTAGTAGTGGTTGTTCGCAAGGGTGACTCTTATAGCCTTGTTGATTCATCTATAGTCCACTTACCCGTGTGTAGGCTCGGTAGGATTATACATTTGCATAAAAGAATCATACTCTGTTTGTGACCTTTTATGGCAAATTCCCCATTAAGAATAATATAAACATATCACTCTTAAGTTGGATTTAGATAACCTTAGTAATCCCCTCTACACTTTTAGCTTCTCTGTCCTTGTTAGTTACTCAGGGGTTATACACTTGAGACTCCATGCTATCCGTTCCTTTGGGTTCGATATTAAAACTGGGTTACTCCGGTGAAGTGCTACATAAGTAGATTTTATCTGTGCGCTTGCGGATAAAGTAGAGTGTGCATTAATTTATACCAACAAGCATTTCTGGCGTCGTTGCCGGGGAACGGTAGATCATCTTACGTCTTAAGTATAACCTTGTATTATACTTTTATACTTTATCTTTTACCTTTATACTTTACTTTATACTTTGCCTTTGTTTTTATCTTTTATATCTTTTTATTCTTTTCACAATGGATTTCTCAGAGCCAATCACTAGCTCCACGAACTCCATTCCACTGAACGAGTATACCTATCACACTGTCGTAGACTTAGAGTTGCCCAAATCTGCTAAGCCTATCCTTTCAGACAACTACGAGCTACGCCCATGCTTGATAGAAATGGTTAAGAATCAAACTTTTTCTGGCTTAGAAGACGAAAACCCACACATTCATTTAAATGAGTTTGAACAAACCTGTGCGTGCCTACACATTGCAGGCATGTCTGACGAAACCCTTAGATGGAAACTTTTTCCATTCTCCTTAGAGGGAAGAGCCAAAACATGGTACCTTCAAACTGCACCAAGTAAAAATGGGGATTGGAAAGAACTCTGCTCTAGCTTTTGCTTAGAATACTTCCCTGTCTCCAAAATTATTTGTCTTCGCTTAGAGATTTTGTCCTTCATCCAAGAGGATAATGAGTCTCTAATTGCAGCCTGGGAAAGATTCGATAATCTTGTCCGCTCTGGTCCAGCCTTATCTATTCCAGACCTTGTCTTGCTTCAACACTTTTATAATGGTCTGAATAGAAAAACTTCTAATTACCTTAACTTAGCTTCAAACGGATCATTCCTACATACCCCAGCCTCCAAGGCAAGGGAAATGTTGCAAAACTTATCTCAAATCACTCCTACTCTTGAAGCTAAACCACAAGAACCACTAGAAGTAAATCTAGAAGCTGAACCTATATCTATTCTTAATCATGAAACCTCAGCTTTAATTCCTAGTGAGAGGGAAACCTCAATCTTAGGAGACACCTTTGATTTCGAGGATGAATACCTTACCAAATTTGGTAATATCTCAAAATACCAAACAATTAGGAAACCACAAAATCAAAAATCATCTTTAGAAGAACTTACTGATAAGGTTTTCCTAAAAAAGACTACGAAGAAACTAATCTCTCCACTGATATAATCCGCTTAAATTCACCTTCTACACATATTCAATGCCAAATCCATCAACAACCCTTCGAAGCTCTCTATAATCCTGTTGTGGGAACCAACATTATGTCTGAAACCTTTGCTCAAGATTTATTAAAACAAATGCCACTTACCCCAACAACTAAATTGTTAAAAAACTCTTCAGGACATGTTATTCCTAGCTCAGGAATCATGTATGTCCTGCCTGTCATCGTAGATAACACTCCGCTACACTTAAGCTTTTATATCTTTGATATTAAAGAGTTTAATCTGCTGATAAGCCAACCATTTAAGCAACTCATTCATGAAGGACAATTAGGGATCTTAAACTTCCATCTTGGGAAAAAACTTAAAGGAACCATACCGATTACTCACTCTCTAAATGCTGAGAATGAATCATGTCTCGAGCCTGATCCTATGGAAGAAATAAAGGAAGCATCTCTTGAAATAATAAATGAATCTGAATATGAAGAAGATGCGCAATTCTTCACCGAGGAAGAAGATAACAAACCAGATCCAGATCCTCTAGATTCCCTTGAAGAACCTCCTAAACCTCCCATAGAGTTAAAACCCTTACCTCCTAGGCTTCGATATGCTTTCTTGAATAATGATCCTGAGTCTCCTGTGATCATAAATAATAATCTTACTCAGGAACAAACTTCTAGGTTGATCACTGTCTTAGAGAAGCATAAATCAGCCTTTGGCTATTCACTCCATGATCTAAAGGGAATCAACCCCGCTTTTTGCACCCATCGCATTCCTACCGATCCTAACATATCACCATCTAGAGAGCCACAACGCAGGCTTAACAATGCGATGAGAGAAGTAGTAAAGAAAGAGGTTTTGAAACTCTTGCACGCCGGGATCATTTATCCTGTGCCACACAGTGAGTGGGTGAGCCCTGTCCAAGTTGTGCCTAAAAAGGGAGGCATGACTGTGGTAAAGAATGAGAAGAATGAATTAATTCCACAAAGAACTGTTACAGGTTGGAGAATGTGTATTGATTACAGAAAATTAAACAAGGCAACTAAGAAAGATCACTTTCCGCTACCTTTCATTGACGAAATGTTAGAACGGTTAGCCAATCACTCTTTCTTTTGTTTTCTTGATGGATACTCTGGATATCACCAAATCCCAATCCATCCAGATGATCAAAGCAAAACAACTTTTACATGTCCATACAGAACTTATGCTTATCGCCGAATGTCTTTTGGATTATGTAATGCACCTGCTTCTTTTCAAAGATGTATGATGTCTATATTTTCTGATATGATTGAAGAAATCATGGAAGTTTTCATGGATGACTTCTCTGTTTATGGAAAAACTTTTGATGATTGTCTTGAAAATTTAGACAAGGTTTTGCAAAGATGTGAAGAAAAGCACTTAGTCCTTAATTGGGAAAAATGTCACTTTATGGTTAAAGAAGGCATAGTGCTAGGTCATTTAGTATCAGGACGTGGAATTGAGGTAGACAAAGCTAAAATTGAAGTAATTGAATGTTTGCCTCCACCGATTAATGTCAAAGGAATTCGAAGTTTCCTTGGCCATGCTGGTTTTTACCGTAGGTTTATAAAAGATTTTTCTTACATTGCTAGACCTCTCACGAATCTTTTAGCCAAGGATGTTCCTTTTGAATTTGATGACGCATGTTTAGAATCCTTTAACACTCTTAAAAAAGCACTCACTTCTGCACCTATCATTCAACCTCCTGATTGGTCTCTACCTTTTGAGATCATGTGTGATGCAAGTGATTTTGCTGTAGGAGCTGTGCTAGGACAATATAAAGATAAAAAACATCATGCAGTCGCTTATGCCAGCAAAACTTTAACTGGACCTCAACTTAATTATGCCACTACTGAAAAAGAACTTCTGGCTATTGTTTTTGCTATAGACAAGTTTAGATCTTATTTAGTGGGATCAAAGGTGATTGTTTTTACTGATCATGCTGCACTAAAGTACCTGCTCACTAAGAAAGATGCTAAGCCATGCTTAATAAGATGGGTTTTGTTACTCCAAGAATTTGATTTAGAAATAAAAGATAAGAAAGGAGTAGAAAACTCTGTAGCTGATCACTTGTCTAGAATGTATTTTGAAAATCCTCAGGAATTGCCTATAAATGACTCACTCAGGGATGACATGCTTTTTCAAATCTCTAGATCTGACCCCTGGTATGCAGATATTGTCAATTTTATAGTTGCAGGGTATGTACCACCAGGAGCAAATAAGAAGAAGCTGATCTATGAGAGTAGGATCCACCTATGGGATGATCCATATCTATTCAGAGTTTGCTCTGACGGATTACTCAGAAGATGTGTGTCAGCTGAAGAAGGAATTAAGATCATTGAACGCTGTCACTCTTCACCATATGGAGGACATTATGGGGCATTCCGAACACATGCAAAGATCTGGCAAAGTGGATTTTTCTGGCCAACTATGTACCAAGACACAAAAGACTTCGTCCAGAGGTGTGGATCATGTCAGAAGCATGGCAGCATCAACACCAGAGATGCCATGCCACTCACTAACAACCTTTAGATTGAGCTCTTTGATGTCTGGGGAATTGATTACATGGGACCATTCCCTAAATCAAGGAATCATGAGTATATCCTAGTTGCTGTCGACTACGTCTCAAAATGGGTCGAAGCAGTGCCATGCAAGTCTGCTAATGCAAGAAACTCTCAGAGGATGTTCGAGGAGGTGATATTTCCAAGATTTGGAGTGCCAAGGATGGTGATTAGTGACGGAGGAACCCACTTCATTGACAAAGGCTTTCATAAATATCTTACAAATCATAGGATCCGTCACAATGTTGCCACTCCCTATCACCCCCAGACAAGTGGCCAAGCAGAAACATCAAACAAGCAAATCAAGAATATTCTGCAGAAAACAGTTGATGAGATGGGAACACAATAGAAAGATAGACTACCTGAAGCACTGTGGGCTTACCGTACTGCCTACAAAACACCACTGGGAATGTCTCCATATCAGCTCGTCTACGGGAAGACTTGTCACTTACCAGTGGAACTAGAATTCAAAGCTCACTAGGCAATCAAAAGATGGAACATGGACTTAGAAGCTGCAGGAGTCAAGAGGAAAATGCAACTCTCTGAATTAGATGAATGGCGCGAAAAAGCATATCATAACGCGAAGATTTACAAAGAGAGAACAAAGAGGTGGCATGACAAGAGAATCAAGAAGAAGAGCTTCACTCCTGGAGACAAGGTATTACTCTTTAATTCCAGGGTAAAATTGTTCGGGCATGGAAAGCTACGAAGCAAATGGAAAGGACCTTTCACGGTGGTAGCCACTTCATCACATGGAGCCATTACACTTCAAAATGATGAAGGTACGCTATTCAAGGTAAATGGACAACGTCTTAAGATTTTTCTAGAACCTGAAAAGAGTCCTGAAGAGTTGGATGTCATCCAATTCTTCATTATCCCATAGTTTTACACCATCGTCATTTTTCCGATAAGTTTGCACATCGGGGATATATTTTCTGGGATTAGGATAAAGTTTAAAGACACCACGAGCGACGGACCCGCGAGATCCCACAGGGAGGGACCGACCGGTCTCCTAGGGAGACCGACCGGTCGGCCCTGGAGCCCTCTCGCTCTCTGCCTTCTTTCGTTACGAGTCCCGACTCTTTCTCGTACCCATTCTGGCAACCTGATCCGTAGAATTGATAACTCCCGTAACAAATCTATCATGCCTATCATTCAGCCTCCTCAGTTATAAAACCAGCCCCATGCCTGCCTCTAGATTCATTACAGCCTCTTCCAGAAAACCAGCAGCATCAGAGCTCTCCTCCCACCAACACTAATGGCCTCCTATCCTCGGATTGACCTCAACGAGCCCACCGACGACTCGATGGCTCTTGTCGTCACCGCATCTAAGGATCTTGCCGTAACGCCATCAAAGGAGATTGCTCTTGTTGACTCGCCAACACCCGTTGATACGATCCCGCTAGAAGAGACCTCGTCGCATCGTCAACAAGCTTTCTACGCCCAAGCGGTGCCGACGAGAGGACTCCTGACTTTCTCCGTCTCCAAAGAGATCCCGCTCCTTCCTCCTAGGCCCAATGAGACACTCGTCGGGCTAAAGACAAACAAGCTTGGGGAACCTACTGTCATAAAATATACATCTACAAATCCGCGTCCGCGCATTGATGGAGTTCGTGGTCACCCTGAACAGATCAAGGCCACTCCACCAGTAAGCAGGGCATCCACCACTCCTAATATCACGGCTAAACGCAAGAGGACTACCCAATTAGATCGCCTCGAAGACAGAATTGAAGATCTTGAGAGAGATAATTTAGAGCTCAAGCAGAGATACGCTTCTCTAGCCAAGACTACGAAAAAGATGGCCAATACAATGCATGAATATGTAACTAAACACATTAGCTTAAAGGCTAAGGTCGTCAGTGTAGCCTCTATGATAGGAAATCTACTCGAGGAAGAGAAGTGAGAGATAGTTTATCAATAGTTTAATAAGGCACTCGTGTTTGCAGAGTCTCATGTTTAAGTCTTGTTTTGTTATGAGTTTTGCTTAGTTAATTCTTCGTGTAATAAAAGTGCCTTGAATATCAATAAAGTTTTTGTTAGAGTTATCTTTTATCTTGTTATTTTGGATATATGTCTTGTCTCCACATGTTGTGATTAACAGAAAACAGGAAATAAGTGTGGGGGAGAAGACGACGACAGAATTACCGAAAATCGATCGCGAAAGTTGCATAAAACAGAAGACATCGTTACCAAGATCACACACCACGAAGCGGGTCACGGTTGGGCCCTAAGCCCAATCGACCGGTTGGTTGACCCCACCGGTCGGTCAGGGGTTAACCCCTCTTGCCTCCTCCTTCGTCCATGGATCGGTACGTAACTATTACACCCTATTTTTCGATGTTTAAGCTTCTATTCAAATTAAGACTATATTCTTGTCAATGATACGCAATTCATAAACTCTAAATAAAAAGGAAAAGATTACTTTGACATGCTCATAGAATCTCACAACACCTTTTCTGAAAAGACTTGCTTAATAAAAAACTTGAAGAAACCTATATTATCTAGAGTTGTTGTGGAAATATGATAGACGAATAATGGGAACTCAATTCTTAAAGCATGAGCATTGGAGAATTTTTACTTGCAAAGTTAAAAAGAGATTAGCAACACTTCTCCTTTGTAGTAAATAAGTTGCCTGCCAAAGTCATTCATAATCAATCAATTATTGCTTGCTAAGCTGAGTTCTTTGTTGAGAAATTTATTATGCTCTAAAGATCGAGATCCTTATAAATAAAGAAAGATTCACTCTTCCGAAGTAGTATTGTATTAGAGGCATGGGCTATGCAAAAGTATGAAATATGAGGAAAGAAAAATGGACAAGTGTCCTATATACCTCAGAAAAAAAGAGAAAGAAAAAGTATTATAAAAATATGAGAAAAAGAAGATAGCCCATGGTCCCTCTAATTGCAATATGCCAGCAAGAGTGGCAAAGTTTAAAAAAAGATTAATGTCTTGATCTAAGAGTATAGTATTTTTCTCCATTGACTTAGTAACATAAAACTGCTCTGCATAAATAAAATACTTTGGTAAGGAATTGAAGTGCTACACAAGGAGAAGGAAAGCTATGACTTGTTTCAGAAATTTCAAAAACTCCAATGTCTTATGCTAAAAAGAAAAGGGTGATCTGTTTCAACTATTTTATTCTCCAACTTCTCACGGTTTTATGGTAAACATGCTAAATGAACAGAAAGGTTTAATGCTTGATATCTTATCCTACAGTTTTGATCCAACCTTTTATCGAGGACGAGTAAAAGTCTAAGTGTGGGGGAGCTTGTTGACACTAATTAACTCTTATTATTAAAGGTCAATTAAGCATGAAAATGGATGAATATATAAACTCCACCTTAGTATAGGGATTAAAACTAACAAATTCCACGAGTTTTGGTGAATTGTGAATTCGCAGGGACTAAACCAGGAAACATCCCTCAATTGCTTCCCCTAGAAGGAAACCGACGGGAGATAACGCATTCGCCAAGTCAGGAACCTTCTAGAAGACTCCAGAGATCACATAGAGACACCACAAGGAAGGGCACCCCAATCGACTTCCAGGTGGGACCGACCGGTCCCCTGGACCCACCGGTCGGTCTCCCCCTGGCGCCTCTGGCTTCCGTCTTCTGCAAGCTACTTCCACCGCCTTTGAGGACCAATCTTAGCCCTACGTGAAGTCAGTTTGATCCAACGGTCATGATTGATCCCTCAGGGCTATATAAACAGGCCCCTGAGCCCCAGGTCAGACAGAAGGTCCCTCTTCAGAAGACTACGCTTCAACTAGAAACCCTAGAAGAGACTTCAGGAGTTAGCTTTCAAGTAGAAGATTAGATACCCCTCTAGTAGGATTAGAACCTAGTCTTATTCTAGAACTAAAAGAGAGAGAGAGAGAGGAAGAGATCAAGAGGAAGCTCCGACCTGTCGGATCAACTTCTTCATCTTGTACCTGTGGATTCAAGTTCTTCATCGACTTGCTTCAACGATTGTTTCGGTAATCGACATCTATATTTAAGTTTGAGCTATTGTTCTTATTATTCTTAAGGTTTAATGACTCTCTTTTGAGCACTTTAATTCTAGTCGCTCTAGAGTTGGAGTAGTTGGATAGTGTAAGCGTGGTGCTTAGACTTGATAGCTCATATTTGCCTCCTATAACGCCGGTAGTAGTGGTTGTTCGCAAGGGTGATTCTTATAGCCTTGTTGATTCTTCTATAGTCCACTTACCCGTGTGTAGGCTCGGTAGGATTATACATTTGCATAAAAGAATCATACTCCATTTGTGACCTTTTATGGCAAATTCCCCATTAAGAATAATATAAACATATCACTCTTAAGTTGGATTTAGATAACCTTAGTAATCCCCTCTACACTTTTAGCTTCTCTGTCCTTGTTAGTTACTCAGGGGTTATACACTTGAGACTCCACGCTATCCGTTCCTTTGGGTTCGATATTAAAACTGGGTTACTCCGGTGAAGTGCTACATAAGTAGATTTTATCTGTGCGCTTGCGGATAAAGTAGAGTGTTCATTAATTTATACCAACAACCACCAAGTGTACACCATCATGTGCATGTGTGTTAGCATTTTCACAATCATTTTTCAAAGTATTTTCTCTTTCACTCATCATGCCACTCGATCCTAGTAATAGCGCAATGTTAGATCGCTCAAGTGGCACTAGATGACCGATATGCAAACAAGTTTGCTCCTCTTGATAGTACGGCCATCTGCGAACACAAGGTTGATATGTGCCCTTGTGGTTCCCTTCCTGAGTGATGAGCGATCGGTCAACAGGCTCACCGGAAGGGATGAGAGGCAGCATGTCTCTTGGCTGTGTTGATGTGCAGGTGTGGAGCTCGGAGACAGTGGTCAAAGGTGAGGTGAAGGTCAAGTAGAGACGTGCCATGCCGATGGACCAGGAGCGGTGAAGGGCGGACGTGAGGCTTGGACTGACGGACCGGGAGAACTGAGGACCAGCTGTGGTAGCTGGCACGTGGCATCGACGAGCGAGAGCACATGGGGATGTGCGGTACATCGGCCGAGTCAGGAGGAAGGTGATGGCGTCGTGACACTTGGCAGGAGGTCGAGAAGGAAGGCGAATGCACTGTGCCCGGCGTGGAGGCTAGACATGCACCGACATCGGTGCTGGAACTCGGGGTGTGCGAACCACATCCCATCTACAGCGCGGGTTTGGTAGTTGAGCCTCAAAAAACTACTCACGACGGTTTCCGAGTTTGGACACAAAACTCGGGGTGGCGAGTTTTCGAGTTTGGGCCTCAAAACTCGGTGAGGACGGTTTCCAGGTTTGGGCCTCAAAACCTGGGCTCACGGGTTTCTGAGTTTGGACCACAAAACTCAGCCAAAGGACAGGTTTCCCGATTTCAGCCTCAAAACCGGGGGAGGTCCAAAAAGGACGGTTGACGCGTGGCGGCGTGGAGAGGATGGCGCGGCGGCGAAGCTATCCACGAGGAAGGCGCAGTGGTTGACAGGACGACACGTGGCGGCATCCTGAGGCTTGCGTCGAGGCGAAGCTAAGGATGAGGAAGGCGCGTGACCGTCGGATCGCGACTCTTCAGAGTTGGACTGGGATACCCTTAGGGTTGGCCGCTTCGCTCTTATATCTAGGGGTAGAAGGGGACTATTGTTATTAGGCTATAAATAAGAGAGGAGCCCATCCTCTCTCCTAATCCTTGCATCCATTTGTTTCTGAGCTCTCTCTCTCTAGCCCCTGCTTAGGTTCTAATCATACCTCGCTGCCTGTGATCCGCAGAGACGGCTAACCATACCTCTGTGTATTTGGATTTTGAGGAAACGAGACCGTAATCTCGTTGTCTCCTCGTGTGGAGAAGTTTTGGCTGGAATTCGAGATCAATTCGTGTTTTGAGTTGTGTTCTTCGCGTTTTGGTTTTTGCCTTCTCGGAGATTTGCTTCGTTCTCTCTCTCTAAGGAACAGTTTTTGATTCCACTTGAACTGAGTTGTTTTAGGTCATGAGGTGCATCTTTGCACCAAAGGAATTAATCTCAAACCTCACAAGATAGTAGATCTGTCGATTTTTGTGTTGGATCGATTTCTTTCTCCTTTGCCCCGAATTCTTTCGATTCATCAATTTGGAGTTAGATTTGAGCCATGATATGATCTCTTAGGAGTAGCTCACTAACATCCTTGGAACTCCTCATACCAAGTCTAAACCTTAGAGCTTTTGATTCAGAGGAGATCGGGTTGAATTCGCGGAAGAATAACACAGTTTCGGGGGCATCGGACGCAGAGCACGGGAGCATCGGACGCTGCTGTTCATAGCATCGGACGCTCCTGCGACACGTGTCCGAGAATCACGTTTTTGAGTGAGCATCGGACGCAGGGCATCAGACGCTCCGTTGACCATCAGGCGCGCCGGAGCCTGAGCAGCGGACGCTCTGCTGTTATTGTAGCAGCGTCCGATGGTCATGCAGTAAGGTTCCAGAACCGCTCTGTTCACATCGGACGCGTCCACCACTTAGGCATCGGATGCTACCAGCGTCCGATGTAGTGACTTGTTCGCTGTCTCGTCCGCAGTTCATTTGTCCTAGTTCGGATTTGGTTTCCGACTTTTGCGTGGACTTCTTGGGTTGTGTAGTGTCCCGCTGTGCTTCTCAGAAGCATCCACCCTACATCTAGGGTCGTGGACACTAGCAAGCCCAACTCTTGCTTTTAGGATGACTTTCTGGGACAAGGGCCATCGATTTCAGGAGTTGAAATTTGAGGCTCCCATTGACCCCCCTCTGGTCGCCAATTCGGTCCTTCAATTGGTATCGAAGCCGGTTAAGGGATCTTCTCCACCTTAATCGGTATTGGATCCTAAGGGCGACATGTATCGAGGGAACGGCAAGGCTGCCTGCTTCGATGGGATGAACTATCCCTATTGGACGATTTAGATGCGTGCCTATCTCTGCAGCATCAGTTCTTCTGTATGGGAGATATGTGAGAACGCTAAGTACGAGGTCCTTGCGGCTCGTGTGGGTCAGGTCTAGATTGACCAACATGAGGCCAACTCTAAGGCTCGTAATGCTCTTTTAGCCAACATCTCCCTTCCTGAGTTCGAGCGTGTCTCTGAGCTTGAGACGACACGAGAGATCTGGGTGAAGCATCAAAGCTATCACGAGGGGACCGTTCAGGTGAAGACCAGACTCTTCGAGACCTACAAGCGAGAGTACGAGAACTTTGTTCAGTTGGAGGGAGAGACGATTGGCGCCATGTTCACTCGTTTCCAAACGATTGTGAATAAGATGCGTGCCAATCGGGCCAACCTACCTTATGATGACCATGAGAGGGCACTCAAGCTTCTATATGCCCTGGATCGAAAGGTATGAGAGGTGAAGGTGTCGACCATCATTGAGTCTCCTTCTTATGACACCCTCACCGTGGACGAGCTATTCAGCAAGCTCAAGTCAACCGAGATCGATCACTTGAGTTTGGGGGATTTCCATTCCATAGCCGATCACCCTTTCAGTTTGGTGGTGATCGCTATCCACCCATGGGATGAGGATAGTTTGGTGTTCCTTCTATCACTTTTTCTGGGCCTATGACACAACACTGGTATCCTTCTCAGTTTACTAACCCCAGTGTTGTGCCATATGCTCATTTCCTGCCTTTCTATTGATGCAGGAACTTGGACTGGAGAACATGTAGCTCATGGATTCCGGGTGCTCGTGCCACATGACCGGAAGGAAGGAATGGTTCTCCAGCCTAGACCCCGTGGTGCACAAGGAGTACATCACTTTCGGGGATAGTGGTAGAGGTAAGGTTGTTTCTCATGGAGCTATTCGGCTTAATGAGAATTTCGTTCTCAAGGATTTTGCTTTGGTTTCTAACTTGCATTTTAACTTGCACTCGGTTTCGCAACTTCTTGAAGACGATTTTGAAGTGCGCTTTAAGAAAGTCCTTAGTTGAGTTTTGGATTCTCGGGGAGACCTTGTTTGTTGGGTCATCCCATTTGGTCGTGTTTTCAGAGCTGATTTTTCTCGTTCTTTCGGCTCTGCTAGATGTTTGATGGCTGGTCCTTCTTCTGATTTGTGGAAGTGGCATAGGAGGCTCGGTCATTTGAGTTTTGACTTGCTTGCAAGACTTAGCTCACTTGGCCTAATCCAAGGATTGCCCAAGCTTAAGTTTCAGAAGGATCTTGTTTGCCATCCTTGTCGTCACGGGAAGATGGTTGCTGCTTCTCACCCTCCTGTCAATCAGGTGATGACCAAGCAACCCGGCGAGATTTTACACATGGACACTATTGGTCCAGCTCGGGTTTGCTCAGCGGGTGGGAAGTGGTATGTTCTAGTGATCGTTGATGATTTTTCGAGGTACTCTTGGGTGTTCTTCATGGAGGCTAAGGATGAAGCTTTTTCTTTTGCTCGAGATCTTATTTTGAGGTTGAAAACTGAGATTCCCCCTGATACTATTAGAGCTATTCGTAGCGATAATGGTACAGAGTTTGTCAACTCGTAGTTTACCTCTTTCTGTTCTTCTCTTGGAATCGAGCATCAATTGTCTTCTCCTTACGTCCCCCAGCAGAACGGTGTTGTTGAGCGCAAGAACCGGACCCTTGTTGAAATGGCCAGGACGATGCTCGATGAGCATTGGACTCCTAGGCGTTTTTGGGTCGAGGCGATCAACACTGCTTGCCATGTCTCAAATCGCATCTTTCTTCGATCTTTCATGAAGAAGACATCTTATGAGTTGCGTTTTGGACGGGTACCCAAGGTGTCTCATTTTCGGGTGTTTGGGTGCAAGTGCTTCATCCTGAAGCAAGGCAATTTGGACAAATTTGAATGTCGTTCTGCTGATGGTGTGTTTCTTGGTTATGCTTTGCATTCTCGTGCTTATCGTATTCTTAACCTTGAGACTAACCGGATATTGGAGACCTGTGAGGTCACATTCGACGAGACTATGCCTTGTGTCTCTTTTGCTTTTGATGTTGCATGAGATCAGAAGATGGGAGAGACGATCTTTGTGGAGGAGGAGCGGGAAGACGCCGATTGGGGTGACCTCGAGTCAACTCCACTGGCTGCCCCATTCGACCCTGCGACGACGACGTCTGCTCAAGGACCCGATCCCACTACTTCCACTACTTGGGTCCTCTTGAGCCACCTCTCCCGCGAGCACTGGCTGCACCTAAGGGAGCGACAGCATCTAGCGAGGGGGAGGCGACTTTGGCGAGGCAAGCACCCCGAAGCGTCCAGCAGATCCACCCTCCGTAGCAGATGATCGGCGGCATCGACCAACGAGTCACGCGGTCGCAAGCGTATGAGATCTCACACTTTGCTCATTCTGCATTCGTTGCTTCTTTTGAGCCCAAAGATGTTGGACACACTCTTTCTGATCCTAACTGGGTTAATGCCATGCACGAGGAGTTAGAAAACTTTGAGCGAAACCAAGTTTGGACCCTAGTTCCTGAAGGACCGAGAAAGCACTAGCAAGGCGACCAGAGGGGGGGGGGGGTGAATGGGAGCTCCAAAATTTCTCTCGAAACTTTGGCCGATTGTCCGAAAATCAACCCCCAAAAGCTACGACCGAGAACGTGATGCCCACGACCCTTGGAAGAGGGTGGATGATCCCTAGGATCACAGCGAGGCACCACAAAGCGATAGCAAACCGAACGGCAAAAGAACCGGCACAAGTTTGGCCCTTAAAAACCATGTCTCGAACGTAGATAGACGGCCACGTTGAGAAATCCCCAAATACCGATGCTAACAAGTAGCAAAGATACCTAGAGAGATATCTTGGTCAACTACGAGGCCAAATGAGTGGTCCGGAAACCAAGCGAGAGAGCCGGGAGAGCAAACGCACCAAAACCCAACCTCCAGGCAAATCCCGGACTGTCCGCCCAAGGCCGGACTGTCCGCAGTTAACTGGCAGACTGTCCGCCGGCAGAAAACGCAAAACAGCAGAGTTGCTGCAACCTCCCTGGACAGTCCCGGACTGTCCGCGGTTTACAACGGTGGACTGTCCGCGGTTCAAAAAGAACTCGTCCGTACGAGCTGCGCAGCCACGGACTCGGCTGGAGCCCGACCCCCGGACTGTCCGCGGGTCCAACGGCGGACTGTCCGCGGATGAATAGAGAGGGCGATTTTGATCGCCCCTCTCACGAATCTCTCCAACTTCGATCCAAATCAAAATCCCACGTTCCCAAACTTGGAGAAGATGATCACGGGGTAGTTAGGAGACTATCCCCAAGAAATCATCCGCTCAAATCGATTCAATCAGCGGGAAATCGAAAGGGGAAGATCAAGAACGAAAAAACGCCATGAAAACGAAATCAACCCGATCTACTTGTTCGTGAGGAGTTAGATGAATTCCTATGGTCGAAATGACCTCCTCCTCCTCTCGAAAACGAACAAGATGATTCAAACGGATTTCGCAAAGACGCAGTGTGGAGAGAGATCGAGCGACGGGAAAAACGCGGAGAAAAGAGGAACGCGAAGAACACGAACCAAAACGCGAATCAAGTCATCGATCTGCAACCGTGTGGCTACCACACGCTACAACAGTGAGGTTACGGCCTCACTTCCTCAAAATCTCCAGTACACAGAGGTATGGTTCTCTGCGGATCTCAGCTAGCTACAGCAGGGGATTGGGAGAGCAGGAAACCCTAAGTGCAAAGAGCAAATGAACTGAGATATTTGGGGAGGTGGGTGTCACCCCCTACTTATCCTAATCCTAACTATTCCTAATTCCCACTCTACCCTTAACTACTTACAGAGCGAACCAGCTAAACCCTAAGGTTAATCTGGACCAACTCGGTGGTAGGTGGATCTGACGGCCACACCCGCACAACTCGTAGCGTTGCCTCGACGCAACCTCCCGATTGCCGCCACGTGCCGCCCTCGCTCTGCACCCCCGGTTTTGTGGCCCAAACTGGGAAACCAGCCTTTCCAGCCAACCCCCAGTTTTGAGGCCCAAACCGGGAAACCAGCCCACCAGCATCTGAGTTTTGAGGCCCAAACTCAGCAAACCCGCAGCACCCAGGTTTTGAGGCCCAAACCTGGAAACCGTCCTTAGCTCGAGTTTTGTGGCCAGACTCGGAAACCATCCGCGCCCAGGTTTTGAGGCCCAAACCTGGAAACCGTCCACCCGATGGTTTTTCACTGGCTCTACCACCAAACCGAAGCTGTAGATGGGATGCACCGCCCGTGCACCCCGTCCACCGACACGTGTCCCCAAGTCCACGACTCAGGCAACACATGACGGCAAGTCTTCGCTCGTCGCTGTCCCAGGCTGCCAGCCACCACAGCTGATCCTCGGGCCACCGGTCCCTCAGTCCAAGCCTCACGTCCGCCCTTCGCCACTCTCGGTCCATCGACACGGCACGTCTCTACTTGACCTTCACCTTGCCTCTGATCACTGTATCCGTGCTCGACACCTGCACAACACAAGCTAAAGAACATGCGCATCATTCCAGTTGACAATCACTCATCACTCAGAGACTCGGCATACACCCATGTATCCGCAGTTCCACCTCCACCAGAATGCCACCCTATAGGTACCAAATGGGTTTTCAAAAACAAACAGGATGAGGATGGGATGGTAGTGAGGAACAAGGCTAGGTTAGTAGCCCATGGTTTCTGTCAAAAGGAGGGGATTGACTCTGAGGAAACCTTTGCCCCTGTAGCGCGTTTAGAAGCCATTAGATTCCTTCTAGCCTTTGCCGCTTCGAAGGGTTGTAAGCTTTACCAAATGGATGTCAAGAGTGCGTTTCTAAACGGGTATATAGAGGAAGAGGTTTATGTGAGACAACCTCCTAGTTTCGAGAGTCCTAAGTTTCCAAATCATGTCTTCAAACTTACAAAAGCTTTATATGGTTTGAAACAAGCCCCAAGAGCATGGTATGATCGTTTGAAAACTTTTCTGCTTTCCAAGGGTTTTAAAATGGGACGGGTAGATAAGACTATTTTTCTCCTCAACCAAGGCAATGACACCCTTTTAATTCAGATTTACGTGGATGATATCATCTTTAGTGGCTCCTCTCATGCACTTGTTGCCAAGTTTGCAGATACAATGAGCAGGGAGTTTGAGATGAGTATGATGGGTGAGTTGACCTTCTTCCTCGGGTTGCAAATCAAGCAAACCCGAGATGGGACGTTCGTGCATCAAGGCAAGTACATGAAGGACATCCTGAAGAAGTTCTACATGGGCGAGGCCAAGCGTCTTACGACGCCCATGGCGACGACGATTGCGATGGACGCGGATCAGGACGGATAGGCAGTTGACCAGAAGGAGTACAGAAGCATGATCGGTTCGCTCCTGTACCTGACGGCTACGAGTCCAGACATACACTTTTCAGTGTGTCTGTGCGCTCGTTTTTAGGCGTCCCCTCGGACTTCCCACAAGCAAGCAGTCAAGCGCATCATGAGGTACCTCCGATTCACTCCTAAATTCGGGCTTTGGTATTCTTCCTCTTTGACTCTCTCGCTTTGTGGTTACTCCGATGCGGATTTTGTCGGCTGTCGGCTTGAGCGCAAGTCTACTTCTGGGACTTGTCAATTTCTTGGCTCTTCACTGGTTTCGTGGTCTTCTCACAAGCAGTCTAGCGTAGCCCAGTCTACTACTGAAGCTGAGTACGTTGCCTCTACTTCTTGCGCCTCGCAACTTTTATGGATGGTTGCTACTTTGCATGATTTTGGTCTAGAATTCAGTCGGGTCCCTTTGCTTTGTGACAACACTTCTGCCATTAGTGTAGCTGAAGGACCGAAGGTGCAACCAGAAAGCGACCAGAGGGGGGGGGGGGGGGGTGAATGGGAGCTCCAAATTTTCCTTTCGGAAACTTGTTGCCTCTATCCCAAGAATCAACCCCAAGAGCAAACCTAGAGCTTGCAAGTGTCCACGACTCTAGATGTAGGGTGGACGCTTCCGAGAAGCACAGCGAGACACTAAACAACTCTAGAAACCTAACGCAAAAGACGGAAACCAAAACCGTTAAAGAACGAATAAAACGCGGACGAAACTGCGCAAAACAGAGATGACCGGACTCTGCCTGCGTCCGGTCAGCGACCACCGGACGCGTCCGGTCGAGCAAAATCAAGTTTGGGACCTTACTGTTTCTGACCAGACTCTCAGAGAGGATGCGTCCGGTCAGGTGTCAGGCGTCCGGTCACACGTACCCAAACCGATGAACAGTGGAAACATCGAGTCCGGTCACTGAGTGAAGGGAGCGTCCGGTCAGATACGAGAAGGACTCACGCTGAGTATTCAACGACCAGACGCACAAGGTCAGCGTCCGGTCACTCCAAAATGAGTTGTTCATCCATCGATTCAACTTGATCTCACCAAAAACGAATCCTCTAGGGATCAAACTTGGTGAGATGAGTCACAAAGAGAATAGTGAGCTATCTCTAAGAGATCATGGCTCGAACCTATCTCCAAATCGATGAATCGAAGAAATTCGGGGGAAGGGAGAAAAACTTGACCCGAAAAGAAAATCGACCGATCTACTAGCTCGTGAGGTTAGAGATGAATTCCTTCGGTGGAAAGAATTGCCTCATGATCTAGAACAACTCAGTTCAAACGGATTTGCAAAAGACGCACCGAGTAGAGAGATCGATCAATGGGAAAAACGTGGAGAAAAGCAACCCGTGAAGAACACAAACAAAACGCGAATCACAACCATGAATTTGCAACCGTGTGGCTACCACATGCTACAATAGTGAGATTACAGTCTCACTTCCTCAAAATCTTCAGTTTACAGAGGTATGCTTCTCTGCGGATCTCAGTAGCTACAGCAGGGAATTGGGAGAGCAGGAAACCCTAGAAGCAAAGATCAAATGACTCCGATGAAATGGGAGGAGGGTGTCTCCCCCTACTTATCCTAATTCTAATTCCTACTCTACCCCTCACTAATTACAGAGTGAACCAGCTAAACCCTAGGGTTATTCTGGACCAACTCAAGGTAGGTGGTGATCCGACGGCCACGCCCGCACAACTGGTAGTGTTGCCTCGACTCAACCTCACCGATCGCCGCCACGTGCCGCCACCGCACTGCTTGTCTTTTTCCCGGACGTCGCACCCCCGGTTTTGTGGCCCAAACCAGGAAACCAGCCCTCACAGCCAACCCCCGGTTTTGAGGCCCAAACCGGGAAACCAGCCATCCAAGGCCTGAGTTTTGAGGCCCAAACTCAGCAAACCCGCAGCACCCAGGTTTTGAGGCCCAAACCTGGAAACCGTCCTCAGCCCGAGTTTTGTGGCCCAAACTCGAAAACCATCAGCGCCCAGGTTTTGAGACCCAAACCTGGAAACCATCCACTCAGTGGTTTTTCTGTGGCTCAACCACCAAACCGAGCCGTTGAGGGGATGCACCGCCCGTGCACCCCGTCCATCGACACGTGTCCCCAAGTCCTCGAGTTAGGCAACACCATGCCCACAAGTCTTCGCTCGTCGCTGTCCCAGGCTGTCAGCCACCACAGCTGATCCTCGGGCCTCCGGTCCCTCAGTCCAAGCCTCACGTCCGCCCTTCGCCACTCTCGGTCCATCGGCACGACATGTCTCTACTTGACCTTCACCTTGCCTTTGATCACTGTATCCGTGCTCGACACCTGCACAACACAAGCCAAAGAACATGCGCATTATCCCAGGTGACAATCACTCATCACTCAGAGACTCGGCATACACCCATGTATCCGCAATCTCCCTCTTGATGAGTGCATTGTCAACTACCAACACAAATCATAATGAAACAGAAGAAGAAAGGAAGAAAGAAAGAGAGAGAACTCGACCAAATGACCCAAAAGCATAGCAAAGCCAAAGATGGTCAAGTGGAAAGAGTAAAACAGCTTGGTTCCCAAAGACATGGGCAATGGCTCGACACAACCAAGCAAAGCAAAGCTAGCCCTCAAGAAGAGGTAGAACAGGCTCAACACCGCTAGCGAGGAAGCTCGATACGAACTGTTATCAACTCAAAACCAAAAGAGTTCGATACCAATTGAAATGCTGAAAAGAGCTAAAAAATGTTTGCTGGTCCCTCAAAAAAGAGGCAAAGGCTCAACACAACTAGAAAACTCCCCCTCAAATAGTTCACACAACCCAGGGAGCTCATGATTTGTCAATATTTTCTCCCTCTTAGTTGAAAAATGCACCATCAAGCAAATGTGCACAAGCACTCAATTTACTCCCCCTGGACAGAATATCTCCCTCCAAAAATGCATATGAGTTAAAAATGCAAGTTAGCAGCTTCAGGAATATAATCAAGAGAGTGCAAAGATGCTCTACACAGTTCTGATCCGATGACTCAACAACATCCATAAGAAGCTAGCAAAGGCTCAAACTGATCACTAAATACGAAATATGAACATGAGAGCAAAACGATTAGTTTTCAGCCAAAAAGGTATTCACCATCAAAATAGCACAAAACATGTATAGGCAGGAAATCAGACAAGTGCTAAACATGTATACAAGGTGAACTACCCCTAGCATAGCTCAATCATCATGCTATAGAATGAAGCATAGACTTGTGTATTCAAATTTTATTGGAGTTGCAGCTGTTAAATTACACAAGTTTAAATTTTAGCATGTGATTGCGAGAGGTTGAAAACTTGTCATTGCCTAACTTTTCAACTGTGCGAAGCCTATGAAGAAGCAATCAGAAGCTTAAAGCAATAGTTTCGGTCATACACTACATAGCTCAAGTTTAACTCAAAGTGCAATGAGAAACAGTCTCGAAACTGTGATGTGCTGACAAGCAATCCCATCTCGATCTTTCCAATTCACTTAACTTGGTTCAAAATTAAAGCAACATATGAACATACCAACCAAGTGAATGACTCAGAACTAGAGACATAGCAACCTAGCATATATGAAAAGCACAGGTAATTTCAACACATTCTACACATGCTAGTTGCATATTTCAATGGTGAACATTTTCAAGTTTTTTATGTTCATTAAGAAAATTCACCATTCATAAAATAGCTCAACTCACAACATGTATCAGTGATCAGAAAGAGCATAAGTTACAACATCATCATAAAGCATCGGAGCAAAGACTATATAGAGCATAGTTACATTCTAACGATTATATGCAAAGATGAAGCTTTGAATGTAAGTATGCAAGATGAAATGCAAAGATGCATGATGAAATCAACTGAAAAACACAAAGTCAGTTTATAGCACAAGAGTCAAAATGTTTCCCCCATCTAAAAGGGGAAACACACACCAAGCTCACCTCTCAACCTAGCAAAAGTTGATTGGTCCAAAGGCTTGGTGAAAATATCAGCCAACTGATGATGAGTATCGACATGGTGAAGATCGATATCACCCTTCTCTTAGTGGTCTCGCAGAAAATGAAAGCGCACATCAATGTGTTTGGTCTTCGAGTGCAGCACGGGGTTCTTAGCAACGCTAATCGCACTCGTGCTGTCACAAAGCAAGGGAACACGAGAAAAGCTCAGACCAAAATCACGCAAAGTGGCCATCATCCAGAGTAACTGGGAACAACAGCTAGCTGCAGCAACATACTTAGCCTCCATGGTAGACTGGGCGACACTAGACTGCTTGCGAGAAGACCACGAAACAAGAGAAGAACCAATAAACTGGCAAGTCCCAGAAGTGGACTTGCGATCAATGCGACAACCAGCAAAATCAGCATCGGAATAACCGCAAAGGGAGAGGGTGGAGGAAGCAGAATACCAAATCCCAAATCCTGGAGTGAAGGATAAGTACCTCATAATGCGCTTGACTACCTGACGGTGAGAGGTGTGCGGCGACGACTAAAATCGCGCGCAAAGGCACACCGCGAACTGAATGTCCGGGCGTGTCGCCGTCAGGTACAGCAGCGACCCGATCATACTCCGGTACTCCTTCTGGTCCACTGCTTCTCCCTCCTTGTCCGCATCTAGGGCCGTCGTGGTCGACATGGGTGTTGGAAGATGCTTGGCCTCACCCAAATCGAATTTCTTCAAGATATCCTTGGTATACTTACCCTGGTGCACAAACGTTCCCTCTCGAGATTGCTTGATTTGCAATCCGAGAAAAAATGTTGACTCGCCCATCATGCTCATCTCAAATTCCCTGCTCATAGTATCTGCAAACTTGGCAACCAAAGCGTGAGAAGAACCACCGAAAATGATATCATCCACGTAAATCTGGACCAAGAGAGTATCATTGCCTTGCTTGAGGAGAAAGAGCGTTTTATCCACACATCCCATTTTAAAACCCTTAGCAAGCAAAAAAGTTTTCAACCTATCATACCAGGCTCTAGGGGCTTATTTCAAACCATACAAAGCTTTGTGAAGTTTAAAGACGTGGTTTGGAAACTTAAGATTTTCAAAATCGGGGGGTTGTCTCACATACACCTCATCTTCTATATAGCCATTTAAGAAGGCACTCTTGACATCCATTTGAAAAAGTTTAAACCCTTTGGATGCAGCAAAAGCCAAGAGTATCCTAATAGCCTCCAAACGAGCTACAGGAGCAAAAGTCTCCTCATAGTCTATTCCGTCCTTCTGACTATATCCCTGGGCTACAAGTCTGGCCTTGTTTCTCACAACATGGCCATCCTCTCCTTGTTTGTTTTTGAAAACCCATTTTGTCCCAATTGGATGACACTCAGAGGGAGGAGAAACTAGAACCCAAACCCGATTTCTTTCAAAATTTTCTAACTCCTCATGCATGGCATTGACCCAATCTGGATCCGTCAAAGCGTGTCCAACATCTCGGGGTTCAAAATCAGCAACAAATGCAGAATGAGCAAAGTGAGAGATTTGCCTAGACCGAGTGACGCGATCGTTGATGTCGCCGATTGTCGGGGGAACGCCAAAGGGGTACCCCCAATCAACGCATAAGTTAAACCTAGAACACCAATTAATAAACCCAGCAAGTCAGGCCACGGGCCGGCGCACCTTCTCCGCCTCGCCCGAGCCCTCCAGGCCAGGCCTCGGGCGAGCGCCCAATTCTCCGCTTCGCTCGAGCCCTCCGCGTCGGGCCTCGGACGAGCGCTCGTTCTCCGCTTCGCCCGAGCCCTCCGCGTCGGGCCTCGGACAAGCGCTCCTTCTCCGTCTCGCCCGAGCCCTCCGCGTCAGGCCTCGGGCGAACGCACGTTCTCCGCCTCGCCCGAGCCCTCCAGGCCAGGCCTCGGGCGAGCGCCCATTCTCCGCTTCGCCCGAGCCCTCCAGGCCAGGCCTCGAGCGAGCGCCCATTCTCCGCTTCGCCCGAGCCTCGGGCTAGCGCCCATTCTCCGCTTCGCCCGAGCCCTCCAGGTCAGGCCTCGGGCAAGCGCTCGTTCTCCGTCTCGCCCGAGCCCTCCGCGTCAGGCCTCGGGCGAGCGTTCGTTCTCCGTCTCGCCCGAGCCCTCCGCGTCAGGCCTCGGGCGAGCGCTCCGCTACCCCTCGAGCCTCTCGAGCACGGTAACCTGCCTCTCGAGCCCAGGCACGTGGGTCCGAGCCCGCCATACGCCACTCCTCGAGACCCCACGCAGGGCCCTCGAGCCTCGCTGACCCGACAGCCTATCCCTCGAGACGCTTCACGCCTCCCTCGAGCAGCCTAGACATTGGATAACGCCCTCACGCTACGTATTTAATGCATCCACCTACCCCGGTCACATCCTCCGGTACACAGCATGTGCCACGGTGAACCGGAGCCAGAGTCAAACCTCCTTTTCACCGCAAGCATGGGCAAAAAGGCACCAGTGCGGCACTGTTAACTCATACCTCACACTGTTGCACGTCCGAGCCACGCCTCGAGGCCCAGATACCTGCAGCTCAATCAGGTTACCCGGGACTTGCCCATACCGGCGGAAGCTCGAGCCCTCCGTGGGCGCCGCCTCGAGGCCGGCCTAGCAACCCTCGAGCCCTTGTGCTTTCATGTGATTGGCGGACAGGTACCCCAAAGCCTGGAAGGACGCTGCCACGCCCCGTACGGACCAGAGTGGGCGCTGCACGACCTCGCGTCGCCACGTCTCCACGACTCCGCCCGGGATGGAAGCCACGACGCCTGAACAGCAATCTTCACGTCAGTCCCTGTGGCCCCGACAAGACAGGATTCCTACCCCCGCTGTACTGATCTTGGGTACTGTGCATGTTACCCCTGTGTAACGCTCTTGTGTAACCTTGGCCTCCCCTTGCTCTATAAAAGGGGACACCAGGGCCCTTCACGCGGGTGGTGGGAGATTCACGCATACGGCTCCGAAAGGGACACGTTAAGACACAAGTCCACACACACACGAGTCTGGACTCTGGTCCACGCTCATTGAGCTTGTATTCGCCCCTGTACAAGCACTTAGGTGCAAGTAATACAAGAACCTCCCCCCCGCTGGACGTAGGGCCTTCTTTGCCCGAACCAGGATAAATCCTTGTGTCATCTTGCATCACCATCCAGGAAGAGAGCACGCGATCACATTACTCGTTGGTGTCATACCCCCGGTTTCGAAACACTGACACCGATCATCTGTTGATGCGGGTGCTGGCGCTGATTTTGTCATGGCGCCTCCCTTGCCGAAGTGGCCTCCCCCTCAATAGCAGCTGGTGCCTCCTCGGGTACAAGTGGTATAGCTCGAGGTGGCGGATCACACGGCCCCCATGTAGTAGAGGAAGAAGGGTCGAGGCCGCGTGCAGTCGTGGTCGAAGTCGACCCACTAGGAGCAGCATGTGGAGGAAGTGCTGGATCGTCCATACCTTCAACACCCTCGTCCTCGTCATCAAAAAGAGGTTCACCAACCTCATGATCACCTTTGCTATTGTCGCCGAAGGTGATATACTCCTTTCCGGCAACAGGACTAAGACTGGAGAACCACTTGGCGTTTCCGGTCATGTGCCTCGAACACCCGGAATCCACCAACCAAACGTTCTCCAATCGTTTTACCTACATCAATAAAAAAACATAGGGTGAGCATATGGTCCAACACTGGGGTTAGTGAAGTAGGAAGAATACCAGTGTTGGGCCGGCTGCTCAAAAGAACGGTTAGTAGAAAAACCATTCCTAGCACGCCTACGAGAAGAGCGATCACCACGTTGAGGAAAACGTGGTCCGCTAAGGGAGGAGCGTCCATCGCGATACACAAAACGCGGTGGGGAAAAACGCTCAACTACAAAGCCACCGCCACGAGGTCCATAGCCTACAACTACAGGCTCCCGCCGGGCACGACCTCCTCGCGGCCTAGGCCTAGGAACTTGAGGATTAGGACCTCTAGGACTAGCAGTACGCCTCTGAACGTTCGGCACATGTACATCATGGAAAGGATGGTACATGTCCGGGTTGTTCATCTCCTTTGCACGGCGCGCCTCTCTCTTGCGCCGAAAGCAAAACTCACTCAAGTGTCCATCTCTCCCACAATGCTCACAATGGTACCTCACCGCTCTCATAGGGGGTTGTTGGTACTCACAGTAGTGGGTGTGGATCACTTTGCCCTTCTGTGGCATAAGCTCCTCCTGGATGGGTGGCATGGTGTCCAGCTTGTTCTTGAGGTGGTTTGGTTTGGGAGCCCAAGATTGTTTCTTTGGTGGAGCTCTCGGAGGTTCAACAAAGACCCCATCCTCGGTGTTAGGCTTAAGAGGCTCTTTGGGTGGAATCTTGATAAGCTTGGGAGTAGTGGTGGAGTTGGGCTTCTCACATGGGTTAAGACCACTCGACTCTCCAATCTTCCCAAAAGACGAAACATCAACACCCTGAGCAAAACCAACACCGGGACCTCCAGCAGCTCGCTTGAATTGGGAGATCATCATCCTGAGCTGTGGCTAACCACTAGACACCCATGACAAGATTGTCCGAAGGTATGTGTTTTCCTCCTCGGTTTGCATCTTGTCATGCTTCACATTCGCAATCTCCATCTCCAAACCCTCACAAAGAACACACCTAGCCACACATGTGCTACCTGAGTTGGCCTCTTCAAGAGACACAATCTTGGCATTCTTCTCTGCCACTCAGATTGCAAGCCCGCGCAGGACTTGCACGCACCCAACAGCGAGGATCTAGCTTTCAGCTCATCCACCTCTCCTACCAACACAGCATACTGGCTTCTCAAAGTGAGAAGATCAGTCATGTGTGTGGTGCACATCTCACACTCCTCCTCCTCAGTGACAACTACGGTGGACTTGACAGATTCAAGTTCCTTCACCGTATCCTCCCACTTCTGCCTAAACTACTTGCGCTCTCTAGCAGCACGCCTCAGCAACTTATCCTGACTAAGGAGCACGGCAGTAAGTTTCTCGACCTCAGCAGAAAGCTCGTCGGGGGTCTGAGATACCTGGGCGGTGTTGTCGTCGTTGTTCCGAGGGGTGTCCTCTAGCTCGCCGTCGACCTCCTTGCCGAGGGCCATGGTGCAGAAGCCCTCGTCGTTGGTGAAGAAGCAGAGGCCGTTGAGCTTGTCCTCGATCCTCTTCTTCTTCTCGGACTCGTCGTCGCTGGAGGCAGCGGAGTTGTTATATGAGTCATCGACGTCGCTGAGCGTGGCGAAGAACGCACGCTGCTCTGCCTGGGCCTTCTCCAAGTACTTCGTCTTGATGTACTCCTTGTCAAAGCCGCCCTTCCGCTTGTGCTTCGCGGGGACGTACTTCTCCTTGCGCTTGCCGGAGTCATACTTGTGCCCATGATCCGCCGTGCCGAAGGTGTGCTTGTTCTTCTTCGGGCAATTGGCGATGAAGTGGTTGGGGTTGCCGCACTCGAAACACCCCGAGCGTCCTCCTCCGCAGCGACGGTTCATGCGGTTGTTGTGAAACCGCGAGAACTGGTTGGCGAGCAAAGCCAATTCATCATCCCCCATGAACTCCAGCTACTCCTCTGTGACAAAAAGAAGAGAGGAAAGTGCAAAGCCTCAAGAGGGGTTAGTAGAAGAACCAGAAAGCAAAGCCATAGACGGGCCAGAAGGATTTTCATAAGAAGCCCTTGCTATGGCATCGATCTCACTGGACTTGAGCTTACTGAAGAGCTCGTCGCACGTGAGGGTCTCATAGTTAGGCGATTCGATGATCGCCTAAACCTTGGAATCCCACACCGACCGATCAAGAGTATGCAAAAGCTTCAAAGCTCTCTCATGATCGTCGAAAGGCAACAGCTCCTTGTTAGCCCTCATCCTGTTGACAATCACCTGAAAGCGAGCGAATAAACTCTCTATGCTCTCGCCAGGCATATGTCGAAAGTTCTCGTACTCTCGCTTGTGCGACTCATAGAGACGGGTTTTGACTTGAGAGGTTCCCTCATGGAAACGCATGAGGGGTGCCCAAATCTCCCGAGCCGTAGCGAGGTGAGAAACGCGATCAAACTCCGTCATGCTCAAGCATGAGAAAAGAGCATTACGGGCTCGGCTATTGGCATCGTGATCATCGATCTGACGCTGAGTAACACGAGCAGCCAAGACCACGTAATCAGCAGAGTTGCAAATATCCCAGATGGAAGCACCCATACTCTGTAGAAAGGCCGACATGCGTATCTTCCAATATGCATAGTTCATCCCATAGAAAAATGGCGGTTTGGCCACGCCGTGATCCATGTCGCCATCTGTGGATCTGGAACCGGCTAAGGTGGAAGATCCTTAACCCGCTTTGATACCAATTGAAGGACCGAAGGTGCAACCAGAAAGCGACCAGAGGGGGGGGGGGGTGAATGAGAGGTCCAAATTTTCCTTTCGGAAACTTGTTGCCTCTGTCCCAAGAATCAACCCCAAGAGCAAACCTAGAGCTTGCAAGTGTCCACGACTCTAGATGTAGGGTGGATGCTTCCGAGAAGCACAACGGGACACTAAACAACTCTAGAAACCTAACGCAAAAGACGAAAACCAAAACCGTTAAAGAACGAACAAAACGCGGACGAAACTGCGCAAAACAAAGATGACCGGACTCTGCCTGTGTCCGGTCAGCGACCACCGGACGCGTCCGATCGAGCAAAATCAAGTTTGGGACCTTACTGTTTCTGACCGGACTCTCAGAGAGGATGCGTCCGGTCAGGTGTCAGGCGTCCGGTCACACGTACCCAAACCGATGAATAGTGGAAACGTCGAGTCCGGTCACTGAGTGAAGGGAGCGTCCGATCAAATACGAGAAGGACTCACACTGAGTATTCAACGACCGGACGCACAGGGTCAGCGTCCGGTCAAGCCGTGCACAGCGTCCGGTCACTCCGAAATGAGTTGTTCAACCATCGATTCAACTTGATCTCACCCAAAACGACTCCTCTAGGGATCAAACTTGGTGAGATGAGTCACAAAGAGGATAGTGAGCTATCTCTAAGAGATCATGGCTCGAACCTATCTCCAAATCGATGAATCGAAGAAATTCAGGGGAAGGGAGAAAAACTTGACCCGAAAAGAAAATCGACTGATCTACTAGCTCGTGAGGTTAGAGATGAATTCCTTCGGTGGAAAGAATTGCCTCACGATCTAGAACAACTCAGTTCAAACGGATTTGCAAAAGACGCACCGAGTAGAGAGATCGATCAACGGGAAAAACATGGAGAAAAGCAACCCGCGAAGAACACGAACAAAACGCGAATCACAACCATGAATTTGCAACCGTGTGGCTACCACATGCTACAATAGTGAGACTACGGTCTCACTTCCTCAAAATCTCCAGTACACAGAGGTATGCTTCTCTACGGATCTCAGTAGCTACAGCAGGGAATTGGGAGAGCAGGAAACCCTAGAAGCAAAGAGCAAATGACTGAGATGAAATGGGAGGAGGGTGTCTCCCCCTACTTATCCTAATTCTAATTCCTACTCTACCCCTCACTAATTACAGAGTGAACCAGCTAAACCCTAGGGTTATTCTGGACCAACTCAAGGTAGGTGGTGATCCGATGACCACGCCCGCACAACTGGTAGCGTTGCCTCGACGCAACCTCACCGATCGCCGCCACGTGCCGCCACCGCTCTGCTTGTCCTTTTCCCGGATGTCACACCCCCGGTATTGTGGCCCAAATTGGGAAACCAGCCCTCACAGCCAACCCCCGGTTTTGAGGCCCAAACCAGGAAACCAGCCATCCAAGGCCTGAGTTTTGAGGCCCAAACTCAGCAAACCCGCAGCACCCAGGTTTTGAGGCCCAAACCTGGAAACCATCCTCAGCCCGAGTTTTGTGGCCCAAACTCGGAAACCATCAGCGCCCAGGTTTTGAGACCCAAACCTTGAAACCGTCCACTCGGTGGTTTTTCTGTGGCTCAACCACCAAACCGAGCCGTTGAGGGGATGCACCGCCCGTGCACCCCGTCCACCGACACGTGTCCCCAAGTCCTCGACTCAGGCAACACCATGCCCGCAAGTCTTCGCTCGTCGCTGTCCCAGGCTGTCAGCCACCACAGCTGATCCTCGGGCCACCGGTCCCTCAGTCCAAGCCTCACATCCGCCCTTCGCCACTCTCGGTCCATCGGCATGGCACGTCTCTACTTGACCTTCACCTTGCCTTTGATCACTGTATCCGTGCTCGACACCTGCACAACACAAGCCAAAGAACATGCGCATTATCCCAGGTGACAATCACTCATCACTCAGAGACTCGGCATACACCCATGTATCCGCAGTAGCAAAGAACCATGTTCTTCACTCCAAGACCAAGCACATCGATGTTCGCTTTGACTTTCTTCGTGATCACTACGAGAAAGGCGACATTAATCTTAGGCATGTAGACACACATAACTGGGTTGCAGATATTTTCACCAAGCCTTTGGATCTCTCAACCTTTGCTAGGTTGAGAGGTGAGCTCGGTGTGTTTCCCCTTTTAGTTGAGGGAAGCATTTTTGTTGTATCATAGACTGACTTTTTGTTTTGGTCTTTGAGTTTGTTTTAGTTGTGTCTTTGCTCCAATACTGACCTTTGCATGCATCTCATCATGTATACACTTTGCATTTTCAAGCTTCATGTCTATAGTCTCTAGAATGATCTTATGCTTTGAATAGTGTATGCTCCGATGTTTTATGATGCTGCTTGTAGCTTAGGCTCTCCTTGATCACTGATACATGTTTTGAGCTGAGCTATTTTTCTCAGAATGGTGAATATGCTTAATTGAACATAAAACTTGTTCACCATTAAGATTGGCAACTAGCATGTTTAGAATGTGTTGAGGTCACTTGTGCTTTTCATATATGCTAGGGTGCTATGTCTCTAGTTCTGAGTCTTTCACTTGCTTGGTATGGTCATAACTTGTTTAAAATGAACCAAGTTTAAGTGAATTGAAAAGATCGAGATGGGATTGCTTGGTCAGCACATCACGGTATCGAGATTGTTTCTCATTGCACTTTGAGTTAAACTTGAGCCGTGTAGTGTAAGACCGAAACCGATGCTTCAAGCTTCTGATTGCACTTCTATTTTCTTTTCTTCTTTGATCATGGTTACTTTGTGTTGATGATGCACTCATCAAGGGGGAGATTGCGAACACAAGGTTGATATGTGCCCTTGTGGTTCCCTTCCTGAGTGATGAGCGATCGGTCAACAGGCTCACCGGAAGGGGTGAGAGGCAACTTGTCTCTTGGCTGTGTTGATGTGCAAGTGTGGAGCTCGGAGACAGTGGTCAAAGGTGAGGTGAAGGTCAAGTAGAGACGTGTCGTGCCGATGGACCGGGAGCGGTGAAGGACGAACGTGAGGCTTGGACCGACGGACCGGGAGACCTGAGGACCAGCTGTGGTAGTGAAAGTCCTTGTTTGGTTTTGGATAATTGATGTCACCTAGGGTACTAACCTTTGTCATGAGGTGTTTATGAGCTAGGTTGGTACACACCAAGTGCGGAAGCTAGATGATGATCATGGTATTGGTGGTGATGACCAAAACATGGATCAAGTGCTCCACATTTGGAAAGAGAAGAAGAGAAAAGCAAAACCCTATGGAGATCAAGGCAAAGGTATAAAGAGGGATTTTTATTTGGCACTCAAGACACCATAGAGGGTGTGAGTGTGTTTAGGATAGATAGCCGTACTATTAAGAGGGGACTATCTCAGTGATTGCGCTTATCAAGTGCCACTAGGTGAATTCATACATGCATATGCATTAGGACCTAGTGTGCTAATCTCTAATCCTTTGAAAATGATTGTGAAAATGCTAACACACATGCACATTATGATGTACACTTGTTGGTGTTAGCACATTTGCAAAGGAGAAGGTGATGGAGTTGAATTGGATCAACTCGGAGAAGTTTTCGGAGACATCTTTGGTTTGAAAAGAGAAGCGATGGATCTTGTATTGGAAATATGTACTAATCCTTTGTGCTTTGGACCTTCTATTCATGTGGGTTGTATAGCCCTCTGAATAAGCTTTCCAAAATGTCCAAGATCATCGAAATCGGAGTTCGGAGCTAAGAGTTATGGCCATTTTAGCGAGGAGTTCAGGATGCTGAAGTCGTTAGTACTGACCCTGAAGCTGGTAGTACCGACCCTACTACCGACCCCTCCGTGGGCAGCGCGCAAACTCTCTGTTCGGAGGAGTTTTGGCCTAAAGGTAGTACCGCCATAAGGCCGGTAGTACCGACCCCTCTGTGGGCAGCGCGCAAACTCTCTGTGCGGAGGAGTTTTGGCCTAAAGGTAGTACCGCTATAAGGCCGGTAGTACCGACCCTTGTGGTCAGTAGTACCGCGGTTTGGAGGAAGTTTGAAGGCGTTCTGTGTAGATCTAGATCTAGCCTACCGGTAGTACCGCTATAGTGGTCGGTACTACCGACCCTACTACCGACTGTGTTAGGAAGCGTCCCTAACGGTCATTTTGGACCGCCGGTAGTATCAGCCCTTGCGTCGGTAGTACCGACCGTAGGCGTGGAAGCTCGGGAAAAGGGGAGATCGACTTGTTGTCTTCCCCTCTCCATATAAATAGGGTGTGGCCGGCTGTGGGGAGGTTGCTCTTGACTCTCTAACCTCTTAAACATCTCTTTGAGCGATACATACTCCCTCCCACTCATCTCCTTGCTTGATAGCACGAATCAAAGTGACATCGAGTGGTTCCAAGAGCATTTGCTTGTGAGTTTGCATCTAGTGGCACTTGGGGATCGTTGTTGCTGCGGGTATTCTCTTTACTCTTGGTGGTTGCCGCCACCTAGACGGCTTGGAGCAGCGGAGGAGCTTTGGCACGAGTTGTTGATTGTTCGTGGCCATCTCCCGGTGATTTGTGAGGGGTATTGTGCCTTCCCGGGTGAAGAGCCAAAAGGTAACTCTAGTGGATTGCGAGTGTCATTGAGTTACCTCCATTTGTGGGTCGGTTCTTGTGGCGCTCAAGTGTTGAGCTAGGTTTGTGAACACCTATTAGCCACCGAACCACCAAGTGGTTGGTCGACACAACGGGGAGTAGCATGCCGGCAATCACGTGAACCTCGGGAGAAAGTCATTGTGTCTCTTGCTTCTTTGGACTTCTCCCGGAGTTTCTTGGTACTCTTATTGTGATTGTTTATCTCTTGCCGTTGTTGGTATATCTCTCTATCTTTGCATTACATTTGTTATTTCTTGTGTATAGATATTTGTTGCTAGAAGTAGCTCTCTAATTAGAAGTAATTACTTCTTGCTAGCTCACTATTTTAGAGAGTAGTGACATAACTTTTGTGTGCCATAGTGATTATAGTTTACTAGGATTGTTTGGATAGGTGGCTTGCAACACTTAGTAGAGCTAGAGCAAAAAGCTTCACTTTGTAATTGTCTAACTAGTTGCTCTAAGTGTTTTTGTAGAATTTTTATTAGGCTATTCACCCCCCCTCTAGCCATTTAGGACCTTTCAAGTGGTATCAGAGCCATGGTCACCATTAAATCAAGGCTTAACAACCTTCGGTGTTGAAATGGCTCAAATCAATCAAATTGGCAAGCCTCCGTATTTTGATGGCACTAGCTATGATCATTGGAAGAGGAAGATGGCAAATCATTTGAGGACAATGAGTTTTGAGGTATGGAATGTGACAGAGATAAAAATTGAGATAGCTAATTCCCATGCTCCCACCGCAGCCGAGCAAGAGAAGCTCAAATGCAATGTGCATGCCATCAATGCCTTGTACAATGCATTTGATCCAAAGATATTTGAGGGCACCAAAGAAGTCAAGGGTGCCAAGCTATACATTCTCAAGGACAAGTTTGCAAGCTTTAAGATGCAAGAATATGAATCAATTGCCGAGATGTTCAATAGATTGCAAATAATTGTCAATGATTTCAAGAGCTTGGGTGAGGATGTCAAGAACAAGGATTTCATATTCAAGTTTTTGCATTGCTTGCCTTCAAGATTTGGAATGCTAACTACCATACTCTTGAGAGAGGACTTGGACACAGAGGACCCCAACCAAGTACTAGGTGAGGTGATCACTCATGACACCTACCGTGTGGAAAGGGAAGGGGAAGAAGATGAGAAAGATAAGAAGAAGAGCTTAGCATTCAAAGCAACCTCATCCAAAGGCAAGAGCAAGGTCAAACAAGCTAAATCAAGTGAAGATGATGATAAAGATTCAAGTAACATTGATGATGAAGCCATGGCTCCTCTTGTTAGAAAATTTGGCAAGTTTATGAAGAAGAAAGGCTATGGTGCTAGAAAGAGAAGAGACAACTTCAAGAACAAAGACTATGTGAGAAGATGCTACAAGTGCAAAAGTGAAGATCATGTGATAGCCAATTGTCCTTACGATAGTGACAGTGATGAAGATGAGAAGAAGGAGAAGAAGGACAAGAAGGCAAAGAAAGAGAAGAAACTCTCACTCACTAAGAAGAAGGGTGGATCTTATGTGGTGACTTGGGATAGTGAAGCTTCTTCCGATGATAGTGATGATGAAGAGCAAAACAACATCAAGAAGAAAGCTTTTGCAAGTATTGCCATCAACAAGAAGCCTTCTTTATTTGATACTCCACCTACATGCTTGATGGCTAAGCCATCCAAGGTAACATCCTATGATGAGAGTGATGATGATAATGAACGTGATGAAAATGAGGAATATTCTAATGAGGAACTCATGGACATGTTTGAGCAAGCTCACACTTGCTTTGAAACAAAGAAGAAAGAGTGCAAGGAATTGCGCAAGAAGCTTAGTCTTCTTGAGCAATCACTTGATGATCACAAGTCTACTCATGAGAGGCTAGAGGAAGCGCATGAGAAGCTTGGGAAAGCTCACACTAAGCTTGAAGAAGCTCACTCTTCCCTCCTTGATCAAGTCAAGGTTAAGGATGTGGCCCCAACATGTGACATAGGAGTTACTTGTGATATTCTTGATGAATCTTTTTATAATCCTATTATTGTTGCTCCCACTAAACCTTCATGCAGCTTGTTGACGGTCCTTAAACACCTGTTTTACCATCAACATTTGACCCTAAAGTCCACCAAAAAGGCATGAAATGTAGTCAAATAGGTTTCAAACTAACCAAATTCCACATGTCCATAGAATTTTATTTGAATGCAGGATTTGAAGCAAATTTGGACATATGGACCCACCAGAGGCCAAGCCCACTCAGCAGGGCCCAAATGGGCCTAAGGGGGGTGGCGCCCGCCACCCCTAGGTGGCGCCCGCCACCTCTAAGTGGCGCCCGCCACTTGGGTTGGCCCAAGTGCCACTCCCTGCCACGTCACCGATTCGTGTGACCTCCCCAAGGCCAAATCCTGGCCCTTGGTCACTAGGTCAGTGGCATCGGACGGCTTAGGGAGGAGTGGCGTGGATCAAGGCTGAATGTCGGTTGCTAGGACATGCAACCGACCTCCAAACCGCCTTGGACAACCACCTGGATGCCGTTGAAGCAGAGGCGGTTCATCCAACGGCCAGGGGACTGGCGGCCGCCAGTAGGGGGTGGCGCCAGCCACTTGACCTAACCCTAGGTCGGTTGGCTGCCCACTATAAGAACCGCCCTCACTCATTTGGGCTATAAATACCCCCCTGGCGACACTACTTCATTCGTACCATCATACACCCAAGTAGATCCCACACTTCCAAGAGAAGCAAAGCAAGAGAAGCAAGTGAGAGTTAGGTTAGAAGCTCAGAGAGCTTTGACAAGTAGGTTAGCTAGTAGAGAGAGTATAGCTCTAGTGCCCTCGCTACAGCGCGGCTCTTAGTTTAGCACAGGTTAGCCTAAGTCCTTGGCAGTATTAGCGTAGAGCTTGCTAAGAGAGAAGCGGGTGCGAGCGACTGGCATCGGAGGTCGGTTGATTTCCCGGCGTCTCTGGTCTGGTTTGCTCTCTTGTATCTCTGGTACATTTATCTTTATCTCAGTATTACTTTAAGCATACTTTCAGTATTACTTTATCAAGTACCTTGAGTGTGACCTAGCTAGCCTACAGTTCAATTCACTTAGCCATAGTAGTTAATCTCTAGTGAGCTTAGTGTTTGATATTTGCCAATAGGTTGCTTAGTTAGTTTAGTGTTTATCTTATTAAGTCAAGTGTTTGCTCTGACATCCACAAGGGTGTCTCTATTCAAAGCTAGGGTAGAGATAGTTAGAATATAGTTAAGCGTGGTGCTTAGTTATAGACTTACCTTCAGATACGGCTGGACCCCCGGATAGCTGTGGTAGCAAGCAGGTGGTGACAGCCCTATGCGCCTTGAATTCCACCACGTAGTTGGCCCAGTTTAACAGTAAGGCTCGTTGTGCTAGCGTTCAACCTAAGTAAGTGGTAAATGTTAGTACGCCTCGATACTTGACAAGATAGGAATAAAACTATACTCAACTTAGTTACTTTATTGTCTTTTGCCTGCCTTGCTTCGTAACTATCTCGCTTCGTAGTTATCTTGCTTTGTAGTTATCTAGGATTAGTTATTAGTTAGTTATCCTTAGTTACCATATTTCCCTTCAACTATCTATCTATCTATCCACCTTACCTTAGCCATCCATTTCATCCTTACCTATCCACCCATATATTCTTTCTAGCCTTTCATCTCTTCTCTTCTCCCCTTTTCCCTTTTCTCTTTTCTTTGACTCTCATCCCCTCCTTGACTCAACTCATACACCACCCTAGCCTTCCCTTGGGATCAAATAAATCGACACCTGGTACTCCCAGGCGAAGTGCTACTACGATAGTTCTGTGCGCTTGCAGAATCTCCTCCTAGTAGATTGCATTCTCGCTAGCTAGCTCCTACTAGTGTCGTGATTGACAACCCCGCTTGGCATTAGTAGATAGCTACTTTAGTTACCCTATCCTAGGTGTAGCTAAGAACTACCAACAAGCATTTCTGGCGCCGTTGCCGGGGAAGGCAATCGGTGTATCGGTTGAGTCCGTGTCGAATTTATCTTCGCCTAAGCTCCCGCTTAGCGAATCCCATCTTACCCCATTCTTTCTTTTCTTAGTTCTTCTTATCTTTTTCCTTCATCTTCTTCAACTTCTTTCTTTCTTATCTCGTTCTATCTTCACAATGGCCAACAAAGCCATTCGTGAATTTTCTGCTCCTTCTGCCGCTAATATAGCGATAGGACCAGACGTGATCGATGCCAACCTCAATTTTGAGTTGAAACCGGCTCTAATCACGATGGTCCAAGCTAGCCCGTTCTGTGGCAAAGCTCATGAGAATGCCAATGCTCACCTCCAACAATTCTTGGAGATTTGCGGCACCTTCACCATTAAGGGGATAACCCAAGAAGCGATCCGTCTTCGTCTCTTTCCTTTCTCTTTGCTAGGAAAAGCAAAGCAATGGTTCTATACCGATCGCAACGCTGTAGACACATGGGACAAGTGTTCCATTGCTTTTCTCGCCAAGTTCTTTCCTTTGGGCAAGACGAATGCTCTGCGCAACAAAATCTCCAGCTTTACGCAACAAGCCGAGGAATCCATTCCCGAGGCTTGGGAGAGGTTGCAAGAGTATGTCGCTGCTTGTCCGCACCATGGTATGGAGGACTGGCTATTGATTCAGAACTTCTACCATGGCCTAACCCCACTCTCTAGAAGCCATTTGGATGCCGCCGCCGGCGGTGCATTCTTTTCTCTGAACGTTGCAGATGCTAAGGCTCTCATAGAGAAGATGGTGTCGAACCAAGGATGGAATGACGAAAGATTACAGCCCCGTAAGTGAGGTATGCATTCCCTTAAGGAAGCTGACATGATCGTGGCCAAGATGGACCTGCTAGCAAAGAAGCTGGACAGCTGTGAGAAGATGAACCAACAAGAGAGTGTCCAATCTCTGGAATCCTACATGACTTGTGAAGTCTGTGGAGAAACCGGACATTCTGGGAGCCACTGCCCCGAGCTACATAAAGATTTGAACTTCATCAACAACAATAACGGTTTCCGTCAACAGAATCAAGGATGGAATCAGCACTCCAATTCTCAAGGTAACAATTCATTCCCTTGCTCTAATTTTCATAATTCTGATGATTTCTCGTTCTTAAAGAATCTAGTCTACTCTCAAGGTAGAACTACTAAATTTTTGAATAAGAAATTAATGTCGAATGATAAAACCCTTGAGAATATAAATGCTAAATTAGAAGATTTCTCATCTGCTCTGAAAAATCAATTAAGCTTTAATAAGATGTTAGAAACCCAATTAGCTCAACTTGCTGCTATCATACCATCTTTTGAATCTGGCAAAATTCCTGCTAAACCTGACATGGAAACTGCTAATATGGTTGAAATAAAATATTTTAACTATTATAAAGATCAAACCATGACTGTTAAAAAGGGTGATCCTAGTAGTCCCATAATTAGATGCTCAATCTTTGGTGAAGTCTTTAAAAATGCCATGTGTGATTTAGGATCGAGTGTGAACATTCTATCTAAAGACTTTTATGAAAACTCATTCTTTCCACCCATGTCATCCACATCTGCCTATTTCGTGCTAGCTGATCAATCCACTTGCTATGTAGAAGGAATAGTTAATGATTTACTTGTTCATATTAGAGGTTCCTATGTTCCTGCTGATTTTATAATACTAGATATGAGAAATAGGAAAGATGTGCCTCTAATCTTAGGTAGACCCTTCTTGAATACTGTTAATGCTTGCATATTTGTGGGAAGTGGTAAAATTCAAATGACATTAGGAGGGAGGAAGGAAATATTCTCCTTTTAACGTGGTCCCGCATATGCCGCTAACATGCAGGTAGCAAAACCCGTTCGTACCAAGAAGAGGCGCCCAAGAACAGGGTGGAGCAGAAAGAGAGAACCACCTCCTCCTAAGTTGTGTGATTCACATAACAATGGAGAGGTGCCAGAAGAAGAAGAACCTGATGAAGTACTGAGAGAAGAAGTGCCCAAGGAAGAAGAAGACCCACCTGATAAGGATAAAATTCCATGGACCTAAGGTATGGTTTTATTTTTAATTTTTCCCTTCAATTTTCCTTTTTCGAATAAATAACATATGTCATGCATGAAACTAAAAAAAAATCAGTTATCATTAGTTATATGCATAGGAATATGTTAACTTAGTTAGAATAATAAAATATCATAATAGGATAGTTTCCCTTTTCACAACATTAGATAGTTTCCCTTTTAATAAAATGAGAACAAGAGCTCCGACTGAGACGAAGAAGATCTTTTCACCAATCAAGAAGCCAGCTTGGGGGAGACTCCCGCTCCAATAAGGTACGTCTCAAGCCTACACTTTACATTCAGTTCTTAAATTCTATATCTTTTGAATGTCACATGCTTGCCTAAATAACCACTCCATGAATAAAATTGATAAAATCTGCTTAAACAAGTTGAAGCCTGAATAAGATTTGGAATATGTCATGCAAATGCTATTGTTATGGTTTGAATAACTGGTCTTATCTAAGTTGTAGCTTTTCTGGGTTGCACATGCTTAAAGTGAAATCATGCTTAGTGAATAAAGTTAGTAAGAAATGGTGTAATTCTTTAAACTTGTTAAGGTGAAATTAGGACCTAATCTGGAGGATTTCTTTTAAAAATTATGAAAACCTTGCTAAAAGTGCCTCCTAGATTTTATCCCATCCCACCACCAGCCAAATATTTGTTAGGCATTAGTCAAAACCACAAAGAGCTTTGTTTGTGTTGAGCTTTGTTAGACCTCATAGATCTTAGTAGAGAAGCTTATCATATCTTTTGAATCAAGATTCACACACACCCACCATAATTTGCCTACTTTCCACTTTGGAAGTTTGCAACCACCAAATAAATTTCTTATTCTCTACACTGGAGATATGCAATACCCTGCCAAACATCCCATTGCTAGCCTTATGCTATTCCTACACTGGGAATAAGCATTTCTCCCTCTTCCTCTACTCATTTCAAAAATCCTTTCCTATAGATGTCTGGGGAAATCTAGAGCTAAAAGAGAGAGAGAGAAAAATGAGAAAAGTAGCTCAAGAAAGGACTATGTCCTGTGAAAAAAAGTGAGCAAAGTAGCTCAAGAGAGGACTATGTCCTAAGAAAATAAGAGGACACATCTTTTGTCTACTCACTTTGTATCAAAAAAAAAGCGAGAGAGAGAGAATTATCATTAGCTCTAGACCCCAGAAATTAACTAGGAAGGATTATGAAATATCTCTCTATACACTTCCACATAACCACACATGCACATCTTGATCAATTTTTATGATTTGCTGCTCCTTATGATCTGAGTGTCTAGCTTAGCAATAAACATCAGGCAATCTGCTCATGGTTCTTAGCCTTCCTATAGCTCCACATATCATTCTTTAGAAATAGGAGAGGCTACATTTTGGCCTAAGTGAGGATTTAAACACCATTGAGTGATTGAGTGAATCTTGGAGGACTTAAGCAAGTTGTTATCTTTTGAAAACCTTGAAAAACCCCCAGACAGAATCCTAGTCAAACCTAAGCAAGATAAAAGTTTCCTATCTACTGCTTTATTTCACTCTTGCATGTTTGAAGTGAAAAGCTATAAGCCCCACATTGCTATGATTTATGATATATGCTAAGTTATTTCTCACTATACAATATGCACTTGCAGACATCTTAAGTTGCTATCCATTTCATGCTCAATGCTTAAACCGCATTGTTGCTCGAGGACGAGCAACAGGTTAGCTTGGGGGAGCTTGTTGACGGTCCTTAAACACCTGTTTTACCATCAACATTTGACCCTAAAGTCCACCAAAAAGGCATGAAATGTAGTCAAATAGGTTTCAAACTAACCGAATTCCACATGTCCATAGAATTTTATTTGAATGCAGGATTTGAACCAAATTTAGACATATGGACCCACCAGAGGCCAAGCCCACTCAGCAGGGCCCAAATGGGCCTAAGGGGGGTGGTGCCCGCCACCTCTAAGTGGCGCCCGCCACTTGGGTTGGCCCAAGTGCCACTCCCTGCCACGTCACCGATCCGTGTGACCTCCCCAAGGCCAAATCCTGGCCCTTGGTCACTAGGTCAGTGGCATTGGACGACTCAGGGAGGAGTGGCGTGGATCAAGGCTG
The DNA here is from genome assembly GCA_009763385.1 of Coix lacryma-jobi var. lacryma-jobi. NCBI lineage: Eukaryota > Viridiplantae > Streptophyta > Magnoliopsida > Poales > Poaceae > Coix > Coix lacryma-jobi. The sequence continues at coordinate 73,354,012 of CM019828.1, read as the reverse complement.
AATGTCAGTTGCTAGGACATGCAACCGACCTCCAAACCGCCTTGGACAACCACCTGGATGCCGTTGAAGCAGAGGCGGTTCATCCAACGGCTAGGGGACTGGCGGCCGCCAGTAGGGGGTGGCGCCCGCCACCTGACCTAACCCTAGGTCGGTTGGCTGCCCACTATAAGAACCCTCCTCACTCATTTGGGCTATAAATACCCCCTTGGCGACACTACTTCATTCGTACCAACATACACCCAAGTAGATCCCACACTTCCAAGAGAAGCAAAGCAAGAGAAGCAAGTGAGAGTTTGGCTAGAAGCTCAGAGAGCTTTGGCAAGTATGTTAGCTAGTAGAGAGAGTATAGCTCTAGTGCCCTCGCTACAGCGTGGCTCTTAGTTTAGCACAGCTTAGCCTAAGTCCTTGGCAGTATTAGCGTAGAGCTTGCTAAGAGAGAAGCGGGTGCGAGCGACTGGCATCGGAGGTCGGTTGATTTCCCGGCGTCTCTGGTCTGGTTTGCTCTCTTGTATCTCAGGTACATTTATCTTTATCTCAGTATTACTTTAAGCATACTTTCAGTATTACTGTATCAAGTACCTTGAGTGTGACCTAGCTAGCCTACAGTTCAATTCACTTAGCCATAGTAGTTAATCTCTAGTGAGCTTAGTGTTTGATCTTTGCCAATAGGTTGCTTAGTTAGTTTAGTGTTTATCTTATTAAGTCAAGTGTTTGCTCTGACGTCCGCAAGGGTGTCTCTATTCAAAGCTAGGGTAGAGATAGTTAGAATATAGTTAAGCGTGGTGCTTAGTTATAGACTTACCTTCAGATACGGCTGGACCCCCGGATAGCTGTGGTAGCAAGCAGGTGGTGACAGCCCTGTGCGCCTTGAATTCCACCACGTAGTTGGCCCAGTTTAACAGTAAGGCTCGTTGTGCTAGCGTTCAACCTAAGTAAGTGGTAAAGGTTAGTACGCCTCAATACTTGACAAGATAGGAATAAAACTATACTCAACTTAGTTACTTTATTGTCTTTTGCCTGCCTTGCTTCGTAACTATCTCGCTTCGTAGTTATCTTGCTTTGTAGTTATCTAGGATTAGTTATTAGTTAGTTATCCTTAGTTATCATATTTCCCTTCAACTATCTATCTATCTATCTATCCACCTTACCTTAGCCATCCATTTCATCCTTACCTATCCACCCATATATTCTTTCTAGCCTTTCATCTCTTCTCTTCTCCCCTTTTCCCTTTTCTCTTTTCTTCGACTCTCATCCCCTCCTTGACTCAACTCATACACCACCGTAGCCTTCCCTGGGGATCAATTAAATCGACACCTGGTAGTCCCAGGCGAAGTGCTACTACGATAGTTCTGTGCGCTTGCAGAATCTCCTCCTGGTAGATTGCATTCTCGCTAGCTAGCTCCTACTAGTGTCGGGATTGACAACCCCGCTTGGCATTAGTAGATAGCTAGTTTAGTTACCCTATTCTAGGTGTAGCTAAGAACTTCCAACACAGCTCATCCACAACTACTACTTCTACTATGAGTGACGGTTTCACATGTGATGCCTCACTAATGGTAGAGAATGAGACCTTGATGTGACACCCCAATTTTAAGAATAAAACTGAGGCATCAAACTCATGTGTGCCCAGGGATCAGTCGCACACATAAGCTAGACAAATCATGAAAAAGGTACCATCACGGTGTTTATTACATAACGATAGAAGCAAAACAAAGACTTACATCAGCGGAAAAGGTTAAACTAGATAGCTAACACGGGCAACCACCACAGGGACTGTTGACTGGGGGATACGCTAGCCTAGAAACTTCTGGGGAAACTCCAACTCCAACTTTATTTGTTACCCATCTAGGATTTTTATCCAAAAAGAAAGATAAACAACAAGCGTAAGTACTCCTCGTACTTAGCAAGCCAACATGGGGTTCATGAGGCTCAAAGAGGCTGACACTGTCTGACTGCAGTTAGATTTTATGTTGGCAAAGTTTTAGCATTAAGGTAAACAAATATTGTGCTTAACCCTTAAACCCCTGATCCATTAGTCCATCAATGATAAAATATTCAGCATAAGAGTACCATCAACATAAAGTAACATTTAATTAAGTATCATAGTTCTGCTAGTTTTCCGGGTTGCTCGTGACCGTGAGCACGGCTGTTATAACAGTTTTACACTCTGCAGAGGTTGTGCATCTTTATCCACAAGCCGTGTTGCCCAGATGCCCAGGAGAGCGACCCCCATAACACTTCCAATGTGAGCGGGCAGGGTACACTATGAAGCCTTTCGCTGGTTCATCTAACAAGTTAGGGCCGCTAGGTTTCCTTGGCAATCAAATGTAGCAAACCCCCCTTTCCTATGGCACAAGGCCATCGCAGCTATACTCATAGGAACAGGAGCAGCCCTACACCCATAGAGGCAAGCCCCTCTTGCGCCCTTTCGGGTAACCTCTAACAAGCTAGAAAAGGTCCAGTATACTGAGCTAAAACCAGAGCCATATAGCACTCATGGTAGCACTGTCAGTCCCAGCTTTTGCTAACAGCAAGTTTCATTAACCATTTATCAACATATACCACATGAGAACATTCATCATTGGATAGGATCAGATATTTAAATTGATAGCACTAGCATTCTACCCATATGCATTTATCCCACGGGTGTCAAGAGTATCACAGGTAACAAAAGCTAAGTAGATCTCTAAGGTTGTTCAGATAGACACATGCAATATGAAGTGCTTAATAAAGTGAATAGGTAACAAGGATGATCCCATGCTAACTTGCCTTGATTATTGTACTGCTGATTCTCTTGCTGCTCCTCGAACGAAGGCTCTTGATCGAACCACGTTTGCTCACCGACTATACTCGATCACATAACATCACACACGCATCCAAGTGCACACATGCATTGCAAACAAGGCTATCCATTAGAACAGTACACCAAACAGTGGTAAACAGAAATAAAACATTTGTACAACTGAAGTACTCGATCCTACGATTACGATGAGATTTGGTTCACCGAAAACGGACTTACGACGCAAAAGATACGGCCGAAACGGTGATTCTAAAGCCCTAAACAAGATTAACATAAACCCTGAAACTAAACTGGCCTAAACCGACTAACAGAGGCATAAACGGGTATAGAACTAAATTATGAAACTAACGCAATTTGAACGGATCAAAACGGAGCTAAAACGTGGATTTTATAAGCATTTTATCATAGTGGCAAAACTGTAAATAAACTGAATTGCAAATGAATTTAAATGGGATTTCTAAAATGAATTTTTTAATTGAATTGAACCCAGCCAAGGACGGCGGGTTGATTCCACAGGACTTCGGGGGATCTTTAGCAACATTTCCCCCGAAGGGGTATCGACCGATCTAGGCCATAGGATCGCGCACGGATGGAACGGATTAGATCGGGGGGGGGGGGGGCGCGAGGGATGGGCCGACGGCGCGCCCAGACCACGACGTCGCGACGCCCTGCGACGCCGTGCGCGCGACTGCCATGGCCGCCGCATGGGAGCTTGCGGACTCGGCCGCAGGGTCCATCCCCGGCCAAGGTAAAGGAACAAGGTGTTAGGGGGAAACAGAGGGGTGCTCACCGCGTCGAGGAAGGAGGCGGGGAGGCGCTGACGTCGGTGCACGGCGAGGAACGGCGGACGACGGGCGGCAGAGAACCTGCTCAGAAGAAGACGGCGGCGATTAGGATGATTTCGATCCTGAAGAAGGGATAGGATCGGTTCGGGGTCACCACCACTTCGGCGAGGAGCTCTACGGGCGATGAATCGGCCGGCGGAGCAGCAATTCGGCGGAGTGATGGTGGCGGGCGGCGGTGCCATGGCGGGGCGGCTCGGTTGCTCGAGAGGGAACAGGGCGAGGAAGAACTGAGGGAGGAGTGAGCGGGAGCAAGTACGAGCATGATTAAGTAGGCGAGAGCGAGGGGAGTGGGAGCGATGCACGCCCACATCGCGAGCAGCGGGCTCCAGCGGTTGCCGCTCGGCTCGCACAGGGCCGAGAGCAGGGGGGTTGAGGAAGGGGAAGGGAGACTGACGTGCAGGACCGCCAGGTCAGTGAGGGAGAGGGAGGGGCACGACGGCCAGTTGCGCAAGCGCGCATTTGGGCCGGCTGGGATGCTGGGCCGCCAAGGAGGAAAGAAGGGAGAAGTGGCGCTGGCCCAAGGCGAGAGAAAAGAGGAGGGGAGGCAGGGCAGACGGGCTGGGCCACCTGGCCAGTCGGGTAGAAAAGGTGGGAAGAAAACAGAGGGAGAAGAAAAGGTTTTCCTTTTTAGTTTCAGGGCATTTCAAACTATTTCAAAAGGATTTTGAATTCATTTCAAGATTTGACAAAAGACACTCACCTCAATAAATAAAATGCAGAGGCATGAATGCAACAACATGTTTCTAGCTTGATTTCAACTTTGTGAAAATAATTTAATCCCTAAATTAAATGTACACCAAAAATTAAATAAAAGAGTATTTTCACCTATTTAAAATTGGGCAAATTTTAGGGTGTCACACCTTGAAAAAGGAGGTCAATGTGCTCACTCGTGCCTTAGGTAATGCCTATGGTGGAGATGCCCGCTTGCTAAAGTGCTTGGGTAGCCAAAGATTTTCCCTTGCAAAATAAGGAATTGGCTATACCCCCAAGAAAGGCAAGAAGGCCTTTGCAACTCCCAAAACTAGTTTTGTGAGAAGCAATGGTCGGTTTTGCAATAGATGCAAGCAAGTTGGGCACATGGAGCAACATTGCAAGAACAAGAGAGCTAATAATTTTGTATCCTCATTTATTTATGATTCTTGCTATGTTCTTTTCAAGGGTGCTAATGGTGTGAAGGCTAAGTTCGTTGCTGCACCTATTGTGGGCTCAAAGAAGAAAGCCATTTGGGTGCCCAAGAGCCTAGTAACTAACCTTGGAGGACCCAAAAAGATTTGGGTACCATCAAAGAGTAGATGATCATTTGTGGGTACCATTGACACTGGAGACTTGGTTCAAGTGATATTTATTATGTTGATTATATGATTGAGCAAAGTATTGAAAAGTGATAATTATTATCCCAATGCCATGACAACAAGTGAAGTCCAAATGTGCTACAACATACTAGTGTTATGTTTCAAGTTGTGGTGACTTATTGAATTATTTGGTTGCTTGCAAATATTGAAGTAGAAGCTTTCTAATGGATGATCATGAGCTACTAAGGTATATTTCTTGTTGATCATATTCATTTGGGTGCATATGAGTGGATTGAATTGGAAATATGCATATGTTGCTTGCTATAAGATGATTGAATGGATAAATTGTTTAGTGGTCAAGTTTGAGTTAGTTTAATTGGATATGTTCACAAGATGACCTGTAGTAAGTGGGTTGAATGGACATATGTCTTGTGTTGGTATTCAAGCAAATTGATTTCAGATTTGGTTCAATTTGAGGAAGAATAGCTCAAGTGATGAAATCTGTCCTATATTACAAAATCTGAGCTAGCTGTGATAACAACCATGTTTGAGTGATCGAATCTATTTGGATTGGCTAGAAATTTGGTATGCATGCTCTAATACTATGATACTAGTTGCTGTACAAATTTCATGATCATTTGATAAGTGATGCCTTGGTTTTGGAGTGGATCTTATCAACACAAGTGCAGCAGTTTTCATCATGTAGCAGTGTGGGAAGATATGAAATCAGGTAGCAATCTATAAATCAAATGAAGCTCAAATTTTTACAGCTGCTAGAAGACATATTGAAGCACATCTCCACTAAATTTCATGGGTATTGGATATATATTTTGGGAGATATGAATTTTTCACTCAGAGGTACAGAATCTGCCAAAAAAACTGCAAATCTGTGGAATTTTAGAATTCACTTGATTGAAAGGCCCTCAAGTTGGAATCTTGTTTATAAGTGTTTGAGGGACCTGCGGATACATGGGTGTATGCCGAGTCTCGAGTGATGAGTGATTGTCAACTGGGATAATGCGCATGTTCTTTGGCTTGTGTTGTGCAGGTGACGAGCACAGATACAGTGATCTAAGGCAAGGTGAAGGTCAAGTAGAGACGTGTCGTGCCGATGGACTGAGAGCGGTGAAGGGCGGACGTGAGGCTTGGACTGAGGGACCGGTGGCCTGAGGATCAGCTGTGGTGGCTGACAGCCTGGGACAACAACGAGCGGAGACTTGTGGGGCACAGTGTCGCTCGGGTCGAGGACCTGAGGACATGTGTCGGTGGACGGGGTGCACGGACGGTGCATCCCATCTAAGGCTCGGTTTGGTGGTTGAGCCACAGAAAAACCACCGAGTGGACGGTTTCCAGGTTTGGGCCTCAAAACCTGGGCGCTGATGGTTTCCGAGTTTGGGCCACAAAACTCGGGCTGAGGACGGTTTCCAGGTTTGGGCCTCAAAACCTAGGTGTTGCAGGTTTGCTGTGTTTGCGCCACAAAACTCAGGCGATGGACGACTGGTTTCCCGGTTTGGGCCTCAAAACCGGGGGTTGGTCGTGAAGGCTGGTTTCCAGGTTTGGGCCTCAAAACCGGGGGCGAAGTCCATGAAAAGGACGAGCGGAGCGGTGGTGGCACGTGGCGGCAATCGGTGAGGTTGCGTCGAGGCAACACTACCAGTTGTGCGGGCGTGGCTGTCGGATTACCAGCATGTTCGAGTTGGTCCAGAATAACCCTAGGGTTTAGCTGGTTCGCTCTGTAATTAGTTAGGGGTAGAGTGGGAACTAGAATTAGGATAAGTAGAGGGAGACACCCACCTCCCATCCTATCTCAGTCATTTGCTCTTTGCCTTCTAGGTTTTCCTGCTATCCCAATCCCTGCTGTAGCAACTGAGATCCGCAGAGAACCATACCTCTGTGTACTGGAGATTTTGAGGAAGTGAGACCGTAATCTCACTGTTGTAGCGTGTGGTAGACACATGGTTGCAGATCGATGTGTTGATTCGCGTTTTGTTCGTGTTCTTCGCATTCTTCGTTTCTCCACGATTTTCCCGTCACTCGATCTCTCTCTCTACTGCGTTTTTTTGAAATCCGTTTGAATCAACTTGTTCTTTATAGTGAGGAGATCATTTCCACCAAAGAAATTCGTCTAAGTCCTCACGAACAAGTAGATCAGGTTGATTTCGTTTTCGTGGTGCTTTTTCGGTTCATACACCTTCCCTTTCGATTTCCCGTTGTTTGAGTCGATTTGAGCGGATGATTTCTTGGGGATAGTCTTCCAACTACCTCTTGATCATTTGCTCCAAGTTTGGGATCAAGGGATTTTGATTTGGATCGGATTTGGGAAGTTTTGGGAGAAGGGCGTTTGAAATCGCCCTCCCTGAGTGACCGCGGACAGTCCGCCACTCAGGGCGCGGACAGTCCGCGCGTCGGGCTCCGACGGAGCAGTGGTTGCGCGGCTCGGCTGTGTTGTTTTGTATTGACCGGCGGACAGTCCGCAGCAGTAATCCGCGGACAGTCCGGGAGTCGTCCAGGGACTGTTCAGCATCCTTGCTGTTTCGCTCAGTTGGCCGGCGGACAGTCCGCCACCAGAGCCCGGACAGTCCGCCGTTGGGCAGACAGTCCGCGGTCTGTAGCCCGGACAGTCCGCGAGTTGGCTGAGTGTTGAGCTTTAGTGCGTTTGCTTTCCCAGCTTCTTTGCTTGGTTTCCAGACTTCTCATTTGGTCCTAGAGTTGACCAAGAAACCTCTCTAGGTATCTTTGCTACTTGTTAGCATTGGTATTTGGGGATTTCTCGACGTAGCCTTCCATCTACGTTTGGGACTTGGTTTTTAGGTGGCAAACTTGTGCCGGTGTTTTTAGCGCTTGGTTTGCTATCACTTTGTGGTGTCTCGCTGTGATCCTAGGGATCATCCACCCTCTTCCAAGGGTCGTGGACATCACGGTTTCGATCAAAGCTTTTTGGGGTTTGTTTTGTGGGACAAAGGCCAAAGTTTCGAGAGAAACTTTTGAGCTCCCATTCACCCCCCCTCTGGTTGTCTTGCTATTGCATTCTTGGTCCTTCAATTGGTATCAGAGCGGGTTAAGGATCTTCCACCTTAGCTGGTTCCAGATCCACAGAAGGCGACATCGATCACGGTGTAGGCAAACCGCCGTTTTTCGATGGGACGAACTATGCGTATTAGAAGATACGCATGTCGGCCTATCTACAGAGTATGGGTGCTTCCATCTGGGATATTTGCAACTCTGTTGATTATGTGGTCTTGGCTGCTCGTGTTACTCGGCATCAGATCGATGAGCATGATGCCAATAGCCGAACCCGTAATGCTCTTTTCTCATGCTTGAGCATGACAGAGTTTGATCGCGTTTCTCACCTCGCTATGGCTCGGGAGATTTGGGCATCCCTCATGCGTTTCCATGAGGGAACCACTCAAGTCAAAACCTGTCTCTACGAGTCGCACAAGCGAGAGTATGAGAACTTTTGACATATGCCTGGCGAGAGCATAGAGAGTTTATTCGCTCACTTTCAGGTGATTGTCAACAGGATGAGGGCTAACAAGGAGCTGTTGCCTTTCGACGATCATGAGAGAGCTTTGAAGCTTTTGCATACTCTTGATCGGTCAGTGTGGGACTCAAAGGTCCAGGCGATCATCGAATCGCCTAACTATGAGACTCTCACATGCGATGAGCTCTTTAGTAAGCTCAAGTCCAGTGAGATTGATGCCATGGCGAGGGCTTCTTATGGAAATCCTTCTGGCCCGTCGATGGCATTGCTTTCTGGCTCTTCTGCTAACCCTTCTGGAGGTTTTGCACTTTCTTCTCTTCTTTCTGTCACAGAGGAGCAGCTGGAGGTCATGGGGGATGACGAGTTAGCTTTGCTCGCCAACCGGTTCTTGTGGTTCCACAACAACCGCATGAACCATCGCCGCGGAGGAGGACGCTCGGGTTCTTTCGAGTGCGGCGACCCCAACCACTTCATCGCCAATTACCCGAAGAAGAACAAGCAAGTCTTCGGCAAGGCGGATCATGGGCACAAGTACGCCTCCAGCAAGCACAAGGAGAAGTACGTCCCCGCGAGTTACAAGCGGAAGGGCGGCTTCGACAAGGAGTACATCAAGATGAAGTACATGGAGAAGGCCCAGGCTGAGCAGCGTGCTTTCTTCGCCACGCTCAGCGACGTCGACGACTCGGATGACGACTCCGCTGCCTCAAGCGACGACGAGTCCGAGAAGAAGAAGAGGATCAAGGACAAGCTGAACGACCTCTGCTTCTTCGCCGACAACGAGGGCTTCTGCACCATGACCCTCGGCAAGGAGGTCGACGGCGAGCTGGAGGACATCCCTCGGGACGACGACGACGACGACACCTCCCAGGTATCTCAGACCCTCGATGAGCTTTCTACTGAGGTCGAGAAACTTACTGCCACTCTCATTAGTCAAGACAAGCTGCTTAGGCGCGCTGCTAGAGAGAGGAAGGAGTTTAGGCAGAAGTGGGAGGATACGGTGAAGGAACTTGAATCTGTCAAGTCCACCGTTGTTGTCACTAATGAGGAGGAGTGTGAGATGTGCTCCACACACATGACTAATCTTCTCACTTTGAGAAGTAAGTATGCTGTGTTGGTAGGAGAGGTGGATGAGCTGAAGGCTAGATCCTCGCTGTTGGGTGCATGCAAGTCCTGTGCGGGCTTGCAATCTGAGTTGGCAGAGAAGAATGCCAAGATTGTGTCTCTTGAGAAGTCCAGCTCGGATAGCACGTGTGTGACTAGGTGTGTTCTGTGTGAGGGTTTGGAGATGGAGATTGCAAAAGTGAAGCATGACAAGATGCAAATCGAGGAGGAAAACACATACCTTCGGACCATCTTGTCGTGGGTGTCTAGTGGTGAGCTGCAGCTTGGGATGATGATCTCCCAATTCAAGCATGCTGCTGGAGGTCCAGGTGTAGGTTTTTCTCAGGGTGTTGAGTGCGCTTCACCTTTTGGCAAGATTGGAGAGTCGAGTGGTCTAAACCCATGTGAGAAGCCCAACTCCACCACTACTCCCAAGCTTACCAAGATTCCACCCAAAGAGCCTCTCAAGCCTAACACCAAGGATGGGTGTTTGTTGAACCTCTGAGAGCTCCACCCAAGAAACAATCATGGGCTCCAAAACCAAACCACCTCAAGAACAAGCTAGACACAATGCCACATATCCAAGAGGAGCTTATGCCACAGAAGGCCAAAGTGATCCATACCCACTACCATGAGTACCAACAACTCCCTATGAGAGCGGTGAGGTACCATTGTGAGCACTGTGGGAGAGATGGACACTTGAGTGAGTTTTGCTTTTGGCGCAAGAGAGAGGCGCTCCGTGCAAAGGAGATGAACAACCCGGACATGTACCATCCTTTCCATGATGTACATGTGCCGAACGTTCAGAGGCGTGCTGCTAGGCCTAGAGGTCCAAAACCTCAAGTTCCTAGGCCTAGGCCGCGTGGAGGTCGTGCCCGGCGGGAGCCTGCAGTTGTGGGCTATGGACCCCATGGCGGTGGCTTTGTAGTTGAGCGTTTTCCCCCATCGCGTTTTGAGTATCGCGATGGACGCTCCTTCCTTAGCGGACCACGTTTTCCTCTACGTGGTGATCGCTCTTCCCGTAGGCGTGCTAGGAATGGTTTTTCTGCTAACCGTTCTTTTGAGCAGCCGACCCTACACTGGTATTCCTCCTACTTCACTAACCCCAGTGTTGGACCGTATGCTCACCCTATGTCTTTTTATTGATGTAGGTAAAACGATTGGAGAAAGTTTGGTTGGTGGATTCCGGGTGTTCGAGACACATGACCGGAAATGCCAAGTGGTTCTCCAGTCTTAGTCTGGTCCCCGGAAAGGAGTTTATCACCTTCGGCGACAATAGCAAAGGTAAAGTGTTGTCTCGTGGGTCGATGCGAGTTAATGAGCACTTTGTGTTGTGCGATGTTGCTCTTGTTTCTAACTTGCATTTTAACCTTCTTTCTGTTTCGCAACTTTTTGATGATGACTATGAGATTCGTTTTAAACCGAATCTCAGTCGCATTTTGGATCCTCAGGGCAATCTTGTATGTTTGATTTCGCCGTTTGGAAAGTCTTTCGTGCGAATTTCTCGGAGTCGTTTGGAAATTCTCGTTGTCTTTTGGCTGGACCTTCTTCTTCTGATCTTTGGAAGTGGCATAGGAGACTCGGTCACCTGAGCTTTGACTTGCTCGCAAGACTTAGCTCACTTGGCCTAATTCGAGGATTGCCCAAGTTGTCCATGGAGAAGGATCTTGTTTGCCATTCTTGTAGACATGGGAAGATGGTAGCCGCTCCCCACCATCCAGTAACTCAGGTCATGACTAAGCGCCCTGGAGAGCTTTTGCACATGGACCTTGTTGGTCCGGCTCGGGTGAGCTCGATTGGGGGGAAGTGGTATGTGCTTGTTGTTGTTGACGATTTTTCGAGATATTCGTGGGTCTTCTTTTTAGCTGAGAAGACCGAGACTTTCTCCTTTGCTCGCAATCTGATTTTGCGTCTTCAGAATGAGTTCCCTATGAACTCAATGCGAGCAATTCGGAGTGATAATGGTTCCAAATTTAAGAATTTGGATTTTGAGAAGTTTTGCAACTCTTTGGGTTTGGAGCATCAGTTTTCTTCTCCCTACACACCGCCACAAAATGGTGTTGTCGAGAGGAAGAATCGGACCCTTGTAGAGATGGCCAGGACGATACTCGATGAGCATAGGACTCCTAGGCGATATTGGGTCGAAGCTATGAGCACTGCATGCTATATTTCCAATCGCATTTTTCTCTGAGCTTTCTTGAAAAAGATTTCTTATGAGTTGCGTTTTGGAAAACTCCCCAAGGTGAGTTATTTCAGAGTTTTTGGTTGCCACTTTTTTATACTCAAGAAAGGCAACCTGGACAAATTTGAGTCTCGTTCTTCTGACGGTGTATTTTTGGGTTATGGCACTCATACTCGTGCATATCGTGTACTTAACCTTGATACTAACCGAGTCATGGAGACATCAGATGTCACCTTTGACGAGACCATGGTTTGTCCTTCTTCTCGTTTTGAGCGTGCAGGTGATCATGAGGTTGGCGAGCCTCTTTTTGATGATGAGGACGAGGGTGCTGAAGGGATGGATGACCCAGCACCACCTCCACCTGCTGAGCCGCAAAGAGCGGCCTCTACTACCACTCACGGCCCTGATCCTTCTTCTTCGACCACTTGGGGGCCGTGGGATCTGCCACCTCGAGCGGTACCTTTTGTACCCGAGGAGGCACCAGCTGCTGTTGAGGGGGAGGTTTCTTCAGCTCGGGAGGCGCCACGACACATCCAGCGCCAACACCCACCTCAACAGATGATCGGCAGCATCGGCGAACGTGTCACTCGGTCAAGGTCACAACAAATCTCTCACTTTGCTCATTCTGCATTTGTTGCTGATTTTGAACCCCGAGATGTTGGACACGCTTTATCTGATCCGGATTGGGTCAATGCCATGCATGAGGAGTTGGAAAATTTTGAAAGAAATCAGGTTTGGGTTCTTGTTCCTCTTCCTCCTGACTGTCATCCTATTGGGACAAAATGGGTTTTCAAAAACAAACAAGGAGAGGATGGCCATGTTGTGAGAAACAAGGCCAGGCTAGTAGCTCAGGGGTATAGTCAGAAGGAGGGGATAGACTATGAAGAGACTTTTGCTCCTGTAGCTCATTTGGAGGCAATTAGGATACTCTTGGCTTTTGCTGCATCCAAAGGGTTTAAACTTTTTCAAATGGATGTCAAGAGTGCCTTCTTAAACGGCTACATAGAAGAAGAGGTGTATGTGAAACAACCCCCCGGTTTCGAAAATCCCAAGTTTCCAAACCATGTTTTTAAACTTCACAAAGCTTTGTTTGGTTTGAAACAAGCCCCTAGAGCCTGGTATGATATGTTGAAAACCTTTTTGCTTGCTAAGGGTTTTAAAATGGGATGTGTGGATAAAACACTTTTTCTCCTCAAGCAAGGCAATGACACTCTCTTGGTCCAGATTTACGTGGATGATATCATTTTCGGTGGTCCTTCTCACGCTTTGGTTTCCAAGTTTGCAGACACTATGAGCAGGGAGTTTGAGATGAGCATGATGGGCGAGTTGACATTTTTCCTTGGGTTGCAAATCAAGCAATCCCGAGAGGGGACGTTTGTGCACCAGGGTAAGTATACCAAGGACATATTGAAGAAGTTCGATATGGGTGAGGCCAAGCCTCTTCCAACACCCATGTCGACCACGATGGCCCTGGATGCGGATGTGGATGGAGAAGCTGTAGACCAGAAGGAGTACCGGAGTATGATTGGGTCGCTACTGTACCTGACGGCGACACGCCCGGACATTCAGTTCACGGTGTGTCTTTGCGCGCGATTTCAGTCGTCGCCGCACACCTCACACCGTCAAGCAGTCAAGCGCATTATGAGGTACTTATGCTTCACTACAGAATTTGGGATTTGGTATTCTGCTTCCTCCACCCTCTCCGTTTGCGGTTATTCTGATGCTGATTTTGCTGGTTACCGAATTGAGCGCAAGTCCACTTCTGGGACTTGTCAGTTTATTGGTTCTTCTCTTGTTTCGTGGTCTACTCGCAAGCAGTCTAGTGTCGCCCAGTCTACCACGGAGGCTGAGTATGTTGCTGTGGCTAGCTGCTGTTCCCAGTTGCTCTGGATGATGGCCACTTTGCATGATTTTGGTCTGAGCCTTTCTCGCATTCCTTTGCTTTGTGACAGCACGAGTGCGATTAGCGTTGCTAAGAACCCCATGCTGCACTCTAAGACCAAACACATTGATGTGCGCTTTCATTTTCTGCGAGACCACTATGAGAAGGGTGATATCGACCTTCGCCATGTCGATACTCATCATCAGTTGGCTGATATTTTCACCAAGCCTTTGGACCAATCAACTTTTGCTAGGTTGAGAGGTGAGCTTGGTGTGTGTTTCCCCTTTTAGTTGGGGGAAACATTTTGGTTCGTGTATTATAAACTGACTTTTTTCCTTCTTTTGGTTTCATCATGCATCTTTGCATATCATCTTGCATATTCTCAATCAGAGCTTCATGTATATAATCTTTAGAATGTGCCTATGCTCTGTTTAGTGTATGCTCCGATGCTATTTAATGATGCTTGTAGCTTATGCTCTTTCTGATCACTGATACATGTTGTGAGCTGAGCTATTTTATGAATGGTGAATTTGCTTAATGAACATAAAACTTGCAAATGTTCACCATTGAGATATGCAACTAACATGTGTAGAATGTGTTGAAATCACTTGTGCTTTTTCATATATGCTAGGTTGCTATGTCTCTAGTTCTGAGTCATTCACTTGCTTGGTATGTTCATATTCTGCTTTAAATTTGAACCAAGTTAAGTAAATTGGAAAGATCGAGATGGGATTGCTTGTCAGCACATCACAGTATCGAGACTGTTTCTCATTGCACTTTGAGTTAAACTTGAGCTGTGTAGTGTATGACCGAAACTGTTGCTTTAGGCTTCTGATTGCTTCTGTATAGGCTTCGCACAGTTGGAAAGTTAGGCAATGACAAGCTTTCAACCTCTCGCAATCACATGCTGAAATATGAACTTGTGTAATTTAACCACTGCAACTACGATAAAATTTGAATACACAAGTCTATGTTTCATTCTATAGCATGATGATTGAACTTTGCTAGGGGTAGTTCATCTTGTATACATGTTTAGCACTTATTTGACTTCCTGTCTATACATGTTTTGTGCTATTTTGATGGTGGATACCTTTTTGGCTGAAAACTGCTCATTTTGCTCCAATGCTCAAATTTCGTAGTTGGTGATCAGTTTGAGCCTTTGCTAGCTTTTTGTGCTTATTATTGAGTCATCGGATCAGCACTTTGCCGAGCATCTTCATATTCTATCGACTATATTCCTGAAGCTGCTAACTTGCATTTTAACACATATGCATTTGGAGGGGAGATACTTGATAGTGCATTTTCAACTAAGGGGGAGAAATTTGCCAAATCATAAGGGGGAAACCTTATCTTGGTTGTGTGCACTATTGGAGGGGGAGCTTGAGTTTGAGTTGGCTCAGATTTTGAGGTTTTTAAATTGGGTTTTTAAATCTCCAAATTGGTTCGGAGCTTTTTTGCTAGTTGTGTTAAGCCTCTGTCTTGAGGGACTAGCGTTTTTGGCTTTGTTGTTCAAATTGGTTCTGAGCTTTGCTGCCTTTCAGTCAGTATTTTTCAGTTGATATCGAGCTGTTTTCTCGCTAGCGGTGTTGAGCCGGTTCTACCTCTTCTTGAGGGCTAGCTTTTCTTTGCTTGGTCGCGTCGAGCCGTTGCCCATGTCTTTGGGGACCAAGTTGTCTTGCTCTTACATTTGACCTTCTTCTGGCTTTGATATGCTTTTGGGTCATTTGGATGAGTTCTCTACTTCTTCTTCTTCCTTACTTCCTCTATTTCATTATGATTTGTGTTGATAGTTGACAATGCACTCATCAAGGGGGAGATTGTGGATACATGGGTGTATGCCGAGTCTCGAGTGATTGTCAACTGGGATAATGCGCATGTTCTTTGGCTTGTGTTGTGCAGGTATCGAGCACGGATACGGTGATCTAAGGCAAGGTGAAGGTCAAGTAGAGACGTGTCGTGCCGATGGACTGAGAGTGGTGAAGGGCGGACGTGAGGCTTGGACTGAGGGACCGGTGGCGTGAGGATCAGCTATGGTGGCTGACAGCCTGGGACAGCGACGAGCGGAGACATGCGGGGCACAGTCTCGCTCGGGTCGAGGACCTGGGGACATGTGTCGGTGCGGATACATAGGTGTATGCCGGGTCTCTGAGTGATGAGTGATTGTCAACTGGGACGATGCGCATGTTCTTTGGCTTGTGTTGTGCAGGTGTCGAGCACGGATACAGTGATCAAAGGCGAGGTGAAGGTCAAGTAGAGACGTGCCATGCCGATGGACCGAGAGTGGCGAAGGGCGGACGTGAGGCTTGGACTGAGGGACCAGAGGCCCGAGGATCAGCTGTGGTGGCTGGCAACCTGGGACAGCGACGAGCGAAGACTTGCGGTCATGTGTTGCCTGAGTCATGGACTTGGGGACACGTGTCAGTGGATGGGGTGCACGGGAGGTGCATCCCATCTACGGCTTCGGTTTGGTGGTAGAGCCAGGGAAAAACCATCGGGTGTACGGTTTCCAGGTTTGGGCCTCAAAACCTGGGTGCTGAGGGTTTCCGAGTTTGGCCACAAAACTCGGGCTGAGGACGGTTTCCAGGTTTGGGCCTCAAAACCTGGGCGCTGAGGGTTTTGCTGAGTTTGGCCTCAAAACTCAGATGCTGGTGGGCTGGTTTCCCGGTTTGGGCCTCAAAACCGGGGGTTGGCTGGAAAGGCTGGTTTCTCGGTTTAGGCCACAAAACCGGGGGTGCAGAGCGAGGGCGGCACGTGGTGGCAATCGGGAGGTTGCGTCGAGGCAACGCTACGAGTTGTGCGGGCGTGGCCGTCGGATACCCCTACCACTGAGTTGGTCCAGAATAACCCTAGGGTTTAGCTGGTTCGCTCTGTAATCAGAGAGGGGTAGAGTAGGAATTAGAAATTAGGATAAGTAGAGGGAGACAGCCTCCTCCCTTCCTATCTCAGTCATTTGCTCTTTGCTTGTAGGGTTTCCTGCTCTCCCAATCCCCTGCTGTAGCTAGCTGACATCCGCAGAGAAGCATACCTCTGTGTACTGGAGATTTTGAGGAAGTGAGGCCGTAACCTCACTGTTGTAGCGTGTGGTAGCCACACGGTTGCAGATCGATGTGTTGATTCGCATTTTTGTTCGTGTTCTTCGCGTTCTTCGTTTCTCCGCGATTTTCCCGTCACTCGATCTCTCTCTCCCGAGTGGCTTTGCGAAATCCGTTTGAATCAACTTGTTCGTATTTGAAAGGAGATCATTTCCACCGAAGGAATTCATCTATCTCCCTACGAGCAAGTAGATCAGGTTGATTTCATTTTTGTGGCGCTTTTCGGTTCATCCTCCTCCCCTTTTGATTTCCCGGTGATTGACTCGATTTGAGCGGATGATTTCTTGGGGATAGTGTCCTAACTACTCCGTGATCATCCTCTCCAAGTTTGGGAACGTGGGATTTTGATTTGAATCGATTTGGAGAAGATTTGGGAGAAGGGCGATCAAAATCGCCCTCCCTGAGTGACCGCGGACAGTCCGCCACTCAGGGCGCGGACAGTCCGCGCGTCGGGGACGAGCCAGACCAGTGGCACTGTTCTTCGGCTGATTTGGCTTTTGTTTGAACGACGGACAGTCGTAGTTCAAAGCGGCGGACAGTCCGGGAACGTCCAGGAGACTTGCAGCAGCACTTCGGTTTTGCTCATCTGGCCGGCGGACAGTCCGCGACCTGAGCCCGGACAGTCCGCCACTGGGCAGACAGTCCGCGACCGTGCTGGCGGACAGTCCGGGAATCGGCTGTTTGCTCCGGTTTAGTGCGTTTGCTCTCCCGGCTTGTTCGCTTGGTTTCTGGACTTCTCGTTTGGCCCTAGAGTTGACCAAGGAACCTCTCTAGGTATCTTTGCTACTTGTTAGCATAGGTATTTAGGAGTTTCTCGACGTAGCCGTCAATCTACGTTCGCGACTTGGTTTTTGGGGTGGTGTTCGAGCCGGAGCTTTTGGTGTTTGGTTTGCTATCTTCTCGTGGTGCCTCGCTGTGATCCTAGGGATCATCCACCCTCTTCCAAGGGTCGTGGGCATCACGGTTTCGGTCGCAGTTTCTCGGGGTTGATTTTGGGACATTTGGCCAAAGTTTCGAGAGAAATTTTTGAGCTCCCATTCACCCCCCCTCTGGTCGCCTTGCTAGTGCTTTCTCGGTCCTTCAATTGGTATCGGAGCGGGTTAAGGATCTTGCACCTTAGTCGGTTCCAGATCCACAGAAGGTGACATGGATCGCGGCGTAGGCAAACCGTCGTTCTTTGATGGGACGAACTATGCGTATTGGAAGATACGCATGTCGGCCTATCTTCGGAGCATGGGCTCTTCTATTTGGGAGATTTGCAACAGGGATGATTACGTTGTCTTGGCTGCTCGTGTTACTCAGCATCAGATAGATGAGCACGATGCCAATAGCCGAGCGCGTAACGCTCTTTTCTCCTGTTTGAGCATGTCTGAGTTTGATCGAGTTTCTCACCTCCCCAAGGCTCGTGAGATTTGGGCTACCCTCATGCGCTTCCATGAGGGAACTTCTCAAGTCAAATATCGTCTCTACGAGTCGCACAAGCGGGAGTACGAGAACTTTCGACACATGCCTGGCGAGAGCATAGAGAGTTTATTCGTTCACTTTCAGGTCATTGTCAACAAGATGAGAGCGAACAAGGAGCTGTTGCCTTTTGACGATCATGAGAGGGCTTTGAAACTTTTGCACACTCTTGATCGGTCAGTGTGGGACTCAAAGGTCCAGGCGATCATCGAATCGTCTAACTATGAGACCCTCACTTGCGACGAGCTCTTTAGTAAGCTCAAGTCTAGTGAGATTGACACCATGTCGAGGGCTTCTTATGAGAATCCTTCTGGCCCGACTATGGCTTTGGTTTCTGGCCCTTCTAACCCCTCTGGAGGTTTTGCTCTTTCGTCTCTCTTTTCTGTCACAGAGGACCAGCTGGAGTCTTTGGGGGATGACGAGTTGGCAATGCTCGCCAACTGGTTCTCGCGGTTTCACAACAACCGCATGAACCGTCGCCGCGGAGGAGGACGCTCAGGCTGTTATGAGTGCGGCGACCCCGATCACTTCATCGCCAATTGTCCCAAGAAGAAGAACTCATCTGGGAAGGGCGATCATGGGCACAAGTATGACTCCGGCAAGCGCAAGGAGAAGTACGTCCCCGCGAGGCGCAAGCGGAGGGGCGGCTTCGACAAGGAGTACATCAAGAAGAAGTACTTGGAGAAGGCCCAGGCTGAGCAGCGTGCGTTCTTCACCACGCTCAGCGACGTCGACGGCTCAGATGATGACTCCGCTTGCTCAAGCGACGACGAGTCCGAGAAGAAGAAGAGGATCGAGGACAAGCTGAACGGTCTCTGCTTCTTCGCCGACGACGACGGCCTCTGCACCATGGCCCTCGGCAAGGAGGTCGACGGCGAGCTGGTGAACTCCCCTCGGAACGACGACGACGACGACACCTCCCAGGTATCTCTGACCCACGATGAGCTTTCCGCTGAGGTCGAGAAACTTACTACCGCGCTCCTTAGTCAAGATAAGTTGCTTAGGCGAGCCGCTAGAGAGCGCAAGGAGTTTAGGCAGAATTAGGAGGATACGTTGAAGGAACTTGATTCTGTCAAGTCCACCGTAGTTGTTACCGATGAGGAGGAGTGTGAGGCGTGCACCACGCACATGACTGATCTTCTCACTTTGAGAAGTAAGTATGTTGCGTTGGTAGGAGAGGTGGATGAGCTCCGGGCTAGACCCATGCTGTTGGGTGCGTGCAAGACTTGTCCTGTCTTGCAATCCGAGTTGGCAGAGAAGAATGCCAAGATTGTGTCTCTTGAGGAGGCCAGCTCAGGTAGCACTTGTGTGACTAGGTGTGCTTTGTGCGAGGATTTGGAGATGGAGATCGCAAATGTGAAGCATGACAAGATGCAAACCGAGGAGGAAAACACATACCTTCGGACCATCTTGTCATGGGTATCTTGTGGTGAGCCGCAGCTCGGGATGATGATCTCCCAATTCAAGCGAGCTGCTGAAGGTCCCGGTGTAGGTTTTGCTCAGGGTGTTGATCTTTCTGCTTTTGGGAAGATTGGAGAGTCGAGTGGTTTGAACCCGAGTGAGAAACCCAACTCCACCACTACTCCCAAACTAACCAAGCTTCCACCCAAAGAGCCTTTCAAGCCTAACACCAAGGATGGGGTGTTTGAGGAACCTCCGAGAGCTCCACCCAAGAACAAAGAGTGGCATCCCAAACCCAACCACCTAAAGAACAAGCTGGACACAATGCCACCTATCCAGGAGGAGTTGCCACAGATGGGCAAGCTGATCCACACCCATAACCATGGGTACCAACAACCCCCTTTGAGAGCGGTGAGGTACCACTGTGAGCATTGTGGGAGAGATGGACACTTGAGCGAGTTCTGCTTTCGGCGCAAGAGAGAGGCGCGCCGTGCAAAGGAGATGAACAACACGGACATGTACCATCCTTTCCATGATGTACATGAGCCGAATGTTCAGAGGAGAGCACCGAGACGTGCTGCTAGGCCCAGAGGTCCAGAACCTCAAGTTCCCAGGCCTAGGCAGAAGAGAGCTCCGAGGAGAGACGCTAGGCCTAGAGGTGTTGAGCCTCAAGTTCCTAGGCGTAGGCCTCGTAGAGAGCGTGCCCGGCGGGAGCATGCAGTTGTAGGCTATGGACCCCGTGGCGGTGGCTTTGTAGTTGAGCGCTTTCCCCCACCGCGTTTTGAGTATCGTGGTGAGCGCTCCTTCCCCAGCGGACCACGTTCTTCTAAACGTGGTGATCGCTTCCTTCGTAGGTGTGCTAGGAATGGTTTTTTCACTGACCGTTCTTTTGAGCAGCCGGCCCAACACTGGTATTCTTCCTACTTCACTAACCCCAGTGTTGGCCCGTATGCTCACCCTATGTCTTTTTATTGATGTAGGTAAAATGATTGGAGAACGTTTGGTTGGTAGATTCCGGTTGCTCGAGGCACATGACCGGAAACGCCAAGTGGTTCTCCAGTCTTAGTCCGGTCGCCGAAAAGGAGTATATAACCTTCGGCGACAACAGCAAAGGTAAGGTGCTGTCTCGTGGGTCTGTGCGAGTTAATGAGCACTTTGTGTTGCGCGATGTTGCTCTTGTTTCTAACTTGCATTTTAACCTTCTTTCTGTTTCGCAACTCTTTGATGATGACTATGAGATTCGTTTTAGACCGAATCTCAGTCGCATTTTGGATCCTCAGGGCAATCTTGTATGTGTGACTTCGCCCTTTGGAAAAGTCTTTCGTGCGGATTTCTCGGAGTCGTTCGGAAATTTCTCGTTGTCTTTTGGCTGGACCTTCCTCCTCTGATCTTTGGAAGTGGCATAGGAGACTAGGTCACCTGAGCTTCGACTTGCTTGCAAGACTTAGTTCACTTGGCTTAATCCGAGGATTGCCCAAGTTATCCATGGAGAAGATCTTGTTTGCCATTCTTGTAGACATGGGAAGATGGTAGCCGCTCCCCACCATCCACTGACTCAGGTCATGACTAAGCGCCCTGGAGAACTTTTACACATGGACCTTGTTGGTCCAGCTCGGGTGAGCTCGGTTGGGGGGAAGTGGTATGTGCTTGTTGTTGTCGACGATTTTTCGAGATATTCATGGGTTTTCTTTTTAGCTGAGAAAACCGAGACTTTCTCCTTTGCTCGCAATCTGATTTTGCGTCTTTAGAATGAGTTCCCTTTGAACTCTATGCGAGCAATTCGGAGTGATAATGGTTCCGAATTCAAGAATTCGGATTTTGAGAAGTTTTGTAACTCTTTGGGTTTAGAGCATCAGTTTTCTTCCCCCTACACACCCCCTCAAAATGGTGTTGTAGAGAGGAAGAATCGGACCCTTGAAGAGATGGCCCGGACGATGCTCGATGAGCATAGGACTCCTAGGCGATATTGGGCCGAAGCTATGAACACTGCATGCTATATTTCCAATCGCATTTTTCTTTGAGCTTTCTTGAAAAAGACCTCTTATGAGTTGCGTTTTGGAAAATTACCCAAGGTGAGTTATTTTCGAGTTTTTGGTTGCCATTGTTTTATACTCAAAAAGGGCAACTTGGACAAGTTTGAGTCTCGTTCTTCTGACGGTGTGTTTTTGGGTTATGGCACTCACACTCGAGCTTATCGTGTACTTAACCTTGACACTAACCGAGTCATGGAGACATCCGATGTCACCTTCGACGAGACCATGGTTTGTCCTTCTTCTCGTTTTGAGCGTGCAGGTGATCATGAGGTTGGCGAACCTCTTTTCGATGATGAAGAAGAAGGTGCTGAAGGGATAGATGACCCAGCACCTCCTCCACCTGCTGTGCCTGCAAAGAGCGGCTTCTACTACGACTCACGGCCCCGACACCTCTTCTTCCTGGGGGCCGTGGGATCCGCCACCTCGAGCGGTACCCTTTGTACCCGAGGAGGCACTAGCTGCTGTTGAGGGGGAGGCCACTTCGGCAAGGGAGGCGCCACGACACATTCAGTAGCCAGCACCCGCCTCAGCAGATGATCGGCAGACATCGACGAACGCGTCACCCGGTCAAGGCAAATCTCTCACTTTGCTCATTCTGCATTTGTTGCTGATTTTGAACCCCGGGATGTTGGACACGCTTTGACGGATCCGGATTGGGTCAATGCCATGCATTGAGGAGCTTGAGAACTTTGAGAGAAATCGGGTTTGGGTTCTAGTGTCTCCACCTTCTGAGTGTCACCCAATTGGGACAAAATGGGTTTTCAAAAACAAACAGGGAGAAGATAAGCCATGTTGTGAGAAACAAGGCCAGACTCGTAGCCCAGGGATATAGTCAGAAGGAGGGGATAGACTATGAGGAGACATTCGCTCCTGTAGCACGTTTGGAGGCTATTAGGATACTCTTGGCTTTTGCTGCATCCAAAGGTTTCAAACTTTTTCAAATGGATGTCAAGAGTGCCTTCTTAAACGGCTACATAGAAGAGGAGGTATATGTTAGACAACCCCCCGGTTTCGAAAATCCCAAGTTTCCAAACCATGTCTTTAAACTTCACAAAGCTTTGTATGGTTTGAAACAAGCCCCTAGAGCCTGGTATGATAGGTTGAAAACCTTTTTGCTTGCTAAGGGTTTTAAAATGGGATGTGTAGATAAAACGCTCTTTCTCCTCAAGCAAGGCACTGATACTCTCTTGGTCCAAATTTACGTGGATGATATCATTTTCGGTGGTTCTTCTCACGCTTTGGTTGCCAAGTTTGCAGACATTATGAGCAGGGAGTTCGAGATGAGCATGATGGGTGAGTTGACGTTTTTCCTCGGGTTGCAAATCAAGCAAACCTGGGAAGGAACGTTTGTGCACCAGGGCAAGTACACCAGAGATATTCGGAAGAAGTTCGACATGGGTGAGGCCAAGCCTCTTCCAACACCCATGGCGACCACGATGGCCCTGGATGCGAACAAGGAGGGAGAAGCAGTGGACCAGAAGGAGTACCGGAGTATGATCGGGTCGCTGCTGTACCTGACGGCGACACGCCCGGACATCCCATTCGCGGTGTGCCTCTGCGCGCGCTTTCAGGCGTCGCCACGCACCTCTCACCGTCAGGCGGTCAAGCGCATTATGAGGTACTTATCCTTCTCTCCAGAATTCGGGATTTGGTATTCTGCTTCCTCCACCCTTTCCCTTTGCGGTTATTCCGATGCCGATTTTGCTGGTTGCCGTATTGATCGCAAGTCCACTTCTGGGACTTGCCAATTTATTGGTTCTTCTCTAGTTTCATGGTCTTCTCGCAAGCAGTCTAGCGTCGCCCAGTCTACCACGGAGGCTGAGTATGTTGCTGCGGCTAGCTGCTGTTCCCAGTTACTCTGGATGATGGCCACTTTGCGTGATTTTGGTCTGAGCTTTTCTCGTGTTCCATTGCTTTGTGACAGCACGAGTGCTATTAGCGTTGCTAAGAACCCCGTGCTTCACTCGAAGACCAAACACATTGATGTGCGCTTTCATTTTCTGCGAGACCACTATGAGAAGGGTGATATCGACCTTCGCCATGTCGATACTCATCATCAGCTTGCTGATATTTTTACCAAGCCTTTGGACCAATCAACCTTTAATCGGTTGAGAGGTGAGCCTGGTGTGTGTTTCCACTTTTTGATGGGGGAAACACTTTGGATTTTGTATGATACACTGACTTTTTAGTTTCAGTTGTTTTTGCTTCTTTTTGATTTCTTCATGCATCTTTTGCATTTCAGCATACGCTTTTACATTCTGAGCTTCATGTGTATAATCTGAAGAATGTAACTATGCTCTGTGTAGTTTTTACTCTGATGCTTTATGTTGATGCTGTAGCTTATGCTCTTTCTGATCACTAGTGCATACTATGAGCTGAGCTATTTTTGAATGGTGAACTTGATAATGAACTTAAAACTTGAAAATGTTCACCATTGAGATATGCAACTAGCATGTGTAGGATGTGTCGAAGTCACATATGCTTTTCATATATGCTAGGTTGCTATGTCTCTAGTGTTGAGTCATTCACTTGCTTGGTATGTCATATTCTGTTTAAAATCTGAACCAAGTTAAGTGAATTGGAAAGATCGAGATGGGTTGGCTTGTTAGCACCTCACAGTTTCGAGACTGTTTCTCATTGCACTTTGAGTTAAACTTGAGCTGTGTAGTGTATGACCGAAACTGTTGCTTTAAGCTTCTGATTGCTTATGCATAGGCTTCGCACAGTTGGAAAGTTAGGCAATAACAAGCATTCAACCTCTCGCAGTCACATGCTATTTTCTGAACTTGTGTAATTTCACCGCTGCAACTCCGATTAAAATTTGAAATCACAAGTAAATGCCTAAATAGGTATCAGCATGATGATTGAACTGTGCTAGGGGTAGTTCACTTGGTATACATGCTTAGCACATTTGATTTCCTGTCCATACATGTCTTGTGCTCTTTTGATGGTGAATACCTTTTTCGGCTTAAAAATGCTCACATGTTCATATTTCACTCTTAGTGATCAGTTTGAGCCTTTGCTAGCATTCTGTGCATTTTTCTGAGTCATCGGATTTGAACTCTATAGAGCATCCTTGCACTCTTTTGAGTATACTCCTGAAGCTCCTAACTTGCATTTTGCCTCATTTGCATTTTGAAAGGGGCGAAATCTGCGTGTTGGCACTTTTTGTTGGTGCATTTTCTGCGGGGGAGCCTTATTTCTTGATAAGTGCATTTTCAACTAAGGGGGAGAATTTGCAAATCATTACCCTCCGTTTCAGCTAAGGGGGAGTCTTCCTAGTTGTTTGCACTATTCAAGGGGAAGTTTGGAGTTTGTTTTCGATTGAGTCTTTGACATTTGCAATTGGTTTGGAGCGGTTTGCTAGTTGCGTTGAGCCTTAGCCTCTTTCTTGAGGGACTAGCATTTGCTTTTCAGATTTTCAATTGGTGTCGAACTCTTTTTGGTGATAGTCGGTATCAAGCTTTCTTTGCTAGTTGTGTTGAGCCTCTGTGCCTCTATCTTGAGGGACTAGCATTTTGCTTTGATATTTTCGATTGGTTTTTGCTAGCGGTGTTGAGCCTGTTCTACCTCTTCTTGAGGGCTAGCTTTGCTTTGCTTGGTTGCGTCGAGCCGTTGCCCATGACTTTGGGAACCAAGTTCTTTCGCTCTGTCCACTTGACCTTCTTCGGCTTTGCTATGCTTTTGGGTCATTTGGTCGAGTTCTCTCTTCTCCTTCTTCCTTCTTCTCTTTCTATTATGATTTGTGTTGGTAGTTGACAATGCACTCATCAAGGGGGAGATTGCGGATACATGGGTGTATGCCGGGTCTCTGAGTGATGAGTGATTGTCAACTGGGATGATGCGCATGTTCTTTGGCTTGTGTTGTGCAGGTGTTGAGCACGGATACAGTGATCAAAGGCGAGGTGAAGGTCAAGTAGAGACGTGCCATGCCGATGGACCGAGAGTGGCGAAGGGCGGACGTGAGGCTTGGACTGAGGGACCAGAGGCCCGAGGATCAGCTGTGGTGGCTGGCAACCTGGGACAGCGACGAGCGAAGACTTGCGGTCATGTGTTGCCTGAGTCATGGACTTGGGGACACGTGTCAGTGGATGGGGTGCACGGGAGGTGCATCCCATCTACGGCTTCGGTTTGGTGGTAGAGCCAGGGAAAAACCATCGGGTGGACGGTTTCCAGGTTTGGGCCTCAAAACCTGGGTGCTGAGGGTTTCCGAGTTTGGCCACAAAACTCGGGCTGAGGACGGTTTCCAGGTTTGGGCCTCAAAACCTGGGCGCTGAGGGTTTTGCTGAGTTTGGCCTCAAAACTCAGATGCTGGTGGGCTGGTTTCTCGGTTTGGGCCTCAAAACCGGGGGTTGGCTGGAAAGGTTGGTTTCCTGGTTTGGGCCACAAAACCAGGGGTGCAGAGCGAGGGCGGCACGTGGCGGCAATCGGGAGGTTGCGTCGAGGCAACGCTACGAGTTGTGCGGGCGTGGCCGTCGGATACACCTACCACCGAGTTGGTCTAGAATAACCCTAGGGTTTAGCTGGTTCGCTCTGTAATTAGAGAGGGGTAGAGTAGGAATTAGAAATTAGGATAAGTAGAGGGAGACACCCTCCTCCCTTCCTATCTCAGTCATTTGCTCTTTGCTTCTAGGGTTTCCTGCTCTCCCAATCCCCTGCTGTAGCTAGCTGAGATCCGCAGAGAACCATACCTCTGTGTACTGGAGATTTTGAGGAAGTGAGGCCGTAACCTCACTGTTGTAGCATGTGGTAGCCACACAGTTGCAGATCGATGTGTTGATTCGCGTTTTTGTTCGTGTTCTTCGCGTTCTTCGTTTCTCTGCGATTTTCCTGTCACTCGATCTCTCTCTCCCGAGCGTCTTTGCGAAATCCGTTTGAATCAACTTGTTCGTATTTGAAAGGAGATCATTTCCACCGAAGGAATTCATCTATCTCCCTACGAGCAAGTAGATCGGGTTGATTTCGTTTTCGTGGCGCTTTTCGGTTCATCCTCCTCCCCTTTTGATTTCCCGGTGATTGACTCGATTTGAGCGGATGATTTCTTGGGGATAGTCTCCTAACTACTCCGTGATCATCCTCTCCAAGTTTGGGAACGTGGGATTTTGATTTGAATCGATTTGGAAAAGATTTGGGAGAAGGGCGATCAAAATCGCCCTCCCTGAGTGACCGCGGACAGTCCGCCACTCAGGGCGCGGACAGTCCGCGCGTCGGGGACGAGCCAGACCAGTGGCACTATTCTTCAGCTGATTTGGCTTTTGTTTGAATGGCGGACAGTCCGCAGTTCAAAGCTGCGGACAGTCCGGGAACGTCCAGGAGACTTGCAGCAGCACTTCAGTTTTGCTCATCTGGCCGGCGGACAGTCCGCGACCTGAGCCCGGACAGTCCGCCACTGGGCAGACAGTCCGCGACCGTGCTGGCGGACAGTCCGAGAATCGGCTGTTTGCTCCGGTTTAGTGTGTTTGCTCTCCCGGATTGTTCGCTTGGTTTCCGGACTTCTCGTTTGGCCCTAGAGTTGACCAAGGAACCTCTCTAGGTATCTTTGCTACTTGTTAGCATAGGTATTTAGGAGTTTCTCGACGTAGCCGTCAATCTACGTTCGGGACTTGGTTTTTCGGGTGGTGTTCGAGCCGGAGCTTTTGGTGTTTGGTTTGCTATCTTCTCGTGGTGCCTCGCTGTGATCCTAGGGATCATCCACCCTCTTCCAAGGGTCGTGGGCATCACGGTTTCGGTCGCAGTTTCTCGGGGTTGATTTTGGGACATTTGGCCAAAGTTTCAAGAGAAATGTTTGAGCTCCCATTCACCCCCCCCTCTGGTCGCCTTGCTAGTGCTTTCTCGGTCCTTCAGTCGGTGGACGGGGTGGACAGGCGGTGCATCCCATCTACGGCTCAGTTTGGTGGTTGAGCCACAGAAAAACCACCGAGTGGACGGTTTCCAGGTTTGGGCCTCAAAACCTGGGCGCTGATGGTTTCCGAGTTTGGGCCACAAAACTCGGGCTGAGGACGGTTTCCAGGTTTGGGCCTCAAAACCTGGGTGTTGCGGGTTTGCTGAGTTTGGGCCACAAAACTCAGGCGATGGACGGCTGGTTTCCCGGTTTGGGCCTCAAAACCGGGGGTTGGTCGTGAAGGCTGGTTTCCCGGTTTGGGCCTCAAAACCGGATGCGAAGTCCAGGAAAAGGACGAGCGGAGCGGTGGCGGCACGTGGCGGCAATCGGTGAGGTTGCGTCGAGGCAACGCTACCAGTTGTGCGGGCGTGGCCGTCGGATTACCAGCATCTTCGAGTTGGTCCAGAATAACCCTAGGGTTTAGCTGGTTCGCTCTGTAATTAGTTAGGGGTAGAGTGGGAACTAGAATTAGGATAAGTAGAGGGAGACACCCACCTCCCATCCTATCTCAGTCATTTTCTCTTTGCCTTCTAGGTTTTCCTCCTCTCCCAATCCCCTGCTGTAGCAACTGAGATCCGTAGAGAACCATACCTCTATGTACTGGAGATTTTGAGGAAGTGAGACCGTAATCTCACTGTTGTAGCGTGTGGTAGCCACACGGTTGCAGATCGATGTGTTGATTCGCGTTTTGTTCGTGTTCTTCGCGTTCTTCATTTCTCCGCGATTTTCCCGTCACTCGATCTCTCTCTCTACTGCGTCTTTTCAAAATTTGTTTGAATCAACTTGTTCTTTATGGTGAGGAGATCATTTCCACCAAAGGAATTCATCTAACTCTTCACGAACAAGTAGATCGGGTTGATTTTGTTTTCGTGGCGCTTTTTCGGTTCATACACCTTCCCTTTTGATTTCCCGTTGTTTGAGTCGATTTGAGCGGATGATTTCTTGGGGATAGTCTTCCAACTACCTCTTGATCATTTGCTCCAAGTTTGGGAACAAGGGATTTTGATTTGGATCAGATTTGGGAAGTTTTGGGAGAAGGGCGTTTGAAATCGCCCTCCCTGAGTGACCGCGGACAGTCCGCCACTCAGGACGCGAACAGTCCGCGCGTCGGGCTCCGACCGAGCAGTGGTCGCGCGGCTCGGCTGTGTTGTTTTGGATTGACCGGCGGACAGTCCGCAGCAGTAATCCGCAGACAGTCCGGGAGTCGTCCAGGGACTGTTCAGCAGCCTTGCTGTTTCGCTCAGTTGGCCGGCGGACAGTCCGCCACTAGAGCCCGGACAGTCCGCCGTTGGGCAGACAGTCCGTGGTCTGTAGCCCGGATAGTCCGCGAGTTGGCTGAGTGTTGAGCTTTAGTGCGTTTGCTTTCCCGGCTTCTTCGCTTGGTTTCCAGACTTCACGTTTGGCCCTAGAGTTGACCAAGAAACCTCTCTAGGTATCTTTGCTACTTGTTAGCATTGGTATTTGGGGATTTCTCGACGTAGCCTTCCATCTACGTTCGGGACTTGGTTTTTAGGGGGCAAACTTGTGCCGGTGTTTTTAGCGCTTGGTTTGCTATCACCTTGTGGTGTCTCGCTGTGATCCTAGGGATCATCCACCCTCTTCCAAGGGTCGTGGACATCACGGTTTCAATCGAAGCTTTTTGGTGTTTGTTTTGTGGGACAAAGGCCGAAGTTTCAAGAGAAATTTTTGAGCTCCCATTCACCCCCCTCTGGTCGCCTTGCTATTGCATTCTCGTTCCTTCAGGACCTAAGTTTGTTTTTGAATTGATCTAGAAGCAATCAATAGTTTGATCAAGATAAGCAAGCAACACCCAAAAAGAGAGCTAGTCATGATAATTCAAGTGGTATTCTCATATGGTGCTCTCATGCAAGCAATGAAGAAATAAATAAGCAAGCCAACCACAACAACAAGATAGTGCACTTGATCTTTAGTGGTTTTCATTTCACATGGGTAAAAATTTGTTCTATCGATTCGTATCTATCAAGTGGTCTTCACCAAGCTACATAATGGACTTCACATTGCTATTCTAGAGTTATTAATTATTGGAATCACATTGACTATCATCTATTCCTAGATAGCAAAGGTATCATTGTTTGTCATATGCATACATACATTGATTAGGACTTGTTTAGAGCATATAGACATCCGAAAATAGTGACAAGGGCTCATCCATGGAAATAAAATGATTTTGATGCTTGTATGATGCCACTATTGTTTCTATGCCTTACTTGATCTAGTGGTAACATATGACATGTTTATGGGCTTGCAATCCTAGTGTTTAATCTACATAATGAGCAATGGAACTTTTAACCAACATGAGTAAGATAACCATTACAAGATGTGTGAAGAAGCTTACTCTAGAGCAAACCGTGTTAAATGATTCATGCAAATGAACTAGATTGAACCAAATGTGAAAGAACTACCTCTCTCTCTAAACAATTTGAAACCTTTTTTATACAAACCTTTTATGGAAATAGATGACAAAGGGGGAGAGAGTGTAACAAAGATAAAATGAAGGGGATCAAAAACTTTGAAAATGATTTTTGAGCAAACAAGTAGGGGGAGCAAGCTTATGAACTTGGTTGTTGCATTTGATTTGTGCATGTTCATATGCTTGCTTGCATTGCACAAGTTGTTTAACTTGATATCCATGCTTGTGTGGTGTATGCTAGAAATACATTTTGAATGTTGATTTGCAAACTAGCATGCATAGGTGGTAGCTAGATATAATTTGTTCTTACAAGTGGTACTAGAGCCTTTCATATAATGTTGATCTCATAAGGTATCTAGTGTTTTTGTAAGTCTAGCTAACCATGCTGCTAAGGATGGTATACATTGGCAACTCTGATTGGTATCACGCTTCAAAGGTCCATTCTTTACACCTTAGCATCATTTGATAGTATTACTCTCCCATATTTCATATCTATGCATATGTGCCAAGCTTGAACCAAACACTATAGCACATATGTAAGGGGTAGCTAATACTAACAAAGAGGTGACTCAATTTTTCAAATACATATCTTTGTGAAAGGTTGTCATCAATTACCAAAAAGGGGGAGATTGAAAGTCCTTGTTTGGTTATGGATAATTGATATCACCTAGGGTACTAACCTTTGTCATGAGGTGCTTATGAGCTAGGTTGGTACACACCAAGTGCGGGAGCTAGATGATGATCATGGTATTGGTGGTGATGACCAAAAGATGGATCAAGTGCTCCACATTTGGAAAGAGAAGAAGAGAAAAGCAAAACCCTATGGAGATCAAGGCAAAGGTATAAATAGGGATTTTGTTTTGGCACTCAAGACACCATAGCGGGTGTGAGTGTGTGAGAACACAAGGTTGATATGTGCCCTTGTGGTTCCCTTCCTGAGTGATGAGTGATCGATCAACGGGCAACATGTCTCTTGGCTGTGTTGATGTGCAGGTGCGGAGCTCGGACAGTGGTCGAAGGTGAGGTGAAGGTCAAGTAGGGACGTGCCGTGCCGACGGACCGGGAGCGGTGAAGGGCGGACGTGGAGCTTGGACCGACGGACCAGGAGACCTGAGGACCAGCTGTGGTAGCTGGCACGTGGTGTCGACAAGCGAGAGCACATGGGGATGTGCGGTGCATCGGCCGAGTCGAGAGGAAGGTGATGGCGTCGTGACACTTGGCGGGAAGTCGAGAAGGATGGCGAATGCACTGTGCCCGGCGTGGAGGCTGGACATGCTCCGGCATCGGTGCTGGTACTCGGGGTGTGCGAACCACATCCCGTCTTCGGCGCGGGTTTGGTAGCTGAGCCTCGAAAAGCTACCCTCGACGGTTTCCGAGTTTGGGCCTCAAAACTCGGGGTGGCTAGTTTCCAAGTTTGGGCCTCAAAACTCGACGTGGACGGTTTTCAGGTTTGGGCCTCAAAACCTGGGTGCGTAGGTTTCTGAGTTTGGGCCACAAAACTCAGCCTGAGGACTGGTTTCCCGGTTTTAGCCTCAAAACCGGGGGAAGGCCCAGGTTTCCCAGTTTCGGCCTCAAAACTGGGGGAGGTCCGCAAAAAGGACGGTCGACGTGTGGCGGCGTGGATAGGCTGGCGCGGAGGCGAGGCTATCCATGAGGTAGGCGCGACGGTCGACTGGGTGGCACGTGGCGGCATCCTGAGGCTTGCGTCGAGGCGAAGCTAAGGGTGAGGAAAGCGCGTGGCCGTCCGATCAGCTATCAGCAGAGTTGGACCGGGATACCCCTAGGGTTGGCCGCTTCACTCTTGTATCTAGGGGTAGAAAGGGGATTATTGTTTTAGGCTATAAATAAGAGAGGCACCCCTCCTCTCTCCCTATCCTTGCAGTCATTTGCTCCTGAGCACTCTCTCTCTAGCCTCCGCTTAGGTTCTAATCATACCTCGCTGCAAGCGATCCGCAGAGACGGGAATCATACCTCTGTGTATTTGGATCGTTTGAGGAAACGAGACCGTATTCTCGTTGTCTCCTCGTGTGGAGGAATTTCGGCTGAAATCGAATCGAATTGTGTCTTGTGTCTTGTGTTCTTCACGTTTTGGTTTTTCGTCTCCCGGAGATTTCCCTCGTTCTCCCTCTCCGTGAGATGATTTTCGATTCCACTTGAATCAATTTGTTCTTGGTCGTGAGCCCCTTCTTTCTACCAAAGGAATTCTCTCCTAACCTCACGAATCCATAGATCGGGTTGATTTTGCGTTCGTTCTTCGTTCTTCCCCCTTTTACGGTGATCCACGAATCTCTCTTGATTGACTTGGTTTGGTACGATGATTTCTTAGGATTAGCACCCCAATACATAGAGGATCACCTGGGAGAAGTTTGATCAAAATCCCTTTTGATTTGGTCGAGTTTTGATCGAATTTACTTTTGCCCCGAGCTATTTTTCTGCTGTCTGTTCATCCGCGGATAGTCCGCGCCCCCAGCGGCGGATAGTCCGGGACTCGGGACTTGGCCAGGTCAGTCGGGCGCAGACCCCTAACTGTTCACTGTCGAGTGAACGGCGGACAGTCCGCGGTACAAACCCGCGGACAGTCCGAGACCTGTCCAGCAGACTTGCAGCACTATTCGGTTTCTGCGTTTTGGCCGGCGGACAGTCTGGCACTCAGTCACGGATAGTCCGGGATTCAACGGCGGACAGTCCGGGACTCTGACCCCGGACAGTCTGCGAATCTGCAGACTGTGCTGTTTTGCTCTGAGGCTTTGGCAGTTGGTTTTGGAGTTTCTCCGGAGGTTCCGCTGTACCACTAGGATATCTCCTAGGGTATCCACCTACTCATAGGTCGTGAACTCTCCGGTCGTTTCAAGTCGTTGCATTTGGGGTGATTTTCTGGGACAAGGGCCATACTATTCATGAGTTGAATTTGAGGCTCCCATTCACCCCCCTCTGGTCGCTAATCCGGTCCTTCAATTGGTATCAGAGCCGGTTAAGGATCTTCTCTACCTTAATTGGTTTCGGATCCTAAGGGTGACATGGATCGAGGGAACGGCAAGGCTCCCTATTTCGATGGGACGAACTATCCCTATTGGAAGATTCGGATGCGTGCTTATCTCAACAGCAACAGATCTTCTGTCTGGGAGATATGTGAGAATGCTGAGTACGTAGTCCTTGCGGCTCATGTGGGTCAGATCCAGATTGACCAGCACGAAGCCAATTCCAAGGCTCGTAATGCTCTCTTGGCCAGCATCTCCCTTCCTGAGTTCGAGCGTGTCTCTGAGCTTGAGACGGCACGAGAGATCTGGGTGAAGCTTCAGAGCTATCACGAGGGGACCGCTCAGGTCAAGACCAGACTCTTCGA
This sequence comes from Coix lacryma-jobi var. lacryma-jobi, assembly GCA_009763385.1. Taxonomy (NCBI): domain Eukaryota; kingdom Viridiplantae; phylum Streptophyta; class Magnoliopsida; order Poales; family Poaceae; genus Coix; species Coix lacryma-jobi. Next base: position 73,320,787 of record CM019828.1, on the reverse strand, counting down.
GACCTACAAGCGAGAGTACGAGAACTTTGTTCAGTTGGAGGGAGAGACGATTGACGCTATGTTCGCTCGTTTCCAAACGATTGTGAACAAGATGCGTGCCAATCGGGCTAACCTACCCTATGACGATCATGAGAGGGCTCTCAAGTTGCTATACGCCCTAGATCGGAGGGTATGGGAGGTGAAGGTGTCGACCATCATAGAGTCTCCATCCTATGACACCCTCACCATGGACGAGCTGTTCAGCAAGCTCAAGTCCACCAAGATCGATCACCTGACTCAGGCCAAGCTGAAGAACCCATCTTCACATACCATGGCTTTGGTCTCAGACACAGGTGGATCGATCTTCTCTACTGACGCTTCACCTCCTCTGTTTTCCTTGTCTTCTTTGCTTACAGTTATGGAGGAGCGGTTGGAGGCGTTTGGGGACGACGAGCTCGCCCTCATCATCACCCGGTTCTCGCGGTTTCACAACAACCGCCTGAATCATCGGCGTGGTGGCGCACGCGAGGGCTGCTACAAGTGTGGTGATCTAGACCACTTCATGGTGAACTGTCCCAAGAATGACAGGAGCTTCCCCGGCAAGAACCGCAACTCCAGGCGCAAGGGCAAGCCGGAGAACAAGGCCGGGAAGAAGAAGAAGGGCAGCTATCGCCGGGAGGACATGGAGAAGGCTTTCAACGCCGGTCGATGTGCCTTCCTCGCCACCATCAGCGACGGCGAGAAGACCTCCGACGGAGACTCTAGCGACGATGGGTCCGAGCACAAGACAGAAGAACGCTTCAACAGACTCTGCTTCTTCGGTCACTCCTCCAAGGGCTTGTGCACCATGGCCCTGGACGAAGAGGACTCCAAGTGCCAGGCAAAGGACGCCGACACCGACGACGACGACGACGATGACGATGCTTCCGAGGTATCAACCTCTTCTCTTGTCGATCGTCTTACCGGTGAGCGCGATTCTCTTATCAACATAGTTCTCGATCAGGACAAGCAACTCAAGCGAGCTATCCGAGAGTGCAATGAGTTTAAGGCTAAGATGAACGAGGCGCTTGAGCTTGCTAGGTCCGAGGTGAAGGTGACCGACGTGGAGGAGTGTGAGGAGTGCACGATGCACATGACTAACTTTGCCACCTTGCAAACCAAGTATGCCTCTTTGATTGAGGTGTATGATGAGCTGAAGAGTAGGCTAGACTTGGTGGGTGATTGCAAAGTGTCCCTTCCTGAAGAAGGAGCTGGAGGAAGTGAAGGCGAGACCTTCTTTGCTGGGTGCGTGCAAGTCCTGTACAGGCTTGTGAACTGAGTTGGCAGAAGTTAGTGCCAAATGTTCTGAAGCCATGAAGGCCAGCTCAGTTAGCACCTTGTCCGCTCCGTGTGAGCGATGCGTGGGGATGGAGCTTGAGATTGCCAACTGTCGGCACGACAGGATGCAAACCGAGGAGGAAAACACATACCTTCGGTCCATCCTGAGTTGGGTGTCATGCAGTGAGCCGCAGTTGGGCATGATGATCAGTCAGTTCAAGAGGGGAACTGATTGCTCGGGAGTAGGCTTTGCTTCAGGTGGGAAGGGCGCTAGTATCTTTGGCAAGATCGGTGAGTTTAGCGGAGTGAACCCGAGTGAGAAGCCATCCGCTATCCCTAAGGTTACCAAGATCACCCCACCTGAGCCTCCCAAGTCTATCACCAAGGATGGTATCCTTGATGAACCTCCCAAGGCTCCACCTCGCAAGCAAGTGTGGATTCCCAAACCTATCCATCTTAGGAACACACTTGACACCCTTCCTGATGTCTCTAGTGACCCCCTTCCAAGAGGCAAGCAGCCAGCTAGTGTGAACATCCCTCGCAACTTTAGGAACCAACAACCCAAGAGAGTGGTGAGGTTTGAGTGCGAGTACTGTCACCGTGAGGGTCACCTAGCTGAGTTTTGCTTTCGAAGGAAGAGAGATGCTAGGAAGGAGCTGGAGCTAAACAACCAGGCCAGGCACCACCCTCTCCATGGTGTGCAAGGTCGGGGAGTTCAGAGGTAGGGCGCTAGACCTAGAGGTGCACCCCCTCAGGTTGCTAGGCCCCAGGCAGCTAGACCACAGGGTGGTGGTCGTGCCCGTCGCGGTTCCGGTCATCCTCAATACGATCGTGAGCCGGGTGTAAGTGGCTTTGCTGTTCAGTCCCATAGCGGACCACCTTTTCAGTATGGTGGTGATCGCTTTGCTCAAATGGGACAAGCAGGCCAGTTTGGAGGTTTTCCGTTCCATAGCGGACCACCTTTTCAGGTTGGTGGTGATCGCTATCCACCCATGGGACGAGGACAGTTTGGTGTTGCTACTAACACTTTTTCTGGGCCTATGACACAGCACTGGTATCCTTCTCAATATACTAACCCCAGTGTTGTGTCATACACTCACTTCCTACCTTTCTATTGATGCAGGAACTTCGGTTGGAGAACATGTGGCTCATGGATTCCAGGTGTTCGCGCCACATGACCGGAAAGAAGGAATGGTTCTCCAGCCTTAGCCCCGTGATTTTCAAGGAGTACATCACTTTCGGGGACAATAGTAGAGGTAAGGTTGTTTCTCATGGAGCTATTCGGCTCAATGAGAACTTTGTTCTTAAGGATGTTGCTTTGGTTTCGAACTTGCATTACAATCTGCTTTCTGTTTCGCAACTTCTTGAGGATGATTGTGAAGTGCGTTTTTAGAAGGGTCTGAGTCGTGTTTTAGATCCTCGGGGAGATCTTGTTTGTCAGATCGTCCCTTTTGGTCGTGTTTTCAGAGCCGATTTTTCTCATTCCTTTGGCTCTGCTAGATGTTTGATGGCTGGTCCTTCTTCTGATCTATGGAAGTGGCATAGGAGGCTCGGTCACTTGAGTTTTGACTTGCTTGCAAGACTTAGCTCACTTGGCCTAATCCAAGGATTGCCCAAGCTTAAGTTTCAAAAGGGCCTTGTTTGCCATCCTTGTCATCACGGGAAGATGGTTGCTGCTTCTCACCCACCTGTTAATCAGGTGATGACCAAGCGACCCGACGAGCTTTTTCACATGGACACAGTTGGTCCAGCTCGGGTTTGCTCAGCGGGTGGGAAGTGGTACGTTCTAGTGATCGTGGACGATTTTTCAAGGTACTCTTGGCTGTTTTTCATGGAGGGTAAGGGTGAAGCTTTTCCTTTTGCTCGTGATTTGATCTTGAGATTGAAAACTGAGTTTCCCGCTGACACTATTAGAGCTATTCGTAGCGATAATGTTACTGAGTTCGATAACTCACAGTTTGCCTCTTTCTGTTCTTCCAATGGAATCGAGCATCAGTTTTCTTCTCCTTATGTTCCTCAGCAGAACGGCGTTGTTGAGCGCAAGAACCGGACCCTTGTTGAGATGGCCAGGATGATGCTCGATGAGCATAGGACTCCTAGGCGTTTTTGGGCCGAGGCAATCAACACCGCTTGCCATGTTTCAAATCGCATCTTTCTTCGTGCATTCATGAAAAAGACTTATTATGAGTTGCGTTTTGGACGGGTTCCCAAGGTGTCTCATTTTTGGGTGTTTGGGTGCAAGTGCTTCATCCTGAAGCAAGGCAATTTGGACAAATTTGAATCTCGCTCTGCTGACGGTGTCTTTCTTGGTTATGCTTCTTATTCACATGCTTATCGTGTTCTTAACCTTGAAACTAACCGGATAATGGAGACCTGCGAGGTCACATTCGATGATACTATGCCTTGTGTTTCCTCTGCTTTTGATGTTGCAGGAGAACATGAGCTGGGAGAGACCATCTTTGTGGAGGAGGAGCAGGAGAATGCCGATTGGGGTGATCCCGAGCCAAATCCACTGGCTGCCCCCGTCGACCCTGCGACGTCTACTTCAGCTCGAGGACCCGATCCCACGACATCTTCTTCTTTGGGTCCTCTAGAGCCACCTCTCCAACGAGCACCTGCTGCACCTGATGGAGCGACAACATCTGGTGAGGGGGAGGCGACTTCGGCGAGGCAAGCGCCCCGAAGCGTTCAACAAGTTCACCCCCCGCGGCACATGATCGGCGGCATCGACCAGCGAGTCACGCGGTCGTGAGCGTATGAAATCTCTCACTTTGCTCATTCTGCATTCGTTGCTTCTTTTGAGCCCAAAGATGTTGGACACGCACTTTCTGATCCTAACTGGGTAAATGCCATGCATGAGGAGCTAGAAAACTTTGAGCGAAACCAAGTTTTGATCCTAGTTCCACCTACACCACAATGCCACCCTATAGGTACCAAATGGGTTTTCAAAAACAAAGAGGGTGAGGATGGGATGGTAGTGAAGAACAAGGCTAGACTAGTAGCCCAGGGTTTCTGCCAGAAAGAGGGAATAGACTATGAGGAAACCTTTGCCCCTGTAGCCCGTTTAGAAGCCATTAGAATCCTTCTAGCCTTTGCTGCTTCGAAGGGTTTTAAGCTTTACCAGATGGATGCCAAGAGTGCCTTCTTGAATGGGTATATAGAGGAAGAGGTTTATGTGAGGCAACCCCCTGGTTTCGAGGATCCCAAGTTTCCAAACCATGTTTATAAACTTTCAAAAGCTTTGTATGGTTTGAAACAAGCCCCGAGAGCGTGGTATGATCGTTTGAAAACCTTTTTACTCTCCAAGGGTTTCAAAATGGGATGGGTCGATAGAACTTTGTTTCTCCTCAAGCAAGGCAACGATACCCTGTTAGTCCAGATTTACGTGGATGACATCATCTTTGGTGGCTCCTCTCATGCGCTTGTTGCCAAGTTTGCAGATACAATGAGCAGGGAGTTTGAGATGAGTATGATGGGTGAGTTGACTTTCTTCCTCGGGTTGCAAATTAAGCAAACCCGAGACGGGACGTTCGTGCATCAAGGAAAATACACGATGGACATCTTGAAGAAATTCGACATGGGCGAGGCCAAGCCTCTTACGACGCCCATGCCGATGACTGCTGCGATGGATGCGGACCAGGACGGAGAGCCGATTGACCAGAAGGAGTACAGGAGCATGATTGGCTCGCTTCTGTACCTGACGGCGACGAGGCCGGATATACAGTTTTCTGTGTGTCTGTGCGCTCGTTTTCAGGCGTCCCCTCGGACTTCCCACAAGCAAGCGGTCAAGCGCATCATGAGGTACCTCCAATACACTCCTGAGTTCGGACTTTGGTATTCTTCTTCTTCGACTCTTTCGCTTTGTGGTTATTCCGATGCGGATTTTGCCGGCTGTCGGCTTGAGCGCAAGTCTACTTCCGGGACTTGTCAGTTTCTTGGTTCTTCTTTGGTTTCGTGGTCTTCTCGCAAACAGTCGAACGTAGCCCAGTCTACTACTGAAGCCGAGTATGTTGCCGCTGCTTCTTGTGCTTCGCAGCTTTTATGGATGGTTGCTACATTGCGTAATTTTGGTCTAGATTTCAGTCGGGTTCCTTTGCTTTGCAACAGCACTTCAGCCATTACTGTGGCAAAGAACCCTGTTCTTCACTCCAAGACCAAACACATCGATGTTCGCTTTCATTTTCTTCGTGATCACTATGAGAAAGGCGACATTGACCTTAGGCATGTAGACACCCATTATCAGGTTGCGGATATTTTCACCAAGCCTTTGGATGTCTCAACTTTTGCTAGGTTGAGAGGTGAGCTTGGTGTGTGTTTCCCTTTTTAGATGAGGAAAGCATTTTGCTTGTTGTACAATAAACTGACTTTCTGATCCTTTTTGTTTTTGGGTCTTGAGTCGTTTTAGCTTTGTTTTGGCTCCGATGCTGACTTCATCATGCATTCATCTTGCATTTTCAAGCTTCATGTCTATATTCCTTAGAATGAACTTATGCTCTGATTAATGTATGCTTTGATGATATATGATGATGCTTGTAGCTTAGGCTCCCCTTGATCACTGCTACATGTTGTGAGCTAAGCTATATCTTTCAGAATGATGAACATGCTTAATGAAACTTGAATTTTTGATACATCTTCACCATTGAGATTAGCAACTAGCATGTGTAGGATGTGTTGAGGTCACTTGAGCTATTTCATATATGCTAGGTTGCTATGTCTCTAGTTCCGAGTCTTTCACTTGCTTGGGCTGTTCATATTCTGCCTAAAATGAACCAAGTGTGAGTGAATTGAAAAGATCGAGATGGGTTTGCCTTGTCAGCACATCACGGTATTGAGACTGTTTCTCATAGCACTTTGAGTTAAACTTGAGCTGTGTAGTGCAAGACCGAAATCGATGCTTTAAGCTTCCGATTGCATATGCATAGGCTTAGCACAGTTGAAAAGTTAGGCAATGACAGGCTTTCAACCTCTCGCAATCACAAGCTGAATTTAAACTTGTGTCAATAACCGCTGCAAATTCTCCGATAAAATCTGAAAACACAAGTCTATGTTTCATTCTATAGCATGATGTTTGAACTGTGCTAGGGGTAGTTCACCTTGTATACATGTTTAGCACTTGTTTGATTTCCTGTCTATACATGTTTAGTGCTCCTTTTGATGGTGAAACTACTTTCTGAATGGCTTAAAACTGCTCATTTAGCTTATGCATTCATATCTTGTATTTAGTGATCAGTTTGAGCCTTTGCTAGCACTTTTGTCTGTTGCTTAGTAGTCGGATCAGCACTTTTTAGAGCATTTTTTCACTCTTTCGAGTATATACCTGAAGCTGCTAACTTGCATTTTTTTCACTCATATGCATTTGTTTGACTCCGATAGGCATGACCTAGCTCTGATTTACTTACTTGAGTCCTTTTCCCCTCTCTTTTGATTGCAAATTGCCCCCAAGGGGGAGAATGTTTTCAATGATGAGATTTTTCGATTTTCTGTGGTGACAATTTGCAACTTATGCTTCACTTGCTGAGGGGGAGTTCTTTGAGTGAGGGGGAGTTTTTCTGCCTACCTTGAGTCGTCTCTTATTTGATATCGATCTTTTAGCTAGTTGCGTCGAGCCTCTATGCCTCTGTCTTGGGGGACTAGCTGTCTTCACCATGTTTTGATGGTTCTTGATTGGTATCGGGCTTACTGCTGGTTGTGTTGATCCTCTGTGTCTCTATCTTGAGGGACTAGCAGTAGCTGCTTCTTATGCAGTCTTCAGTTGGTTTTCGAAGCTTTCAGCTAGTGGTGTTGAGCCCTTTCTGCCTCTTCTTGAGGACTAGCTTGTTTCTGACTTGGTTGTGTCGAGTCGTTGCCCATGTCTTTGGGAACCAAGTCTTGTGCTCTGATCGAGTTTTGCTCCTTGATGAGTAGTTGCTCCGATTTCTTGCTTGGTTGTGTCGAACCGTTGCCCATGTCTTTGGGGACCAAGCTTCGCTTATCTCGAGTTGTTCCTCTTCGACCTGTTCTCTGGTTTTTGGACATTTCGAGTGAGTTTTTCTCCTTCTATCTAATTCTGCTTTTCTTTTATTTTGGTTACGGTTACTATGAGTTGACGATGCACTCATCAAGGGGGAGATTGAGAACTGTAATATTTGAGTTGTAATATTTGAGGACTGTATGAGAACACAAGGTTGATATGTGCCCTTGTGGTTCCCTTCCTGAGTGATGAGTGATCGATCAACGGGCAACATGTCTCTTGGCTGTGTTGATGTGCAGGTGCGGAGCTCGGACAGTGGTCGAAGGTGAGGTGAAGGTCAAGTAGGGACGTGCCGTGCCGACGGACCTGGAGCGGTGAAGGGCAGACGTGGAGCTTGGATCGACGGACCAGGAGACCTGAGGACCAGCTGTGGTAGCTGGCAGGTGGTGTCGACAAGCGAGAGCACATGGGGATGTGCGGTGCATCGGCCGAGTCGGGAGAAAGGTGATGGCGTTGTGACACTTGGCGGGAAGCCGAGAAGGATGGCGAATGCACTGTGCCCGGCGTGGAGGCTGGACATGCTCCGGCATCGGTGCTGGAACTCGGGTTGTGCGAACCACATCCCGTCTTCGGCGTGGGTTCGGTAGCTGAGCCTCGAAAAGCTACCCTCGACGGTTTCCGAGTTTGGGCCTCAAAACTCAGGGTGGCCGGTTTCCGAGTTTGGGCCTCAAAACTCGACGTGGACGGTTTCCAGGTTTGGGCCTCAAAACCTGGGTGCGCAGGTTTCTAAGTTTGGGCCACAAAACTCAGCCTGAGGACTGGTTTCCCGGTTTCAGCCTCAAAACCGGGGGAAGGCCCAGGTTTCCCGGTTTCGTCCTCAAAACCGGGGGAGGTCCGCAAAAAGGACGGTCGACGCATGGCGGCGTGGAGAGGCAGGCGCGGAGGCGAGGCTATCCACGAGGTAGGCGCGGCGGTCGACTGGGTGGCACGTGGCGGCATCCTGAGGCTTGCGTCGAGGCGAAGCTAAGGGTGAGGAAGGCGCGTGGCCGTCAGGTCAGCTATCAGCAGCGTTGGACCGAGATACCCTTAGGGTTGGCCGCTTCGCTCTTGTATCTAGGGGTCGAAAGGGGATTATTGTTTTAGGCTATAAATAAGAGAGGCACCCCTCCTCTCTCCCTATCCGTGCAGTCATTTGCTCCTGAGCACTCTCTCTCTAGCCTCCGCTTAGGTTCTAATCATACCTCGCTGCAAGCGATCCGCAGAGACGGGAATCATACCTCTGTGTATTTGGATCGTTTGAGGAAACAAGACCCTATTCTCGTTGTCTCCTCGTGTGGAGGAATTTCGGCTGAAATCGAATCGAATCGTGTCTTGTGTCTTGTGTTCTTCACGTTTTGGTTTTTCGTCTCCCGGAGATTTGCCTCGTTCTCCCTCTCCGTGAGATGATTTTCGATTCCACTTGAATCAATTTGTTCTTAGTCGTGAGCCCCTTCTTTCTACCGAAGAAATTATCTCCTAACCTCACGAATCCATAGATCGGGTTGATTTTGCGTTCGTTCTTCGTTCTTCCCCCTTTTACGGTGATCCACGAATCTCTCTTGATTGGCTTGGTTTGGTGCGATGATTTCTTAGGATTAGCACCCCAATACATAGAGGATCACCTGGGAGAAGTTTGATCAAAATCCCTTTTGATTTGGTCAAGTTTTGATCGAATTGACTTTTGTCCCGAGCTGTTTTTCTGCTGTCTGTTCATCCGCGGACAGTCCGCGCCCCCAGCGGCGGACAGTCCGGGACTCGGGACTTGGCCAGGTCAGTCGGGCGCACCCCCCTGACTGTTCACTGTCGAGTGAACGGCGGACAGTCCGCGGTACAAACCCGCAAACAATTCGGGACCTATCCAGCAGACTTGCAGCACTATTCGGTTTCTGCGTTTTGGCCGGCGGACAGTCTAGCACTCAGTCGCGGACAGTCCGGGATTCAACGGCGGACAGTCCGAGACTCTGTCCCCGGACAGTCCGCGAATCTGCAGACTGTGCTGTTTTGCTCTGAGGCTTTGGCAGTTGGTTTTGGAGTTTCTTCGGAGGTTCCGCTGTACCACTAGGACATCTCCTAGGGTATCCACCTACTCGTAGGTCGTGAACTCTGCGGTCGTTTCAAGTCATTGCTTTTGGGGTGATTTTCTGGGACAAGGGCCATACTATTCACGAGTTGAATTTGAGGCTCCCATTCACCCCCCCCCTCTGGTCGCTAATCCGGTCCTTCAGTGTGTTTAGGATAGATAGCCGTACTATTAAGAGGGGACTATCTCGGTGATTGCGCTTATCAAGTGCCACTAGGTGAATTCATACATGCATATGCATTAGGACCTAGTGTGCTAACCTCTAATCCTTTGAAAATGATTGTGAAAATGCTAACACACATGCACATGATGATGTACACTTGTTAGTGTTAGCACATTTGCAAAGGAGAAGGTAGTGGAGTTGAATTGGATCAACTCGTAGAAGTTTTCAGAGAAATCTTTGGTTTGAAAAGAGAAGCGATGGATCTTGGATTGGAAATCTATAATAATCCTTTGTGCTTTGGATCTTTTATTCATGTGGGTTGTATAGCCCTCTGAATAAGCTTTCCAAAATGTCCAAGATCATCAAAATCGGAGTTCGGAGCTAAGAGTTATGACCGTTTTAGCGAGGAGTTCAGGATGCTGAAGTCGGTAGTACCGACCCTGAAGCTGGTAGTACCGACCCTACTACCGACCCCTCCGTGGGCAGCGTGCAAACTCTCTGTTCGGAGGAGTTTTGGCCTAAAGGTAGTACCGCCATAAGGCCGGTAGTACTGACC